>JAGXOD010000020.1:3600000-4160000 GCA_020368025.1 Brachyhypopomus occidentalis | reverse complement strand
CAAATATCAGACAAGACACAGGAATCAGAATTTCGTTGTTGTTGTGGTCCCTTGACCAGATCTTGGGCATGTCGCTGTTTGTGAGCAAGTTCAGCTCCACAACACATGATATCAAAAGGTTTTAATAGCTTTATAAAATCTGCACTTGTAGGATCTGTGGATGCAACCATATGAATGTTAAAACCTTCAGTAATTAAAATATAGTGAAAATCAATTAAAATCCTAGACAGCAGTTCCCCAAACAGGAAACCTGTGTTGTGTTTGGTTAATAGATCAGAGTGTGAGATCAGATTCATCACTGTTGAAATACCTTGCAAGACTTTCAAATGTAGAAAATTTCCCAAGAGAATTTAACTTACAACTTAAAGTGGCTGTTGACTTTACTTACAACTTAAATTGACTGGCAACACAGCCAAACTCCTTTTTATGTCCAGAAAATCTTGCTAAATTAAAATAAAAAATTGGGGAGTGGATGTTTTTCGTGGAGTATGCGAATACTTGTGACAAGCCATGTTTATTTCAAGACAGGCACTAAAGTCTTGTCACAAAACACTTATTGATCTGTGACCTCACATCTAAGATCAAATTTTGCAAAGATCCCATGCAAATGTATTTAATATATTTCATAACATTCAGTGCTTTTCAGATCCCTTCTTTGGTTTTGTCGATAGATAACTAAACCCCACCCCACCAAGTCATGTGACTAAATAGAACGCTCTAAAGAGCCGCATGGTTTCCTGCACATCAGACGTGACCCCTAGCAGTGCTCATTGTGTGTGTGGGAGGAGAGGGACGGAAAGATCCAGAAGAACATTGCTCTCCAAATCTGCCGCCAAGCTCCTTCATTCCCTCCATCTTATTTTTCCATCAGCGATTGATCTAATGGGTGATTTGGGCCGGGGGGGGGGGTGTTGCTGCTTGTTGATGTCAGCAACATTGCTGGTAAAAAAAAAAAAGCTACGAAACGCTTTAAGACCAATTTGCTGCGAGCATTTAAATTATGTTTGGCTGAGGACACATCACTCTTCGAACGGGAGTCCTGCATTTTGAGAGCAGGCTGAAGCCGCCTGTAAAAGTGACCTTGCGGGCAGCGCGCACAGGCGAGCCAAGCACACTGTCCCAGCCTGTCGGAGCAGCCAGCCTCCTGCTTGGCTCCGGGCGTTTGGCCCCATTTACTTGCACCCGTGTTGGGGGGGGAGAGTCGAGGGAGGCCAGCGGGGCGAAGAGAATCCCGATCGCCGCTTGGTTATTCCGCGTCGGCGTGCATATAAAAAGCGAGCGGTTTCGCCGCCTCTGTGGAGTCCGGGCGGCAACACCGCCGCGGCGGGGGAAGAGAGGCGTCTCGGCTCGTCCCGCCTCGCCTCCGTGATCAACGAATACGGAGATGCGGAGACGGTGGAGGGCGGGGGGAGCCGGCTTCGTAATTTGGGCCCGAGTCGATAAGCGCGCAGAGCTGTCTCGCCACACTTTGAAGAGGCGGCGGTTAGAGTGGCACTAGCTGCCCTTACGGCTGCCAGGTTGTCAAGCTCTGTACTTAGTGATTATGTTCAGGTGAAGTAGGCTGAGAGCTGTGTTTGGAGTAGTCTCCGCGTGAAGTGGACCGTGGTAGGGCTTGGACCTCCACGTCCTGAGCAGATTATGTCTGGTTTGGGTCCAAGCTCAAGAGGCTGTTACTGAATGGTCAACGTTAAATGCTGCTTCTGGCCATTAGGGCTATTATTTTTAATTAAATTTCCCAGGATGGCCATTTAAGACCCTGGCTTAGTGGCCCAGAGGGTAGGCTTCGTCTGGGCACCAGTAAGCCGACATTGACGCCTCCGTGCTGGTGCCGAAATGATCGTCCATAATTTGTTGGAAGGCTGGAAGTCTTTGGCTTCCTGTCCTTCTGTGGCCCTCAGCGCTCCAGGCTGCCGGACGGAGCTCGTGCATCGGCACCGAGGGGCCCCGACTGGAAGCAGCTCTCTGAAACTGAATGCAATAATAAAGAAAATATTCCATTTTGAAATGTTTATGTAACAGTAATAGGAGGCGAGTGTGAGTGTATTCAGTTTCCCGGAGCTCCTCTACACATGCTTTCTGAGGGTGAGTCAGGCAAGCCTCCCAGAGGATGACCTTTTCTGGGAAAACTGGAGGCCCGTCAGCGTCTTGTTGTCGTTGGGACAGGCTCTGCGGCCGGATGCAGCCTCCGCAGTGGGGCAGAGGGCAGCCTCGGTCCAACCCTCCTGCACAAGGCTCCATGGGCGACGCCCCCGAGACCCGCACCACCACCGACTCTTGGTACCCGGAGCGCCAGCAGCTCCTCCCACTCCAGACCCCGCCCACTCCCGCTGCCCCCCAAATCCCCGTCTCCTGCCAGCATTCCAGCCCCATCAGAGCCAGAGCCTAGGGCTTACGCCGCCGTTGCCAAGGAGACAGAGCAGTGCTGGCAGCCCCTGCCGTAATAAGTGTATTCGGGCACGTGCCTGTGTGTGTGTGTGTGGGAGAACTTCTCAGATCTCCTCACAGTTCTCTGCTTTTACCTGAATTATGAGTCAGAGCTGTAGCTTGACTTGTCACCAGGAGATTCAGAGTGAGCACGGACCACAGCTCCGCTAATTGCATTAATCAACTTCTGCTGTTCTTAACACCTCCGACTGTCGTGCGTGAACACCATTCCACGCTTCTATTATTTATTTACTTATTTATCTAGCTCTTTATTTATTTATTTTCCCCTCTCCGTAACCTGTGTGATTTGGCTTTATGGTAAAGCCAATTAGGCAGTGTTGGGAAATCATTAACGCCTGACACCTTGTCGTTCTGTTGTGCGAACAGCCTCAGAAGTAATGACAACATTTAATTTACTTTTCCTGTAAACTGATGTAAACAGACGGCAAATGCTGCTCCTGCACGGCTCCCTTGTAAGCCCCACATAAGCCACCAAATGTTTCCCAGGCAGAACGTGGTAGGTAAGATCTGGCCAGATGCTTCTGAGACGCTGGGCGACGCCTCCTTCAGTTTGCGCCATTAAATGTGCAGCTCTGGCATTATGGGGTGGGAGTCTCTAGGTTTCATCCATCCAGTGGTGGGACCATATGTTAAGCCACACCCTGTTTCTCTGCCTCTGTCATTTGGTCCCTTATTCACTTCTCTCTCTCTCTCTCTCTCTCTCTTTCTCCCCCCCTGTCTATATATCTCCCTCTATCTCCCTGTCTCTCTCTGTCTGTCCCCACCTCTTTTGTTTTCGGCTCCTTTGCAGAGGAAGAGGTGGAAAATTTCGACGTTTCCAGCTTGCAGGAGGAGGTGCTGCGGAACATCGAGGCTGACAGCTTCTGGTGCATGAGCAAGCTGCTGGACGGCATTCAGGTAAATTGATTCCCCCCACACCCCCCAACCACCCCCCCCCCCCCCCTCGCCGCCCGCTTAAATTCACACTGTTTGTGTGAACGCGTGTGCAGAGGGCGCTCTGCTGGGCAAGACACACATGGTTGTGTGTGTGTGTGTGTGTGTGTGTGTGTGTGTGGTTCCTCCCTCCCTGCTCACAGCAGCAGTGCGCTGCTTGTCCCAGGCGTGAAGGTGCTCTGTCCCTTTCTCTCTTTCTTTTTCTCTCTTTTTCTCTCTCTCTCCCCCCCCCCTGCGCTCTCTCCAGGAATAAAGCCGATGATGAATATTCTCACTCTGCACCGCAGGCAGAGGCAGCCTCCTTACCCACAAGGCCTGGCGGCGTACGAAACGCCCGCAAAACGTTTGTCTCTCTCGTTTCTAATTGATTCGAGGCTGTGGAAGCACCAGCGGCGTGGAGGTGCCGCGGACGTCCCCGGTGAGCCCGCGTGCGCTCCCCGCCGCCGCCACTCTGGCTAGCTGCTTCGGCCTCGCCGTGTCTGCCCTGTCTCAGAGCTCCAGCACTGTGACCCAGCAGGCTGTGGAAGAATCCCGAGTGGCCAACTCTCAGTGGCTTTTGTCTGGTTGTCCCCCCCCTCTGTTGATGAAAGACTGTGTAATTACGCTCGGGTGTTTGAAGTGTCGTGCGAGAGAAATGGACTCTTTCTCTCATGCGCTCTCATCTTCTCCCTTCCTGCCGCTCTTTCTCGTTCTCTCCCCCTCTCTCTCTCACACACACACACACACACACAGTCCAGATGACAGTCCCCCACACTTGGAGGTCATTTGTATTCGGTGAACCACCTCTCTTCACTGCCAGTAGATTAAAATGCACTTGGAGCCCCAGAACCTTTTGTGCTGCTTTGTCTCTAATTACTGCAGTAATTTGTGTGTACAAAGCGGATTCTCATAGGCGCTAATGACTTCCTCCGCTCATTGTTTTCCTCACACCTTCACACACTCGATGCTAATAGCACGGAGCATTTGCTCACAAGTTGTTAGTGTCGCCTGTTCTCGCTCTCACTGTGTGTGTGTGTGTGAGCACACATTTCAACACCTGCAATCACTGGTAATTTTTCTTGTGCGCAAACTTCAGTACTTTTCCAGAAACATGTTCATCATCAGTAGTCTCGTTTTCCTTTGTTGCTTGACAGTGTGATTTCAGTGCTTTGTGTAACCTAACAGTTCATAAGAACTTCAGAAGAACTACAAGGCACAAAATTAAACAGAATGTATTTACCGCCCCCAAAATATTGAGAGGCATAATCTAGACCTAGAATTGTTGTTTGTGACTGCATTTTAATGCATAGAGCTTTCCTGAAAGTCGTTAGGACTGGTGGCTTGTATGAATGTAAATGTTTTTTTAGTGTTTGTTTACTGTAGCCGTCCTTCACCGGTTTGTTAATGTCAAACTGAGTGGGTCGGTTATAGCCTGTTATTAGGCGGACCTTAAATCACTGCAATATGACCATGGGTGTTTATTTCATGCTGGTGTTGAGGTGTGTGTTGATGCGGGTGTGTGTGTCACTCTTTGGACTTGCCCCGAGCTGAGCTGATCCATTAGGTCTGGCAGGAGCCAATCCATCTGTATTCTCACCCCTTAGGTGAGGAGATGAGAAATGTGTGTTAAGCCAAGAAACTCACTACAACAGCCATTATCTGAGATGTCTACCCTGGGGGCTAGAGCACCATGCGCTCCATGTGTGTGTGTGTGTGTGTGTGTGTGTGTGTGTATGGTTTCAGGGGGGTGTAGGTGTGTGTGGGGGGGAGGGGGGGGGGGGACGGACGGTGCGTGTACAATTTCCTCAGCGGAACATTCTGGACTTTGCAGCTGAACCTATTTAGTTGGACTTTACTGTTATGGCTTCATCCCCCTTTATCAATGTGACAGACACACACGTGCAAACACCACTCAGATGCTCTCGTCCTTAATCCCCCTCCTCCCTCACAAACCCTGCTTTCTCAAGGACGCACGTAAACACTGGCATTTATAGATCTAAACCCTGCATCCGGAAGGTTCTCAGCTGGCTCTCGGGGCCGGGCAGGGCTGGGGGGCTGCTGAGTGTTGACTGACAGCACCGCGCCCGCTCTCACGGCCGCCGAGGCAGACGGCCTTGCCCTCGCGCGCGCCGGGAACACCCGAGCAACAAGGTGTGCGCGAGAGCCTGGCTGGAGGGTAGAGCTCTCCTGACCTGCAGGAGCAGAAGGCGAGCGGCCCCTCGTCTCACGCGGCCCGGCACGTGGCCCGGAAAACAGCGGCACACGTCTGCCGCCTGCTCATGCACGTTCGGAGGGTGGAGTCGGTCGATGTAGACGGCCTCCTCTGGGTCTCCTGTCTTCGTAGGAGAATGTTGTAGATGCAGAAGTCTGACCTCATCGTTACTGTTGAAGCAAGTATTTCGTGACAAGAAGATTGATTGTTACCGTTTTTCTTATTTTTCATTTCGCAAATTACTTTGCGAGTACCAGAGTAAGATGTTAGAAAATGCTAAGAGACTTGTATAAAACCCTTCCCGTTGAGGGAGACCGCCCATCTCCACACTGCTGGGTGCATATTTCAGTATATCGTACTGCTCCATGACTCACCGTGAAATATTTTTTAAAACTATTTCCCATTAATAATACAAGGAATCCATGAGACTGTATTGTGAGACATTTGAGAAACGGATTCGTTCTCCACTTGTGCAAAATCCAAACCGGTATCTCCTTCAGAAGCCTGTTCTGTGAGGGGTTTCGTGCTCTTAATTACATAGCATTCTGCATGTTGTCATCATTTTTAATGTAAAACCTGAAAAACACCATTATTGCGAATAATTAATTAATTTTTGGTTAAAAAGATGAATTTCCTGCAGTCCTAAAAGCCAAAGGATAACATATTAGTTTCACATTGCGTTTTTATCTTTACGAGAAGCATAGATTTTTGGTGAATTTCACACAAGGTTGCCTCATGTTGTGTAAAATATTAGGACCATGTTTACGTCTTTATGTCTGTCCAGTGTAAACAGAATGCGTCGTTTGCAGTTATGTTGCTTCATATTGTGATTGTGATATTAGTTGCAGTCTATTAAATACATACTGGTCAGCCCTTGAAGTGCTTTGAGATGATATTGTCCTACATTTGTATGTTCGATCGTGTGTATCTAAACACTCACATTTTACCAGGCGTTTCAGATAGTTCTGCGATACGTAGTATAAAATGTTTTGCTGTATTGATTAATAAGATGTAAATGGTATAAACTTTTTAAATAAATGGACTTAATGCCTTTTGTTGATACTTTTGTTAAGGATTTTGGGATTTTGCAATGTTTGGATATTGGATGAATATTGGATCCCTTTATTTACAGCTTCATCCTCGGCTTAATTAGATATAGCTTTGCTTCTCCTATTTCGTAGGTAGTTTAACTGTCTTTTTACCTTCCTGTTCAGGGCATCAAACTTCTTAAACCTGCTTAATCCTATTGGTGGTGTGGATGTGGGTGGAGCTTGGGTGTGGTGCAGGAAGTGTGGCAGCTGCAGCTCAGGGCGGGGCCAGCGGCAGCTCAGGGCGGGGCCAGCGGCAGCTCAGGGCGGGGCCAGCGGCAGCTCAGGGCGGGGCCAGCGGCAGCTCAGGGCGGGGCCAGCGGCAGCTCGCCCCATGACACTTGCCTTTGAGTAATTGTAGTGGTTCTATATATGTGCCTGGAGCCGGTTACTCAACCTGGGTCCATCACAGACTACACTGGTCTGCTAGTAATGGCTTCACTTCTCAGCAGCACAGCGGTCCGTGCAGCCCAGACCCTTGAAGTGCCCTTTCTGAGAACATGGCGCGAGAACCACTGCTTGCCGAACGTCTGGTGTGCGACACCGAAACGACGTCCCGTCAGCTGAGGGACAAGGCCGCTGCGTTCCTCAGACCTCGGGGAACAAATCTGAACGGCTGTATGTCTGAGGCATAAACACATTCCGAAAACGTGAGATTGTGTGTGCGGGCGACATCGGTAAGGCTTTAGCGAGAACGTTCGATTGCATCGTCACGTCATCTTTCGACCGTAGCGCCACAGTCGTTGCGTAGGTTAGACGGACAGTCTCAAAATTGCTTCAGGCTCCTCTGCGAACGAGAAGATGAGCTCACGTGGCTGGAGGTCATGGGACGCAGGTCGCAGATGACATCATGAGCGGAGATGGCATCATGGGCACATACGACCTCGGGGCGCGTGCGCTGCTATCCTCCGTCAGCAGCCTCCTGGATTAATAATGTGCTCAGCATGGCAAAAATCACTTAAACCATCCATTTTGTAAGGATAAATAACACAACTGACAGCATGGTTGCCCTGTTCATTTCATTTGGCTGGGAAAACAATCCCGTAAGTGCTTATTTCCCCCTCAGATTAGCCTGTCACCAATTGTGCCAGGGTGCTTTATTACCCCTCTGCGAAGCTGCTTAGGGGATGCGCCCGACCTGCGTGGCCACACGCAGCGGCCGGACTAAATCATTCCCACCGCTGATATCCGTCAGCTGCTGGTGCGGCGTGGGGGAGCCGACGTTGAGGCGCTGCGGCGGTGCCTTTAAAGGCCAAGCTAAGGGAAACTGCATGATCGTGAGGTACCTAATCTCTCATGTGCGTGTGAGCTGAAGCTTATATAATGGCATTGGGGGTGGGGACACACACGATTCAGGTCCTTCGTAGGTGGAGGTTTGTGGCCGCAGCGTGCAGGAGACATCTGTGATGGAGGAGGCTTTGGGGCTCACTCACCTTAACCTGGATGGAGAGTGGTGTGGGGGTGTGTGGGTGTGGGGCTGGGTGTGTGTGGGAGGGGCGCAGGTCAGCCCTCTACCCTTGAGGACTGTGGCCGCTAGCGCTCGGGACGGCGGAGCTGTGGCGGGAGCTGAGGGCAACTGTCGTGCCAAGAGCCCAGTCCTCCCTCTGGGTGCTTGGGCCGGGTCCATCCTGGGCTCAGCCTGAGTCCAGACGCCTGGTGCTGCGCGATGGAACCAGGCCCAGAGAGGAGGCTGCTGGCTCCGGCTCGATGTGCTTCTGCTCTCTCCCGTCAGCCGTCCTCCTTGACGCCCTGCGGTGGCCCTCTGCTCGCCCCTCCCCCGCAGACCCCAGAGGCGGCCGGCCGGGGTGTACGTGCGGGAGGGGGGGGTTGGTGGGGTGACGTGTCTCGGCCGCCCGCAGAGCTCACACTTCAGCCCTTTCCCATTACCGAGGTGTCGTTCCGCCCGCCGGATTCGATAGCTACCTTCTCGCACGCACCGTCATTACGGGCGGGATGTGGCGTTGGCCCACGGCGCCCCGGGATAGGGTCCCGCCGCGCTCCGCCCCGCCCGCTCCTTGCCCGTCCAATCACGGCTCCCGGCGCAGCGGGTCCGTCCTGTTTACCGCCGTGCACCTCCACAGCTGGCGAGCGCCCTGGCCTCACAAGAGCATGCAGGTGGGGGGGGCCCCTCCCTCCCACCTCCGCCCCGCCCACGGGGTTCACGCTACACCCTCCCCCAACCAAGTCCTCCATCAGCGCACGGATCAGAGGGAGGTTTAGGGCCGTGAGCCGGAGGATCACCAACTAATTAAGGTCGGCGAGCGGCGCAGCCCCTTTAAAATTGTTTATAAAGCGTTCGGGGGAAGCGAACCTCTCCCTGGTGCCCGCCGTGCAATTAGAGCCAAGGTCAGAGGGGGCACGGCTCTCTCTCCCCACGCGGAGCACAGCCGCACGCCCACGATCTGCCGCGGACGGGAAAATGGCATTTACACTGGGGCAAACACTCACTTTTATTAATTTCCTAAATAAATAGGTGCCTCTCGGGGCCCTTTGTCAGTGAAATGCACCTTCAGTGATATTAATGAGCCACTTGCTTATTTAGCCTATTTTCCCCTTCCCCCACCCTCTCCCTCATTCTCTCTCACTCTCTTCCTTGCTCTCTCTCTCTCTATCTCTCTCCACCTTCCCCTCCCCCCGTCCTGCTCTGCGTGCTAACTAAGAGGGGAAAAAAAAAAGAAATGAAACCATTTACCTCATGGCTCCTGGGGGTTTGTTTCAAAGGTAGAAGCAGAACGTATAAAAATGGCATAAACATAAATGGAAGGGGAAAAAAAAGAAACAAACTCGTCAGTCATTCGTTTGGTACGATTGTCGTCTTCGTCTTGCCGTTGCTTCCCCATTAGGAGCTCTGGTCTGGCTTGTGTCGTATTCAGCGCAGCGCCTTGGCTGGTGTGTTTGGAGAGCTCGACGCTGTGGCCCGACTGCTCTACGGGGAAGCTGCCCGCCTCCTGTCTCCACCTCCTCCCTTTTAACGAGACGTTTAACGAGACGGCCGCGCTAATTCCTCTGCTCCTTCACAAAAGCGCTGGCGGAGAATCCCCGATCATCTGTTAAATATTTGCACGTGTTCATTGGAAACATCGAACCAGACGCGGCCCCGGGCTCTAACGATTGGATTCGGCCAATTGGTCTCCTGCTCGGTGGGAACGGTGTATCGATGGAGGCAGCGGACGCTCGGCGCTTGGACACATGCACAGCCAGTTGTGTGCGAGTCTGTTCCACCATCCCATTACCCAGTTAACATTGATTGGCATTTCAGCCGTGACACCCGGGGCCGGATAGACGGCTGGGGCGCGGACAGGCGTGACGTGGCTACCCGTGAAGGCCAGAGAACGGACAAGCCCCCGGCTGCAAGTGCCAGGCCCCCAGCTTGGACCCCAGCCGCCCGCCTCCGTGTGCTCCACATGCCGTGACCCAGAGCCCGGGGCAGCACTCGGCCCCCACAAAACCTCACTGCAAGCTCCCTCCCCCAGAGCCATAAACAACCTGAGGTTTCCGCGGCCACCGTGGAACATTCCGGCCCCCGCTGCGCCTCCTCATCCCCGCCAGGTCTGCGCAGGACTCGGGAGGAGTCAGGCGAGCGGTGGAGGAGGAGTGATGGGAGCTCGGGGGAGCTGGGGGCGCCGTTTCTCTGTCTCTGCCGGACTGGATTGGTTCCGGGCGTCCCACGACATCCTTCCCCCCCCCACCCTTCCCCCCGCCGCTCCTCGCTTCCCTCCACACCACACGAGCAACACACCACACGAGCAACGCGAGGTCCTTTCCCCCGTGCCGTCGGCCTTCTGTCTGCCCTTGCGAGTCTGAGATAGAGCTCTCTCTCTCTCTCTCTCTCTCTCTCTCTCTCTATAACCTTCTCTGCCTTTCTAACCCTGTGTGTGTGTGCGCGCGCGCATAAATATGTGTGTGTGTCTTTAATCGATGTGTGATTGCGCTCGTGTCCCGTGGGCCGGCGTGGCTGAGTGTGCCCGGGCTGTTTCCCGAGCACCTGCCGGCGCAAGAGGCTGCTGTTATCCCGCACGTTAGCCGCTCGCGTTAGCCGCGCGCTATCGGCAGAATATGACTCAGAGTTGTTACGCTGCGCCATTCTTTGTTTAGGAGGCCATCTCACCCCTGCGCACCCCTGCCAATTATATTCAATCAGGGGCTGTAGAGGGACGGGGGAGGGGGGGGGGGCAGGAAGGGCTGTGTGTTCTGCCTGGCTGCTGCCATCTCTTCTCCCTCCTTTACTGACAGCTGTACGCCTGTGTCTCAGCTCACCGAGCTCCTCCATCATGTGTGTGATAGAGCCTCCAGCAGCTCATACACACCCCCCGCCCACCCACTGCATAAACCCAGCAAATTAACTCTGCTCTCTCTCTCTTTCTCTTTCCACACGTGCGCATGCATCTCTCCGGCTGATACATTTCAGGCATGAAGGTGCGAGCACTTTCCACAGGCTTGTACTCCCTCTCCCCTCCCTGGTATCTCTCAAAGCCCATTAAGATATCTGAAAGCTTTCTCCATCTCTGAGCCACATAATGAATCGTAGAGAGAAAGTGTGTGTGTGTGTGTCTGTGTGTGTGTATGCGAGTGAGAGAGACGGAGAGAGAGCTGCATGAAAGCCATGCGCACTGCGGCGTCCTGGTGGACGGTGACTTTGAGATGTTCCTCAGATAAGCCCATGATCCCGATTCTTCACACCGTCAATAGCTGGGTTATTTCTGATAAGAGGCTCGCCTGGCAGAGTGGGGCGGCTGGGTGGAGGAGCTGGGGCGGCATGTGCCGGCCGCACTGATGGAGAGCCATCAATAGCGGCAGAATAAAAGTCCCCCACCCCCTCTCCCGTCAGCCGAGTCACTCTGAGCTCTTTGTGCATGGCTTTTATTTATTTATTTTTTTATCAGGGTTGTCATCACCGCCGCAAATGCCGTTGGCGGCCTTGTTTTGCTTCGCTCCCGCGGCGCGGTTCGCGCCCCCGCTGTTATCACAGCGGCCCTTTCCCTCCGCCATTGTGCGCATTTGTTCACAGGAGAAAGTCGTACTCCTCCCCCCACCCATGTCCCCGTATTCCCCCCCCGTCCTCGGTAGCCTGTCCGTCGCAGGCCTGTCGGTACCTCAGAAGGCCGACGGCACGGGGAAAGGACCTCGCGTTGCTCGTGTGGTGTGGAGGGAAGCCAGGAGCGGCGGGGAGAGGGGTGGGGGGGGGATGTCGTGGACGCCCGGAACCAATCCAGTCCGGCAGAGACAGAGAAACGGCGCCCCCAGCTCCCCCGAGCTCCCATCACTCCTCCTCCACCGCTCGCCTGACTCCTCCCAAGTCCTGCGCCGACCTGGCGGGGATGAGGAGGCGCAGCGGGGGCCGGAATGTTCCACGGTGGCCGCGGAAACCTCAGGTTGTTTATGGCTCTGGGGGATCAGCAGTACTTCATTACTGCTAAGAAGCTTTAATAATGTAGGTGTAATTACTGCAGCTTGTGGGCAGACTTAATGCATGCTTAAGACTGACCCCTCCGCTCTCCTCCGCTTAACAGGTAATTGGCCAACTAGAGCACAGGAAAACAGCATGAAGTGGGCAGGGGGGGGGGGGGGGGTCTTGTTCCTACGCTGGTAACCCATAACATTTTAAATCTACCAATCAATAGGCTATGATCAGCCGCTTTGACAAGGTCATGGCCTCAAGGTCAAGACCTCATCGACTTGGGTCTGTTTAGAATGTCTAGCATGAAGACTGGCCCGTGCTCGGTGTGTCTGATTATAGGAGGCCTGTTTTGGACCGTTCAGTCGTTTTATAGCATCGTTGAGCCGAGTTGCAAGGCAAAAGACTGATCCCGGGTCAGCATGTGCGCTGGGTTGCGCGCGGGGGTGACGGGAAGCGGCCAGATTGTGACACCCCCTGTCCCAGCGTGGCCCCGGCACCCCGCAGCTCCGCTTTGAGCCTTAAAGTTCAACGAGGGCTCCCGCCAGGCCCGCTTGGAGGTCAGAGTGGCGTGGGGGAGGCCGACCATCGCGGCCGTGCGGGAGCCTGAAGGACGAGCAGCTGAAATTGTTTATCGGTTAACGACTTCCCTCCCCTCGCAGGCTGCTCGCCTCCTCAGCTGTTCCCAGGCCACATTAAAGCTTCCCCTTCCCTCTGAAGCCTCGTCACACACGCACGCACACACGTGCACACACGCGCGCACAGTTGCACTGTCTGCCCTTGCGAGTCTGAGATTGTGGGGGGGGGGGGTGCCTCTTTGTGAGGATTGAGCTCTTAACACCTGTTGGAGTCGCTCGGCCTGCAGATGCGAGCGGAGCTATTAGTTCATCTTTCTGAGTGCATATTAAGACCTTTGCCAACCATTACCACTAGACAGATGCCTGATCCTTCATAGGACTCCCACAAAGAGGCACTTGAGGTTAATCAAACAAATTATTTGACTAGCCTGGCAAGGATTTGATTTGATCGTAGATTAAAGTGATTTTGGTCTAAGGCCGTATTAATGTGAGCGGGCGCACTGGAAAACTTTGGATTATATTTTACACTGGTGAAGCCATCGCGGATCTTATTTGCTTCACGAAGGCCTTAATCCTGGGGAATTCCTCCTCCTCCTCCTCCTCCTCCGACGTTCCCGTTCAGACCCCTGTCTCTCCGTCAGGCGCTCCCGAGCTGCCGACCTTCCGTTCGTCTGCTGAATTTCCGTCCTCAGGAGGACAATGTTGGTCATTTTAATGTCAAACACAGTTGGACATATGGGTCCCAGGGGACACCAGGACGTCAGAGTGAGAGGACAGCAGCAGTAAGACAAACACGCCTGTCAGTCTTAATGGAAAAGCCTCATAACGGATGAGCTGTTCTACTGAGTAAACTTTGTAAGTGCCCACACACACACACACACACACACAAGCTACTCCTCCCTTGCCCCCACACACACACACACACACACACACACCCACACACACACACACACCCACACACGTGCGTTCTCCCTCAGATCTCCTTCTCGCCGGAACGCAGACAAGTGGCTCCTCAGCATGTAGCTCCAGACCTGCCCACGCACGCACCCCACCCCCACCACCCCTCCACTCCTGTGCGTCAGAGCCACGTCTGGCGCCCCCTACAGGCCCGTGGGCCGGCGGCAGGGGGCTTAAGCGGCTGTCTGGTCACCGGGGCCGCTGGTGCTGGCTGAAATGAATGTGGTAATTAAGGCACTGTGGGCCACGGGACCGTGATGAATATTATCACTTAATTACAGGCACCACTATTCCCAGCACGCAGCCTTACTCCCCGTTCACTGCGGGGGAGTGCGTGTGTGTGTGTGTGTGTGCGCGTGTGTGTGTGTGGGCGTGTGTACATGCGTGTTTTTTGCGGACTGCAGTAAGGTGCTTGGTGTGTGATGGCGTGTTTATGTGTGTGGGTGTGTGTGTCTTTTAGCCCTTTCCCCCACAGTTTCCATTACACTATAAAAGTCCCTCAGGCATAAAGAATATTATGCAAGCTTGGCTAATGGATGGCATTTTGCTTGATCAATGACTTTTAATTGTGGTAATACAAATGTATTGTAAATGAGCTCTCCACAGGGACCCGTCATTCGGCAAGGCCGTATCCATCAATAATGCAATGACGCACTCCAGAGGGAGGACAGTCGTGTGCCGTGCGTATGTGAGTCAGGCCTGAGCTGCTTCTTCCCCTCTGTTTGGTGTCCTAGGACAACTACACGTTTGCCCAGCCGGGGATCCAGAGGAAAGTGAAGGCCCTGGAGGAGCTGGTCAGCCGGATCGATGGTGGGTACCCGCATCTCTGCCGAGCCGAGCCGAGCCGTTCCCACGGATACCCCTCTTGCGTTCTCCTACTTTATTACTACTCTGTCTGCTCTATGCACTCTCACTCACTCTCTCTCTCTCTCTCTCTCTCTCTCTCTCTCTCCCCCCTCTCGGTTTTTAGCCCCTCCCCTTCTCTCTCTCTCTCTCTCTCTCACTCCCCCTCTCTCCCCTGTCTGTTTTAGCCCCTCCCCCTTCTCTCTCTCCCCGCCCCCATGTCTCTCGTACCCTCCCCTCCTTTGGCGTGTGTCGGGCCCAATCAGCAGGCTCGGGGGCGTGGCCTTTTGCGGAGAGCATGGCAGGGCCTCCGGGGAGAGGCAGGACCCACCAGAGCATGAGCCCCTCTCATTACTTTCTATTAGGGCGGCGTAATCAGAATCCAATGGCCATTTCTGTGAGACAGGGGCCCCGCTCGTGCACTTCAGAACCCAGCCCTGTGTCTTCAGCCTGCATTAGGCTCAATGCTGCCTTTAATTCTGGACAGAAGGCAGGCGGGACATTGCTGATGGCTGGTTTGGTTGTGTGTGTGTGTGTGTGTGTGTGTGTGTGTGTGTTGTTTGGTCCTTGCCTGTGAATCTCTCCCTCTCTGTCCTTCTCCTCATTTCTCCATCTGCAGAAGTTTTTTTTTTTATTTGTTATTATTATTCATTGTTATTATTTATTTACATCACCCCCTCCCTCTGTTGTCTGTCTAGGTGCCATCTCCTTCCTGCTGGTTTATTTTTGATTACCAGTCTATTTCTTTATTGTTCTAGTCGAAGTTTGTATTGTTGTTTCTGGTGGTGGTGGTGGTGGTATTTCCTCATTGCTATGGATTGATCATCAAGTTATATTGCCTGACTCTAACTACATTGCAGATCTGCGTGCGTTTGTCAGGAGTCCGATTCTTCGCAGAAGGCCAGCTTGAAGTTTAAAGGGTGCCTTTGACTGTGCTCCATGCTGTAGCTAGCTAACTGGGGGCTTTGTCATTCAAATGATCACATTAACTCGGGACTAATGCGTGTCTGTGAACGGGCATTATCTGGGCAGGCCTTTGAATTGGCGCTGCTGCTTGAATAACCTTCACGTTGTCAGGCCCCACCGCCTTTCTCATGTCACATTTATTGTATTTATCTCTAATCAGGAGCGGCTAATGTCTTGTATTATGCATTCAAATGGGTTGTGCGAGGGCTTTGCAAAGGAACCACTCAAAGGGAACAGTTGATATTTGACCTACAGACAATTTAAAAGCCGCCTCCACCCTGGTTACTGTTAAATGACGGCACCCTGACCCTGCACGTGTTATGGTGGGTGACTCACGTGTAAGGTGTGTGTGTGTGTGTGTGTGTTCGCACTCACACGATCATATGTGTGTGGGGTGCAAGTGCATGCGTGTGAGGAGAAAGTACTTTTTTTTTTTTTTTTGGCGCTACTCTTTCTGTGTGTGGCTCTGAATTAGGAGCGTCTAATGCCTCCGTGTGTAAATGAGAAGTCATTGGCGATGTGGAGGATCCGGATCATAAGCGCTGAAGCCGATAGGCTAGAGGAAGCCTGTGTATCTGGGGACCTGAGCATTAGTGAACATCAATCACACTGCAAAAATTCTTAAATTTTGTTTAAACGTTATATTTTTCATTTAGAATTGTATTTTTTTTTTTCATATTTCTGAAGTCATTTCATAAAATACAGTTATCTCGGTATTTTGCAGATTATTCTTGTTTCAAGGTAAATACTGAGAAGAAGAATATACCAATATAGTGGGAAAATATTGCTTAATAAAACTAAAATCAACTTGAATAATCTCTAATATTCTTACAACAGGCTCAAAATGAGATATTTTAAATATTTAAACTAGATTTAAGATGTTTTCACTTCTTAAGATTTTTTGGCAGTGCAAATACTTCTTCTCACCATTTATTACTAATGTCATCTCCCTAACAGGTTTGAGAAACGTTAAGGCCGCCTAGAAGTTTAGCTCTCGACATTTGTTCACTTTCTTCCATCTCTCCTTTATTTACTATTCTGTCTAGTTTATCTGCTTTATTTAATTTACCCCAATCAAATTTAATTTGACTGAGTCAAATTGGGTGGGGATTTCTGGTCCGCATCAGTTAATCACCTCGCATGATTCAGTCCTGAGGGTCAGCTCATCACACGCTACCTCACACAGCAACCAGGGTCCGCTCGTGGAGGGGAGGGGTTAGTTACATGCCGCCGCCCTCTCATTGGCCTTCCCCTCCCAGCCACACCCTCTTAGCAAGACCCCGGGGGTCTTTAATGTTGTTCGTCAGCACGCCAGCGTCCAGAATAACGAGGACTCTGCTCTGCCTCGGTGCTCCGGCGTACACGTTTAATAAGCACTCCGTAATTGCAAAATATATGCAAATAATAATTCAAATTGGAAGAAAGAAGAAACAAAAAGGTGACATAGATATAAAGAAAATAATATATTTAAATGAAAGTAAGCCAAAGTAAAATATGGTATTAAAATTCAAATGTAATGAGGTATTGATAATTCGAACAGTAGCCTAGCAAAGCGACGTGACGAGGTTTTAATCATTTATTTTGCAGACTTAAACATATGGTAACGAATGTGTCAGCCGGACAACACGGCTACGGTAGTAGATCAGGCTGTGGCCTTTGGCCTGAGGGTTTAAAAAAAAGCGTTCCTGAGCCTGCTGGTGCGTGTTTTAATGTTGCCGAGCTTCCTGGGTGGAGCAGTGCTGGAGGGAAGGGGAGTGTGTGCTTCACGGTGCTGCTGACGTAGAGACCCCCCTCCGGCCGTGAGACGGGGATCCGTGATGCGCCGGACGGTTTTCATTACTCTCCCAGTAGCTTGGCCGTCCCTCGCGGTGCGGTTGCCGTGGCGCGCTGTGATGCAGCTGGTCAGGGTGCCCTCTACAGCACGTCTGAGGAAGGAGGAGAGGATTGCCACACCTCCTGCTCCCTCCTGCTCCCTAGGAACGTCTGCTCTGTGTTGAGGGACCAGCTGAGCCGCCGTGTCGTTCGGGAAAGAAGCGAATGTGTGACCTCATCCCCATTGCTCAACAGAAGGGGTGGGGTCGTGGCCGTCGCACGGGAAACACTAGCTCGCACCTCCCGCTTGGCTCCCAGCGTTCAGTCGTGCTCTGCGGGCGACGTACGGACGGAGCGCCCGCTGCCTGGCAAAGTCCTTCTCTCCTTTTAAGTTAATCAGACTGAGGGATTAGTCGCTCGTTATTCCCAGAGATTGCTCCACTGTAACAGCTTCTGGTGTCTGCTTTAATCAGGCCTCACATCTCGCTTCGTGCGGTAATGGAGCTTGGTGCAAATCAGTCGCATGTCCCCGCCCCCCTCCTCCCCTCCTCCCTGACTCTGGTCTGTTCCGGCGAGGGATCCACGGGCCTGTTTCTGGTCCCTCTCCTCATGAGCACGGCGATGCCCGTTTGTGTTCGGTCCGCCTGCTCTAATAAAGGTAGCGAGTGGTAGCGGTTGGAGGCCTGCAGGTTCGGGAGGCGTCTGATTGGGCGGCACGTCCCCGGTGTTCCCATACGCCCTACTGTGGACCTCCACACACTCCACCATATGGCCACGCTACGGCAGGGTGACCGGGGGGCGTGTTTGCTGAGCGCCGTGATGACCGGTGTCACAGTGGCCGAGACCCGCAGCGAGGGAGGGGTCCTGTCCCCCCTCTCTGCTCCACCTTTTGTATTGACACACACACACACAGCTGTTTGGCTACAGATGGACTGCTGGAACGCTGACAATGGCATTTCTAATGGCCTCGCCACCTAACACCTGCCTGCGTGTGAAACAACATCTTTGTTGCTTCGGGTCTTTCGCAGCAGCGAAATGAAAACGTGGAAGGCGGAGATCTTCCTGGCTCCACACGCGAGACTTTCCAGTCGGCTCTTCCTGAACTAAGAAGCGCCGTCGTTCTGTAACGCTTGGCTGCGTGAATATTCCACTTCCTGGAGAGCACAGATTCCCTTCCATTTATCACTTATCTCCATCCATCTCCTCCCCTGTAGCAGGATGGGGGGGGGGGGTTGGGGGGGGGCTTCCACCGCTGGGCTCTGGCAGAAGGGTGTATATCTGCCTCCTTGGTGCTGCTGGTTCTTTGCAAAAGCAGTATGTAATTGCCCAGTTGCATGCGGCTCTGAACACAAATCGTGCTACATAATCAGCTGATTAAAGTAGCCCTGTGCAGCTGCGAGGTTTCCTAACTGTGAAGTTAGAATTTGTTTCTGACATGCTTGAACAGGTTTGCTATTGCAAAATAACAGTGATTACCATGCGAGCCAAGTGTGTCTGTCTGTGCAGGGCACCACGCGGCTTGAGATTGATTTCCGCCTTTGTAAGGCGCTGGTCAGATTTCGGTTCTCGTCCGCGGCGACCGGGAGGCGAGCTTGCGATGCCTGCGGCATCCGTCCACTTTGTGCCCAAAAAAAAAAAAAATTCAACCAAAAATGTATTTAGTAATTTAATATTTCACATCTTGGCATTCCTCCGGCTGCCGTGCTGCAATTAGCAGAGCGGCGTCGGTGACCCATGCTTTCAGTGCCGACAGAGCCACACCACACACACACACACACACACACACACACACACACACACAAAAAAAGAAGAGAATTAAAAGTCTGCTTGTGCCGCCCGAGTCTGTGGTGGATGGCCTCGGGAAGCCACTCTCGGGAGGAATTTCAAGCCGGTGTTTGATTCCCCGCCCTCCTGAGGTTAGAGAGCCGTCCCACCGCGGCCGCTCCCGCGGCGTAACCTCGGAAAGGTCGCACGGAACAGAGCGGGGGTCACACAGATTTACTGCTTCACTCAGACTTGCCGGTCCACATTCTGGTAGGGCCAGAGAGGTTAGGCAGGTGGACTGGATTGTTAAGGCTTTTGTGTTGTTTTGTCTTTTTTTCCTGTTATTTGATTGAGTTAATTAGTTGTTTCATTTGTTTCTCCTGTGAAGGGGGGATCTCATTTCTAGGGCACATAGTCACACACTCCATGCAGTTTCTGGTACACTGAATTGTCTGAGCCCACGGCTCAAACATACAGGTGTCAGTTCTCCCCTGTGTGAGACACAAGGAATAATCAGGTTTTCTGCCCTGCACGAGGAGATCTGGTTTCGTTGCTTTGAGCCCCGTCCCATCCTGCCTACAGATGACGATACCTTACTCACTTTTACAACTGATGATGAAGCTCTGCTGTGTAGCGCGGGGCAACGATGTGCAGGCACCTTGAAGGGTTACATGTTTTGTAATGCGACAGTGCATGTGTATTTTATATATATTATTCTCAAACGCAGTGACTTTCTGCTATGTTAGATGGTTGTCTTTATGTTTAAGTTCTGAATTATGGCTTTTCTGGGAACTTGTGTAATGGCAAGTTTTTCCACTACTGGCTGACATTTTATCTGCCAATTATATCCAACGTTGTATCCGCCTGAAGTTATATCTCACGTTATGGCTAATTTTATATCCGACGCCGTCTCATGTCATATCCGACATTTTTTCCTGACGCTATATTTGATGTTATGTCTGACGTTATATCCGTGTTGTATCTGACGTTATATGCAGTCTGCACGCTATGTCAGACCCGCCACTACACCGTGACTTGTCTGTCATCATTTGACAGTGGACGGTGGACTCTTCCTGTGCTCTGTGGCCGTTGGCCGAAACGTCAGTTTCGCTATGAAGAAAGTACAACCTTCCTCTCGCGCTTCAGCTTGAAAACGAATCCGTGTGGAAGGTGCAAAGGGATGACGAAGTGAACCGTTACAGTTCTGTGTGGCAGCTGAACAAAAAATGTATTCAGTACAAAATGAGTTTGACATTTTGACTGGATGTACCACTACCATGCACCATGCACGTCTTCGACCCGAGAGGGGACACTTGGACTCCCTCTTGCTCGCTCTCACACACACACACACACACTACGTCTTTCTCATTTTCTCTTTCCGTGTGGACAGGCTGCAGTCTGTTTCAACTTGCAGATATGCGTGACCCACTGCCGGCGTGTTTACTGATCTAGATTGTGCTTCCTCACCCCCAGACGCGCTCTCTCTCTCTCTCTCTCTCTCTCTCTCTCTCTCTCTCTCTCTCTCTCTCTCTCTCTGTACCTGCGCCTGGCTCTGCCTGCATGCGGAACTGGGAAAGGATGATGGTGAGATCACACCGGATCACCCCTTCAAACGGCCATATTGATTTTTCCTCACCAATGCGCCATTTTAATCCGCCTGCCAATTTCCTCCCGGTGACTCTATCTTAAGCTTTAATGATCTCTCTGCTCCTCTCGAAAGTGCCTGCAGCTCTTTCATAAGCTTTTCCGACTGTAGTCGGTATAATGAAACCGCACTCCCTATTCCAAGTGTCTGGTTTCGGCGCTGCCTTCTGGTCTGGGCTCCGGTTTTAATAACCCGCGCGGCTGCCCATCTCTACGGGCCCTCCTGAGCAATATGCGCCTCGTTTGCCGGCTTCCTTTTGTTTTTTTTATTCGTCCGTGTATCGTTTCAAAGGTCGGGGGGCGAGACAGGTGTGTCGGGCTGCGACACCTGTGAAGCACCGTGGCACGCGTTGGCATCGGACGGCGCGTCGGTCAGATTCTAGGACGCGGGTACCTAGAGGCAGAGAGTTTTAGGCCAAGGTCTCCGGTGACCGCGTCCAATCGGAACCGGCGTGCCGTGCCGCGGGCCGCCCACGGCCTCCGCCCACCCCGGCGGCCGCCGTCGTCTCCGTGTGTGTTTAACCGCGGCGGGAATGAAAGCGCGGTCCCAATTAAGGCGAGCGCGGCTGGGGGACCGCGGGAATAAATACAGAAGAGGGATGTAACAAGCGGTCACGGTCACCTTCACCAGGGAGAGCCGAGCGTGGGAGAACGCAAGACAAAGTCATCCTGCTCCCTCCGGGCTAATTTTTGCTTTTTGCTTTTTCTTTTTTTTTTTTTTCTGGTTCTGTTAAATGAGATTTTCGTACAGGTGCGGCCGGGACTCCCAGGGCCTCGTCTCCGGCTTCGGCGCCGAGACTTTTTGCGTACCTGCCTCCCTTCGTATATCTCCCTTCTCTGCACAGCCAGTCTGCATACAGGGCTGTTAAGTTTGATGGCTGTGCTTCGCTGGTAGGCATCTTTGCTTTTACTGCGCCGTTCGCTCCGGTCGTGCTTGCTTGAGCGCGATTTTGGACCAGGGAGCTTCGATTCGACGTCTCTGCCGCGCTCAGTTCAGGGCACTCGGGGGGGGGGGGGGTTTGATGACTTTTCATAGGATGCTGAAGTCGTGTCTACTTCACACTGATAAACTCACATGAATGCGTTCGTAGTTTCGGATTAGACTTCAGCTTTTCTTCACCCATACCCCCAACCCCCCCCCCCCACCCACCCAACCCCCACCCATAACCTCATAATTGAGCTCGTCCCAAAGGTGCCGCCTTTCACCGTGGACTTGCCGCTCGATCAGGAAAGCTGCTGATGTCAATAGCGTCACAAACACCGCGCGGGGGGCTTCCTCCAGCCAACGCCACGCACTACACACATTGTTTCCCCTTATCTCCTGCGCTTTGAATGAATTCGCCCGCGTTCATCAGCATGCAGATTGCCAAAGGTAAATTTATGGTAATGAAGGCGCTGCATGGCATGGACTATTCATATGAGGCCTGCGTTATCTCGGGGAGGCCGCATTAGCATTCTCAGTGTCGCGAGACATATAGTGGCACCTCTGTGAAGAGGAAAGAACAGCGCTCTCTGAGGTTTGACACGTTATCAGTGGGTTCGTTTTATTGGGGTGAGTGTTGTGTGTGTGGACTAAACGAACTCTTCAAAGTTATTGAATGGAAAAAGAAATGCAGTTTTCGACCCTGTGGAAGTGACCATCGGGATGGAGTCTGCCGAGTAAGTTGGCCCTGTTTTCCAAGTGCTTTGAATGGAGCTGAGGCGATGTCAGATTAAATCAGAGGGATTAAATGCTCATCTCAACTCCGCCCGTGTAGATTGGGAGTGGTGTGTGTGATTTAAGGCTTTTGAACAAGTGCTGAAAGTACTTTGGCGCCACGGTGATGAATGTCACGTCCCTGGCCCTGACGGAGGGGCTGAAGAGCAGAAGGGAGTGCCGTCACCTGTCACATCCAGAGATGTAACGCGGACGTTCTTTCATCATAGCGTGCGTGTGCCGCACGTGGAAAGAGAGCGTGTGGGATTGGGGTGGGGGGGGGGGGGGGGTGAGACACACTGGACCATGTTTGGTAAGCTGTCAGTTTGGAGAGAGTTCGCGTGCCTGTGCGTTTGTGTGTATGTACACGTGTGACGGCTCTTTGTCTTTGTCTCCATAACACCTTGATGTTTGAAATAACCTTCTAAAACTGCCATTAGGAGGAACCAGTCCAATGGCCTCATGCGCATCGTGAAGGCTGGTCTGCCCGTAACGGATCCATGCTAACCAGTTTGTGTCCTTTCCCCTGGCCGACCCTCAGTGGGGGTGGGTAGGTGGGGGAGGGGATACAGCCCAGCATCTTTGGCTGACACGCGTGTCCTGGAAACGGCAAACTCGTGCAGATGTAATTATGGGATGGATTGGAGGGAGCAGAAGTCACGCCAAAGTGCCCCGCTCAGCAGAAACGCGCCGGCCGACTCACTTGTCTTCCCTCGACCTCTGACCCCGGCCTGTCCTCTTCCTACCCGGGTTCCGCTTGCACTTCGCCGCACGTTCGAGAGGAGGGGCTCTCCGCCGTAGGCAGGCCTCACCGCTACGGGCCTCCGCAGTCCGAGCTCACCCCAAGCAACTTTTTCCCGCTTTCGATCTCGCCTGCAGGACGGCCGCGTGCAGGACGCCCGCGGCGGTCTCCCTCCCTCTTCCTCCTCCCTTCCCCAGCCACGCCTGCTGCGTCTTGCGTTGCGTAGCATTGACACTTGCTCATTATTTATAGCAGCAACAACAGACAGGTGAGCGTATCTACGTTGGCTCTGCCGCAGGACTGAATCTGTGAGCGCCGTTTATCTGTGAGCGCGGCACATTCGGGCGTTAACGAGAACGAGTTGTTTATGTGAAGCTGCTCAAAGTGAAAATCGCTCCGGCGAAGACAGGTGTGAGATCACGCGCGGCCGCGAGCGCACGGGACTAAGCGCGCCTTCACGTGTACCCATCTCCACGTGCACGCCCGTTTCCACGTGCACGCTCCCTCCGAGGCCTATGGCAAACGACAGGCCCAGGACTCCAGCTTCATTAGTCGCCGTGTAAAGACGGCTCGGTTTGTGCTGGACCATGAAGACCCCCCCCCCACACACACACACACACACCCCCCCCTCTCCGATTAACCAGCGCTATAAATAACACTGTTGTTTTGCTCTTAATCACAACACATTGCGATTGCTCTGCCGATGGACATGTAATTACCCGCAACCTGAGTGACAGTGCTGTCTGCGCATGATGTCATGGGAGGAGGAAGGGCTTCGTGTGCTTATTAGGTTATTATGCTGCTGCTGTCCACTGTGTGTATTTTCCTGGGTTATTTCTGCTCCTGTGCAGGTTGCATGTGTAAGTGGTGGGTACAGTCCAGTATTTGTTCATATTATCAGTGATTGCATGCGTAGTGATTGCATGCATATTTAATGCATTCGTTGTATCAGCTGTTTTTTTTTTTTATCATTTGGATGGTGATTCAAATGAATCTAAATGCACTATTTAAAGCAGTGGCCAATTGGTTTCCATGTTCCCACATATTTAATTTGAAATTTGTTCAGAAAGAACGGTTTATGCCAACGACTTTACTAATGTGTGTGTGTGTGTGTGTGTGTGTTTTGCTTTGTTTAGAGACGGTGCACAGGCACATGCAGCAGTATGAGGTGGAGTACCTCCAGTTTGCCTTTCGCTGGATGAACAACCTGCTGATGAGGGAGCTCCCACTGCGCTGCACCATCCGCCTGTGGGATACTTACCAGGTAACCCCGCCCTCAGTGCCAATGTGACACCCCTACCAGTTAGCCCCGCCCTCAGTGCCATTGTGACACCCCTGCCAGTTAGCCCCTCCCTCAGCATTTGGGGATTGCTCCTCTGTGTCATATACACACTCACACAGTTAGCTTCATGCGGGAAACCACGGGACGCTCCTATTGGCTGATGAGGCGTGTAAGTCTCTGCATATTGGAAATGGTGAAGTGGTTGTCCCATTGGTTTAGTTCAGCCTGGCTGGTCTTTCGCTTGATGGAGACAAACATCACGAGGCCCCGAGTTCCTGCAGTGAAACTGTTATTCTCTCCATATTTTCATGCTTGTGAATACACTTTGACCTGTGCTGCATTCTAGCTATAATTAGTAGCATTAAATACTTCTGCAGGGCATTTATATTTTAAGGTTGCATTAGATGGTCCTTGGCTCAAAAAGTGCTTTTCGGAATATCTTCTGCTTTTAGGAGAGGGTAGTTGATGAGGGGGAGTTACATCAAAGCTTTAGCTTAAAACCAGTTTGATCAAGTTCTGTCTGTCATGGTTTTAAGTCAAAGATGTAACAGTAACAAAGCCTAATGTGAAGAATTCCCACTCCACTCCACCATCATATAAAAACCAGCGTGGTCAAGAGTGAGTAATCACGCACATCAAGGTCAGGTGAGGCAGCGCGCAGGGGCGGGGCTGACTGTTGCCATGGCTCCCCTCTGGGGCTTCAGCACGCATGAAGCAGCCAATGACTGCGTGTCCCATGCTGGGCGGGGTATTGGCAGAGAGGCCCAATGAAATGTCTGCCCCACCCTCCCCGTTACTCTCTCTCATCGACAGCCTGGCTCCCATTGGCTACCCGTGCTGACAGGCACCGCTCCCAATTTTACCCATTTTATTTATTTACGTGTTTATTTGTTGTTTTCTCGATGCACTGAGTCACCGACCCCTCGATGACACCGTTAGCCGTGCCATTGATCGCATGGACATATTTACTTCATTTGTGTTGCGGCTGCCACGGAAACACCCTCACTTGTTAGGCCAAGCACAAGTCAATAATGGACGGATATTACTTAATGCACGCTATTGATCCCCCCTGTTCTCCGAAGAAAGGAAGCCAGAAAAAGCAGAGATATGATGGATTATACACATTACACTGATTTAGAGGGAGCGTAGCCTCCTCTCTACAGATGACTCCGTTAAATTAGGCCAGATTTAGATTTTGGAACTGGATGTAATTGTGGTCAACCTCAAGTTTTTTATTTTTTTTTTAAACGTATTAATTTGGAGGGCGAACACTCTGGCCAGATAGGACAGGAACAGTCTTCAGGTTGTAAGGACTAAAGCCCCAGGCCTGTGTATCACTGTTTTGTAATATGTACAAATACTTAAGAATTTAAGATGCGTTTATGTACAACAACTTAAGATGTTAGAATGATTTTTGGATTTGTTTTATTTTTGGCAGGGTCATACAGTGTGCAGAATATATCAACTCCAAGTTAAACAGCAGCAGTGCAAACAGCTCTAGCAAAAACCACCTAATTCACACATGCATTCAAGCCGCTGGGAGAACTTACTACCTCCCAGTAGCAAATGATCACAGTGCCACATTTCTGTTCCGAGTCTCCCCATCTTTTGTGAGCCCTCTAAGAACATGTGCCACTGTGGAGGAGCTAACAAGCCACTGCTGGGGAGGCTTTGTGCTTGCGAGGGAATAATGGTGCGGCCTTTAAATCAACCGCTCCCTCTCTGCCAGGGAATGGCAATCAGGAAGAAAGCTCCGGAATGCCTGACCTTTCTGCTAACGATCGCGCCGGGGTTGTGCGGGAGTCTCTGGCCCTTGCTATTAACTCTGCTAAAAGTCTGTCTTCGCAACCCATCCCCCCCCCCCCGGTTCCCCATCAGACTCGGGCACCGAGCCGACCCCTTCTTCTCATGTGTGGCAAAGGGCCATCCACGCCCTGCTGCCAGACTCTACTGCCCACAGTGTGCTGAGCCCACCCCAGCTGTCTGTTGACCGGCCCCGGGGTGAGGGGTGGGTGTCGGGGCACGTCGCTGCGCCATAAAGTCCCCCCGCTCTGCTGACTGACTGCTCATGTAAACTGGTTTATTGACCGTTTGTGGCCACTGAATGTAAGAAAGCATTTAACCTTTGACCCTTGCTGTAATTTTTGCATTATATCAAGGAGGGTCGGGAAAGTACTGAATGTGATCTCATAAATCGTCACGTCTCAGGTGGTCCGCTTTAATTAATTTGGGAGAAGCAAATTGAACGGTCAACATTCATTTCTCCTGTTAATGGAGGCCCGTTAGCTGGTTCAGATAGCAGCCCGTTAACACCGCATGTCCGTTTTCTTAAATATTCAGTTAATGAGTCTGCATTTTCTCTTCTCTTGGCGTGGCATTTATATTTTCTCGATGTAGATTTGGAGATTTGTGTGCACGCAGCATTATAATCCAGGAATTATTGAAGAAAAGGTGCAGCTTTTTCTCACAATTTCACAGTGCTCTTTACCGAGCACGCATTACCTTATGGGTTTCGGGGCCCATTGTGAATTCCTCAACAGAGCCCCAGAATAGAACGTAATTCATCCCATGCATATTTAATGCATAACCAAATATGCATTCAGCGTCTGCTCCTTGCATCGGCCTCCCTCACAGACTCTGACAATCTGTGTCACGGTAACTCACCTTAAAGATCTTGATGGTCTGAATTAGGCAAGTTTCTGTGCTAAATATTTCATGGTCTGCTGGAAACGTGGAAGCTGTCTCTGGGGGTCTCTCCCAGGGACGAGTTTTTTTTTTGTTTGTTTTTTTTATCTTCCTCTGCTGCCAAAAATGCATTTTTGTGTACCTCGATGTGTGGAGCTTGTTGATGCCCAGCTCATGTACTGCGTGTTCCTCTGCGTTCTCCATGTTCTTCTCGGGAGCTTGTTTTCCCTCTTCTCCGAGGCCCAGCTCGTACAACTCTGAGCTGTAAACAGGCAGACTTGGCCGCTGCGGAACTCGGCGGCGATACGGCCGTGTTTCCCGAACTCCCTTGTTCGTTCGTTCGTTCCGTTTTGCACTGGGCTTCCCGAAGTTCCTCTCCAGTCTCACGGCACCTCCGCTCTTTCCACCGCAGCCAGGATTTTTTTTACGCAGCTGATGCAATCTGTCTAATCTGCATTGTAACTAACGTGACCTCTTAATACGCACGCCGAGGGGTGTGGAGGGGGCGGTGGGATTGGGGCTGGATTACATCGGGCACCTATGATTTCGTTTGCTCCATAAGTTCAGAACAGCTTCCTTGTTGGCGAATCCAGGGGTTCGAACTCGATGGCATGGATTATGCTCTCCACGTGATTAATCCCCGGGGTTCCATCTCGCGCCACACGTCTGGCGTGGAGCATGCCGCTGCCTCGTTTGCTTCCAGAGCGTCAAGTTGATTGCGCATGACTGCCCATTGGTCAAGGCCACCTGATTACTCCACAGTACACATGTAAGGATCTCCAAAATGGAAGCACTGCCCAATTATGCTCATTATGGTACACTTCTCCAGGGTCTCCTCCATCACAGTATTTAATTACCAACTTAATTGCACCAATTAAAGCACTTTCCCAGGCCATTTAGCCTGGAGATATTCAAAGATGCATCTGGTCTCCTGCCCGGTATTGGCCACGGATATAAACTTCCCTTCCAGACGCTGTTTTGACATTGAGAGAGTAAGTGTGTGGTCCGTTGCTATTGTTAGGGCGGAATGTTGTGGTCGGCTTTTAGCGACCATGGCACAGTAAACATTTCCAAACTGCACTGTATCCTGCACTCTGAGGTTTCAGAAACACCAAGTGTCTTCCCGTTAGCGCATCGATACACGAGCGTAGCATTTAAGCGCATGGCTGTTCTCCATAGCAACTGAAATCTTGATACTTTTAATACTGAGTGTGTGTGTGTGTGTGTGTGTGTGTGTGTGTGTGTGGGTGTGGGGGGGGATGCGCTGTGGGTTGCCAGACTGCCACTTTCAGCTCCCTGCTTTACTCTTCATGGAGTCCATCAAAGGCCATTTAGCTCATAACCATCCTCATTTATTTACACACGACTCTTCTTCTCATAGGAGCTTTGGCTGTTTCCACCAGCGCAGCCCCTCAGTAATGCTTCCTTCGTGTTCCGTTAATGTCTGGCACACTTATGTAATGTCAAAAAAAACAACAAAAAAAAGAAACGACGTATTGGTTCCAGTGCCAAGCGCCATTGTCTCGGTGTCCCGCATCTCTGGGCCAGAGCGGCGGGGGGCAGGATGTGGTTCTGCCCCTCACGAGCGCTCCTCGTTATAGCCGCAGGTCCATCTCGACGTCCCCTTGCCGGGAGTCGGTAATAACCGCTCCACCATCTGCCGGCCGTCGCGGTCGATGTGGTTTTCACACACGCGCGCGCGTGTGCCCGGCGAAATTGCGACACTCGACGACGCCTGTAGAACCCCGCCGTATACACGGCCTCTCCTCACACGTGCTCTTTTTTTTTGGTGAGGTTGGGTCAGGTATCGCGGCCCTCCGGATCTGCGCCCGCGCGCCCGCGTGTGAGAGCGGCTAATCAGAGCCGGGGACCTCCCTGCCACGCTCACACGTGCGCTTAATTCCGGCTCCCCCTGCGCAAACACGCCTCCCCCTCCGCTCCTGTGCACCTCCGTGAGCCCCCCTGCTCCACTCTCATTTATGTACACCTCCACACTTTATTTGTTTTGCAAATGACCTGCGTGCGTGTGCACGTGGGCGCCGTTACAATGATTTGCCACATTAATTCCGGCTCGTCGAGAGCTTTCGCCGCAATCTCCAGCCAGCTAATCAGAGCCTGGATTTATGCTGTCCGCCATTCCGCTCACCAAGCGTTAAGCCAATGTAGCCCTCCAAGGACTTGTGTGTGCATGCATGTGTATATATATGTGTGTGTGTGGAAGTATGTTGATGCGTATGGGTGTGTGCGCATACATATTGGTGCCTGTGCATGCATGCATGCGTTTGGGTGTGTGTGTGTGTGTGTGTGTGTGTGTGTGTGTGTGTGTGTGTGTGTGTGTGTGTGATTGTGTTGGAGGGGCTGCTAGCACTGTTGCTCTGCTGCCTGGAGTGTGTCCTCGGGCTACTTTCCCCCCTCAATATGTGTTTGTTGAATTAATGTAGGGAGCTCTAGCTGGGTGTCATGATATTGTGTGTAACCTAGCTGGACATTTGTGGGTTTCTGGCTGAGGTCCTTCCTGGTCTCCATATACATCAACAGCGTGGCCCTCAATTATTGAGGAGATGTGTATCGCTGCTCAAAGTGAGGAAGGTTATTGCATGACCTGAAATAGTCGATGCTGAGCTTGTTGGATAAAGTGGTATGTGCGTCTGTGTGTGTGCGTGCGTGTGTGTGTGTGTGAGAGATCTTGCTGTAACCTACACTATTTTTTTTTAAATACATTCACTTAGTGGGTATAAATGTATTCTGACTCAGACTCTTTTTGCTCACGTTATTTGTGTAGCAGCAGTAGTTTATGAACTGTGTGGTGTAACATCATCTCCCCGTGTCCACATTAATACAGTCTCATAAATACCAGCTCTTGGTCCTTTTTTTTGTGGGTGTGATGTGCTGTGTGTGTGTGTGTGTGTTGTGGGGGGGGGTAGAAAGCTGCGGTGCTGTGTGTGGAGTGGGTAGGCGGGGGGCGTGTCCATCTGCACATACCCCAGTTCTCCTGAGTTCTATTACTCTCCTTGTCCAGTATCCCTAAATAGAGAAATAGAAATGGAGAAATGGAAACAGAGAGGACAGTCCCAAACATATTTCATTACCTCCCGGCCTGCAACCCTCTTGGCCTCTAGGGGGAGCTCTGCTGGTGTTTCCTGATGCTCCAGTGTGCACATTCTTCCACATTCTCTGTTTTCTAGTCCCTGCTGGAGATTTTGCCTGAGGGCCGTGTGAATCACTCGCATCGCCCAGGCGTGCTGGACAGTGCATGGCCATGCGTGAGGCTGCTGGTGGTGGTGGTGGTGGTGGTGGTGGTGGGGGTCCGTGAGGTCCTGGAGGGCAGTTAGAGAAAGACGGGGTGGAGTGGGGCTAGAGCTAGAGCTGCTTCTCCCGCTGGTCCTTCCTGGAGGGCAGGTCCTCCGTGCTTACTCGGCTCTGCGTGGTGCGGTAGAAGTGGAGCCTGTTGCCGCTGTAATGAGGCAGAAGGTGGGCGGAGCTTCGCCCCACAGCGCTTCCTAGAGGAGAAGAGATTTAGGTTCTCCCCACCTAAATGCTCTTTCCTTGCAGGCTTTCACTTTGAATGCAAATTAAGTCAGATTGATGTTCTTTTTGTACACACACACACACGTGTCGTCGGGCATGTGGGAGTGCGTGGGTGGGCGGATTTGCGCGTTTGTAGGTGTGGCTCAGCGTGTTGTTGGATTGCATGTATGCACACGCGTGTCGACTGAGGCGCTGTACACCGAAGACATACGAGCACAGTCGGTTAGAATTGTAGCTCTTCCTCTCTGCTAGTCCTGATCCACAATCTCACCACAGGGCACAGATGCCCCAGTAGGAATCTGGTGCCATGACCCGAACCCCCTTAACCCATTCCGCTGAGCAACCCCCCCCTTAATGACTGGCCTCTGTTTTCTGACACAGAAAATCCAATACCCAGCAGGCAGGGTTAGGGTCAGCTGCATGGGCCCGGAACATCAATTTTTTATTCCCCCTTTCTGTGTAAGAAAAAAAACCCACAGTACACCCCAGCCCTGTAGCGCTGGTTCCCCTGCCACTTCTCTCCTTCATGCTACTCCCGACTGGTGGATTACTGAAGCAGAATCGTCGAGAAGAGCAGTGCTCCATCTGCGGGGGCCAGAGATGTTTCCCTGAGCCAGACTGCCATGTGCACTGTGAGAGGCGGCCATGTTATTGGACAAAATACCCGCGTGAGAACAATGTCTCTCAGGTCTGAAGTGGTATTCACACAATTCATAGAGCCTTAGCCAACTTACTTCCGACTGCTGCCGCATACAACTGAGGTTCTTATACGTGTGATGAGCTTATTAGTGTACGACCTTGTGTAGAGCGAGTGTGTTAGTGTTTTTATGACGCTTGGTAAAAGCCTGGGGTTGGGTACGCGTAGCTGTTTGTTCTGATGTTGGGCTTCTCCCCCCCCCCCCAAGGTTCAGTGTGTGCGCTTCCCTCTCTGAACCTGCTACCCTGGCATGAACGTGCAGTGCGCAGTCCCCTCGGCTTACGGTCAGAGCCGTTCGAACAGGGGCAACGAAGCCAGAAATCTGGCCGCATATGAAATAAGCCAAATGGGACGTGAGCCCGCAGCCGGGTCCCTGGGACCTCCGCGTTCGACCGAAGCTCCATCTGCGCCCGGCCGGCGCGCCTCTCGCTGCAGAAAGCGCTCGCGGCTCTCCCGAGTCCCCGGACGCTCGCGCGGACCGAGTCGAAGTCGGAGCTTCAGAAGCGAAGGTCAGGGTTCCCCGCGTGGTGGGCGCCGTTGCGTCAGGTAGCTAGAAGCCCAACCCCCTCCGTCTGTTGGATCGCTCCTGCTCTCCTCCATCTTGTGTGTTAATCAGTGCTGGAATCCTCTGTGTACACACACACACACACACACTTTGGGTACATAATGTAGTCTCCCTTGGCCGTAGAGAGACGCGCCCCTGCGGCAAGTCCTAGCGGGAGAGCGGAGGTGATCCTCTGTGACAGTATGAGGCTCATATCGCCCAGGTAGAGGGAGTTAATAAAGCAATAAAGTGCAGCAGCGGTGTGTGTGTCACAGTGTGATACCCTCAGACAGCCGTCCTCTCAGCTGCTCTGATTAAGGCCGCGAGGTTACACCAATAGGCAATCATCACCCAGCCCATAACTCAGAGAGAACTGCTCAACCTCTCTGTCTCTCTCATTCCTCTCTCTCTGTCTCTCTCTGTCTCTCTCTCTGTCTGTGTCTCTTTCTCTCATTCATTTCATTCTAGCTGTTTTTTTTGCCTCTGCTTGGAGTGATGGATAGCTGGCTAGGCAGGTAGGTAGAAGGGTTTTTTTTTTTTTTTTCCCTCCACCCCTCTTCAGCTCCTCTCTGCCTCTCCAGGCTTGGTGTGTGGGCGTGTGAGGGTCTGCGTGTGAGGGTCTGCGTGTCCTGCCCGTCCTCACATGGCCTGCGCCCCTCCTCCACCTGCTTGCCCCCTCCACCTTTAGATACGCGGAGCACGAATGGACGTTTCCATTGTCTTCACACTTCACACAAAGGAACTTTTTTATTCTTCTTTTTCTCCCCCCCTGCGGTTCTCCAGAACCTTTTGTTCCCGAGCCCAGATGTACGACACAGGCCTTTCCTCCCAGTACTCTTGCTCAGCGGAGCATTACTGGCTCGCGGGCCAATCAGCCATCGTAGCCCAGCCCACGCCGCGCACAGTGGCGTAAACAGTAAATAGAAATACCGCAGGAGCGACGCCTCGGCGGCCGAGGCTCTCCCGACGAGGTCTCCTCACAGGCGTGTGCCGAACGCGCCGCTCCGTGGGGGAGGGGCGTGTTGGGTTGCGCGGCTCGTTTCATCTTTACGTTATGGGCCGCGACGGCCATGCTAAACAGAACCACACGTGAGGTGGGAGGGCATGTGCCCCCCGTGAAGAATGTGTTATCATAGAAAGAGACTTCTCTCTTGCTGTTTTCAATATTGGGCCGTCATACTGCGTATGATATGACACAAATAAAAGTCAATAGCTCTGCATGTGGCTGAATTGATTGTGTATTTTTGTGTGTGTGTGTGTGTGTTCGCTTTGTCCTGGTTACTTGTGTCCCACCTGAAGTGTGTCAGGCGACTATCCTCCGCCGTCCCCATTAATTAAGTTCCCATAATCAGCACGGCTCCCCCAAGGGGCAAACAGAAAAATAATTAACGTGATCAATGAGCAGAGACAGTGAGGCCTTGCTCTTCTCGCCCAGAAATGGAGCAGCGGCTTTTCTTCCCAGGATGCTGTGAGCCTTGCTGCTATTGGCCCCTCAGAGCCACCATCTTGGCTCCGTCGTTGACTTTCATGTGCTGTGCCGTATTCACGGCTCTCTTCTCCTTCCTCGTCCTTTTCCTTTTGGACTGAGGATGTTCGTAAAGAGCACATGCATGACCTTTCTGGCCCGTGCTTTTGATAGAATGGGATTCCTCGCCAGTCCTGCCCGTGTGTCGGTTGACTGCGGCCAGGTTGTTTTTGGAAACCGACTTCTCCTTCATTCAGTCGTTTGGGGAAAAATATCAACAAGGCGTGTGGCTGCAGGCTGGTAGGGTGTTCGTTAGACGGTCTTAGGTTGGCGTGGTAACGCCGTCGCGTCATCGTGCAGCCGGATGTGCAGTGGCAGTTCAGCGCAGGCTCCACTGTGGAGTGGCGGCTCATCCTCCGCTTCTCCGCTCCTACAGTACCCGCCTCCGCTTCAGCATTACTCCGCTTCAGCAGTACCCACCTCCACTTCAGCAGTACCCGCCTCCGCTTCAGCATTACTCCGCTTCAGCAGTACCCACCTCTGCTTCAGCAGTACCCGCCTCCACTTCAGCAGTACCCACCTCTGCTTCAGCAGTACCCGCCTCCACTTCAGCAGTACCCACCTCTGCTTCAGCAGTACCCGCCTCTGCTTCAGCAGTACCCGCCGCCGCTTCAGCAGTACCCACCTCCGCTTCAGCAGTACCCGCCTCTGCTTCAGCAGTACCCGCCTCTGCTTCAGCAGTACCCACCTCTGCTTCAGCAGTACCCACCTCCGCTTCAGCAGTACCCGCCTCCGCTTCAGCAGTACCCACCTCTGCTTCAGCAGTACCCGCCTCTGCTTCAGCAGTACCCGCCTCCGCTTCAGCAGTACCCGCCTCCGCTCCTGCAGTACCCGCCTCCGCTTCAGCAGTACCCACCTCTGCTTCAGCAGTACCCACCTCTGCTTCAGCAGTACCCACCTCTGCTTCAGCAGTACCCGCCTCCACTTCAGCAGTACCCACCTCTGCTTCAGCAGTACCCGCCTCCACTTCAGCAGTACCCGCCTCTGCTTCAGCAGTACCCGCCTCCGCTTCAGCAGTACCCGCCTCCACTTCAGCAGTACCCACCTCCGCTTCAGCAGTACTCTCCGCTTCAGCAGTACCCACCTCTGCTTCTGCAGTACTCACCTCCACTTCAGCAGTACTCACCTCTGCTTCAGCAGTACCCACCTCTGCTTCAGCAGTACCCACCTCTGCTTCAGCAGTACCCACCTCTGCTTCAGCAGTACCCACCTCTGCTTCAGCAGTACCCACCTCCACCTCTGCAGTACCCACCTCTGCTTCAGCAGTACTCTGCTTCAGCAGTACCCACCTCTGCTTCAGCAGTACCCACCTCTGCTTCACCAGTACCCACCTCTGCTTCAGCAGTACCCACCAGCAGTACCCACTTCTTCAGCAGTACCCCACCTCAGCAGTACCCACCTCTGCTTCAGCAGTACCCGCCTCCACTTCAGCAGTACCCACCTCTGCTTCAGCAGTACCCGCCTCCGCTTCAGCAGTACCCACCTCTGCTTCAGCAGTACCCGCCTCCGCTTCAGCAGTACCCACCTCTGCTTCAGCAGTACCCACCTCTGCTTCAGCAGTACCCACCTCTGCTTCAGCAGTACCCGCCTCCGCTTCAGCAGTACCCACCTCTGCTTCAGCAGTACCCACCTCTGCTTCAGCAGTACCCACCTCTGCTTCAGCAGTACTCACCTCCGCTTCAGCAGTACTCACCTCCGCTTCAGCAGTACCCACCTCTGCTTCAGCAGTACTCACCTCTGCTTCAGCAGTACTCACCTCCGCTTCAGCAGTACCCACCTCCGCTTCAGCAGTACCCACCTCTGCTTCAGCAGTACTCACCTCCGCTGCTCCTGCCGCCAGCCCCATGTTTGCTCATGCTGGCCCATGTTTGCCCACGTTTGCACAGCAGAGCAACTTTGTGCTCCGCGCTGCTTGCCGAGCTGGATTGAATCATTCATGCTCTCCCGGCGCTGGTTATCATCTCGTGTGTGAGTGTGTGAGTGCGAGAGTGCGCGTGTGTGACTGTGTGTGTGTGTGTGTGTGTGTGTGTGAGTGTCATACGTGGCCCTTTTTGACCGCAGCTTTTGTGCTGGGATAATATGTACATATGCAGATAAGGGGCATTATCATTCCCCCCGGGGGCTGTTCAGTAGGGGTTATCTCTGTGCAGGGGGCCCAGCAACACGGCAAGGTTTCCTGTCCGCCCACATTCAGCCGCACACGCTGCCCGTTAAGGTGGATCGGGAGGGTGGGGGGGGGGGTGTTGGAGACGCCGTAGAGGTGGAGCATTCTCAAACGCAGAAACAGCTTCATTCCGCTCCAGCTGTTGATTTACTAAAAAGGTCACCAGAGTTTATTCTCCGCCGTTACCGGCAACACACCCCTGCTCTGCTCACTGAGAGAACGTGGCCCTACGTGTTTGTGATGGCTTGTGAATGTCTGTCTCGACAAATATGTTGGGGATGTATTATAATTAATTGAATGCAGTATATCTCATAAAAATGGCAGATTTCTGAAATCGTTTAAAGTATGGCACTGAGGGGCATGTTCGGAATGCCCAAGGAGAGATTTTTATCGTCCTGTATTTCGGCTGAGAGGAATATTTGGCTTCATTAGTTTACATACATATGTTCGTACATATATACATATATGCATACACTATATTGCCAAAAGTATTCGCTTACCCATCCAAATGATCAGAATCAGGTGTTCCAATCACTTCCATGGCCACAGGTGTATAACAGTAAGCACCTAGGCATGCAGACTGATTTTACAAACATTTGTGAAAGAATGGGTCGCTCTCAGGAGCTCAGTGAATTCTACCGTGGAACTGTGATAGGATGCCACCTGTGCAACAAATCCAGTCGTGAAATTTCCTCGCTCCTAAATATTCCACAGTCAAATGTCAGCTGTATTATAAGAAAATGGGAGTGTTTGGGAACGACAGCAACTCAGCCACGAAGTGGTAGGCCACGTAAACTGACAGAGCGGGGTCAGCGGATGCTGAAGCGCATAGTGCGAAGAGGTCGCCAACTTTCTGCAGAGTCAATCACTACAGACATCCAAACTTCATTTGATTGGCCCCTTAGTTCCAGTGAGCGGAACTCTGAACGCTTCAGCATGCCAAGACACTTTGGACAATTCCATGCTCCCAACTTTGTGGGAACAGTTTGGAGCTGGCCCCTTCCTCTTCCAACATGACTGTGCACCAGTGCACAAAGCAAAGTCCATAAAGACATGGATGGCATGGATGGCCTTCACCTCAATCCGATAAAACGACGTCGTATTGAACCCTATGGATTAGGAATGGGGTGCCACTTAAGCTCATATGTGAGTCAAGGAAGGTGAGTGAATACTATTGGCAATATAACGTATAATATAAATATACACACAACACATATAGATAGAGTTCCTGAGTGTCCTTGGATGCTACACTATAATTTATAGCCTATACAAAAAGAAAGCTTCCATTTAGATAAGTGTTACATATCTGTGTGATTACTATTTGAATACATTCAAATAATATTGTCTGAAACATCTCCATATATTAAAACATTAACCTTGTTTCTGTGCATACGTTTAACCAAGTCTAAAGACACAATACTCAAAGTTCTGTGTATTGACCAAACCACTCTCAGGAATGGCCATGAACATTCATCCATAATCTTTTCGAAGCATATATTACAGGATGCGGTTCACGTTTTCTGTTTTTTTTTTAAAAGTAAGCAAATGATGTGAGAGAAACACTTCAGAACCAGAGGCCGTTCTCATTATAAAGGGCAACTCGATAGGCTGTATATAATGTGTGGAAGCCTCTGGCAGAGTTTCCCCCCTGAACACAGTGAGTTATTGCTCTAAGATATGAGGATGTAAATGATTTTTATTCCGCACATATTTCCAGAGTGTGCTGCACGGGGGTCGTGAATCACCCCGACGCTGAAGGGAGCAGAAGATGCTCGAGCTGCGCTGTACTGGGCGTGGGTGGTTGGTGGTGGGTGGTGGTTGGCGGGTGGTGCGGACCTCCCGCAGCTGGGGAGGAGTTGATCTAACCCTGGCCCAGTTTCTCTCCGAGGGGCTGGTCGGCTCTGGTCATTAATCCAGCGCTGAAGGGCCGAACGTTCGGCCGGCACCCTGACCGTTGCGCCGCTCTGTCCGCAGGCCGAGCCGGAGGGCTTCTCCCACTTCCACCTGTACGTGTGCGCCGCCTTCCTCGTGCACTGGAGGAAGGAGATCCTGGAGGAGAAGGACTTCCAGGTGAGATCGGGGCCGTTCCGCAGCACGTGTGTGGGTGTGTATGTGTGTGTGTGTGTGTGTGGGGGGGGGGGGGGGGCGTGGTGTCTTTGCCGTGTCTCTCTGTGGTCCCAGAGCGGCAGTAAGTGTCCTCGTTTGGGCCCCTCTATCCTCATTAGCTCTGGGGGTCGCCGGGTCGTTGTGCTTGCATTAGCCTGATGACAACGGCAGCTGCTGTAAGGTGACTTTGCACCAAGCGCTTTGGGTGGCCGTCCCCTCACACCTCTCTCCCTGTCCCGGTCTCTCTCCCTGTCCCGGTCTCTCTCCCTGTCCCGGTCTCTCTCCCTGTCCCGGGGTCTCTCCCTGTCCCGGGGTCTCTCGCTGTCCCGGTGTCTCTCCCTGTCCCGGTGTCTCTCCCTGTCCCGGTCTCTCTGCCCAGCCCGGTCTCTCTCCCTGTCCCGGTCTCTCTCCCTGTCCCGGTCTCTCTCCCCGTCCCGGTCTCTCTGCCCAGCCCGGTCTCTCTCTGCCCTCACATCTCTCTCTCTCCTCTCCCCTTTTCTCCTCTTTCACGAAGGCCTGAGGTTTTGCTAAAGCATTGTGTAGAAGGGCAGGGGACTCTTCACTTACCACAAGTGCCTTTTGACTGCGCGTGTATTTCTGGAAGCCGTCCCTCAGGGTTGCGTCAGGTCCGACGGAGAAGCTGCTCACCGCCTCGACTTCATCTTGGGTTGATCTCCATCTCCGCTCTCGTCCCCAACACACAGCTCCAATACTACAGCTTTAATTAACTTTTGGGGATTTTATTTTTAATTAGTGGACACAAACAAGCGTTTTCATGCCCTCTGTGTTAAGTATGTGCTTCCTCTTCTCTTTGCCACTCCTCTATCTCTGGCTGGTCACTCACCCCTCCCCCTCCCTATGTTTCTCTCTCCTGCAATTCTCTTCATAGCATCTTTCTCTGATTAAATTGAAATCTCAGTTTTTTTTATGCATGTGTGTGTGTGTGTGTACGTGTGTGTATGTGTGTGTGTATGTGTATGCGTGCATGTATGTGTATGTGTATGAATGCGTGTATGTGCATGCATGCGTGTATGTGTGCGTGTGTGTATGTGCGTGCGTGTATGTGCGTGCGCATGCGTGTGTGTACGCGTGTATGCGTATGTAAACACATTTGCATGTGAGCGGGGCATGCATATCGTTGAATATGCAGCGAAGCACTGGGGTGTGGCGTATGTTGCCATGGGCACCACTCTATGGCCCCCTCCCGGTGTTGATTGATTGTGTTTACATTGCCCACTGATTCAGTACGATCCCCTCCACCTCCACACCAGCAGTCATCCGGCTCCTGCTCCGCATTCAGTCAGCCACCCATGAGTCACGGGCCACGGACATCTGTCTCTGCCCGCCATGTACGTGATGTACTCCGCAGGAGACACGCCACCTGCTCCGCCCCCTGCCCCGCCCCCACCTCCGTCCCCACTTTCCTGCCTTGTTGACAGTGATCTGAGAGTGGTGCACAGAGCAGTACAGTAACGCGAACCACGGCCCAGTACAGAACGGCCCAGTACGCCCCAGTACGCCCCAGTACGGCCCAGTACGGCCCAGTACGGCCCAGTACGCCCCAGTACGGCCCAGTACGGCCCTGCTCACTAATCTACAGCCTCTTGCATCCTGCTGTCTCATAGATTCAGGCTCCCCTAATGGATCGTTAGCAGGCTTTTCTTTTTAAAGCCCTCTTGAAACTCGTTCAGGGAGGGCCATAAATCTGCGCGCTGCCTGGGAAAGTGTAATGCAGAGTTTTTGGACAAGAACCTCTGCGAGTCTGATGCCTGATTAGCAGCGATAATTATGACTCGCAAATGCAGGGATCGAGCGGAGGAACCCCCGGCATCGAAATCCGCGCCTGCTCCAGACAGACTCGGGCGGGATAGATCGCCTATATATCCGCACGTCTGCTCTCCGCGGACTCTGGCCGTCTGTCAGCAGCAGACCGCGTGCGAGTCCTCCTCCCTACCTGCCAGTTAATGGATGACTCTCTTTCATTTTCAGGCTTTGGATTTGTGGGCTTAGCGTGTCCCTTCAGTCACCCGCACCGTGTCTGGCGGGCTGCACTTAAGCCCGCTCCATCACAGTTAAGCGTTTAGCCGACGGTTTTTACGCGGGTGTTTTAGAGCCGCGGACGTGAGATTCCATAAACATGAGCTTCTGTTCCGTTCATTGATGGAATAAGAGAAGGGAAAATGAAATGGTGCGTGTGTGCTCTGAAAGTAAAGACATTTTCTAATGATGCCTGGATATTGTGGCGTTGCTACTGTAGGGTGTTGGAGGTAATTCTTAGTCTGTTGAGCCGGGCTTGTTACGACCCGTGTAGTGGCTTCTATTCTTGGTGGGAGGTCGGTTAATAAGTCTGACCCAATTAATGAGCACGGGTGTGGAGGGATGAACACCAGTGGAGCAGTGGAGAGAGAAGGGCAGGACACACACACACACACACACACACACACACATGCATGCATAAAGACCTTTCTGCAGGGCGTGTGTGTGCCGTGGCCGCACTGGGTCAGTGCACAGTACTTCAGCGTGAGTGGATGCTGGAGGTCTGTGCCAGCCCCGCCCAGCCTGTGCAGCGCGGCCAATGAGAGGAGCATCTCCTCTGATCGATCCTGTCCCGCCCACTACCGATTACACCCGTGAGGGGGCCTGGGATAATCAGAGAGCTTGTGGCGGTGCCGCAGGGTTTTAGCCGAGCAGTGGCGATTTCAGCGTAAAGAAGTGCACCGATATAAGGAGATAACGGACCTCTTGAGCGTCAGATGCCAAACGCGCGGACGCGGCGCGTTTCCGGGCCTCCGCCGCAGGACCTCCCGCCGTCTGCACCCACCCCACCCGTCCTGCCACCCCCCACGGCCCACCCCACCCATCCTGCCACGGCCCAGCGCAGGCAAATGTCATATCCTGCTGGCATTTAGCATGGGCAGTATGCAGCAAACGAGCTCCCATTAGGGGTCTGTTTATCACATAACGAGGAAGCCTTTGGAGGAGCTAATGAAACGGACGCAGGGCCCTCCCCAAACCCGCCTCCCTCCCGTCTGATTCCCCATGTGTTCTCTAGGGATTCTCTCCTTTGATTTTAAGATAAACAAGTTCCAGTGGCCACAGTTTTTTTGTGTTTTGTTTTTGTTTGTTTTTTTAAGGCCCGAGCAGTTTGGCAGGTTTGGATGTACAGCGTGACGGCACGCCGAAGACTGTGGGGTGCAGGGGTCGCACCTGTGTGTGTGTGTGTGTGTCCGTGTGTGTGCTGATCTGTACCGCCAGGGCTTCTTTATTCACCGCCTCTCGCTGGCCCGAGGCTCCACGCGTCACGGGGGCCACCTGACATGCCATATGCCACCTGCCCTTAACCTACCCCGCCTGCCAGGGGGCGCACCTCCCTCCCATGTCGAAATCAATTACTCTGCTGTCTTACTTCGCAACCTCCCCCGGCGTATGGGCAGGGGCCGTGACCCTCATCTGTTGCAATGGGCAGACATGCCGGGCAGTGCGTAGGTGCACACACACACACACACACACACACACACACACACACACACACACCCGCGCACGACTCAAGCTCATTCTGCTACTTTGGAGATTTCGGGTCACAGTTGTGCCTTGGAGTTTTAATGTAGTGACGGATCCTGGGAGTAGCCTCCTGTGACTGAGCCACTCCTTCGAGCGAGAGGCGAGGATAACGCGGGCTGATGTGGGCCCGAAAGACGGAGCGAAATCAATCTCCCACTTTAGCGCTTTAATGGGCTGATTTAAATGTCTGCAGCAGAACTGGAACACGTCGAATCGCGTCAGAGGCGCACGTGTGTGTGTGTGTGTGTGTGTGTGTGTGTGTGTGTGTGTGTGTGTGTGTGTGTGTGTCTAGGATCATGTGAGCTGTGCCTGCGCTCTTACATAAGTTCTCTTTGAAGCTCAGGTCTAAGATTGCTGGGATCTCCATTGTGCTCTCCTCCAGGCAGAGAATGCAGTGTTCCATGCTCCCATTATTATCTATGAATGCAGGTTTTTAATTAAAGCCGCCTCATGTATTACAGGGACCTAGATAGGGATGTGTTCTCCTAAAGCTTTATGACGACACACCCTTTCACCCTGCTTCGTTAGGAGCGGATATTAATAGCCCCTCGGTTACAATTACCGGGGGGCTGCGCACGGGATCTTGGTGTTCCTGCGGTAACCGCTGTGCTTCGTGATCAGTTCAGAAGGGCATGGCAGGGTGACTCCACCTGTCCGGCCACTTGCTAGTCGTTTCCTGATCCTGTAGGTACTGGACTTAATCGACGTGCAGGCACAGGTCCATCTGTTGCATTGTTGTGTTTGTAGGTCTCAGAAGAGGACGCTCACTCAGGCGCCTGTTTACACGTTTACTTTTGTGCCGTGTCGCGTTTGCCTTATTCACCGTTTCTGTCTGTGTGTGTGTATGTGTGTGTGTGTGTGTGGGGGGGGGTCATTGGAAGAAATGAAACCAAAAGAAAAGAGGGGAAAAAAAACAGGAGGGGGAGGGGGGGTCACCACTTCATGGCTGTTACATTCATTATGTTGCTAAATTAAAAACCAGCAACTATCAGCTCCTAATGTTTTGTCTTGTTCCACCTCAGGTGGTTCAAACAGCCGAAACTAAATGGATTCCCTGTCTTTTTAAAGGACCGGGAGCGGGCGCGCTCTTAATTTGTTGTTGAAACACTGAGAGGCTAAGGCACAATGCCTGATTGACTTGGTGCTTAGCACTCTCGGCTAATGCACCCTGTGCCATTATATAACTAGTAGTTACTCATGTTGTTCTGTAAATCACAGCGTTGTCTTATTTGAAGAAATTAGCCAGAGAAAAAATAAAAAGCTCAAGGGAAAGAATCGTGGCGGGTCAAAACCAAAGGCTGGTGTGGGCTTACAGGGTAGAAGCAAAGCGCCGGCGTTCGGAGAAGGCGGCCATTACAGATGGCCGTTACCTAAGCTCGTTCCCACTGCGGGATGGATCATAACACCCTGGTGATTTACATTTCACTTTTGCTGCCTTAAATGGACAAAGTGACTTCTTGTCAAAGCTAACTTCTTGTCAGGGGTTAATGCGGTAGTGCAGCTGACTTGAGCATTTCTGCACTTCTTTGGCTTTGCTGTAGCTATAAATTGTCTGTAGCTCTTATTGTAAAAAAGCAGAAAGATGTATATGTGGTGTTAAGGTGATCTTTTAGATGAGAATGAGGTGCCAAAATGCCATCATTAAATGCCTGCTGATTTGGGGAGACTTTAACAACCCACTTTTGACATAAAGATATTTGTTTCGGATAAATAGGACAATGACAGTCTCATTTCTGCTTCTCTTGAAGTTGTGACACAGCTTTAATTAAATGTCTGTCACACTATGGGCAGCCTAAATGTCAGCGGTCTTGATTATCTGACCACTTTAACAGCTCTAAACAGGATGTAATTGACAGTGGTCTGTTGATACTTTTCAAAGGTCATTTAAAGTTTTTGACATCTGGCCATGCTTTGGTTGTCATTCACTTCAGCGTTTTCATTCATTTCCCTTTTTACTTTATTTTTTTTAACCCTCTTTCTCTCATGATTACGTTTGATTATCGTTGGGTTGCTCATTTAAACCTTCACATTTACCAAACTACAAAGACATGAGGGGAGGAGGGGAAGGGGGGTAGGAGGGGGCTCTTCATAGATGGATGCGGACGGTCACGTTTCTCTCGTCATCCCTGAGCTCCTGGTTACTGAGTTATAGCGTTGACTCTATTAGATGAGATGAGAGATTGGATGAGTTGAACCCCTCCTGATGAATAGAAAGCCCGTCTCATTCATCAGGAAACTCGCAGTTTTGTCCCAACTTGGGCTGCAACTGGAAGCTCATTTTAAGTGTTCCTAATGATTGATTATCCTTTAGCTGGGCTTGTTCCACAGTGAACATCACCCCCCCCCCCGAGTGGCCTTAAACTCAGTTTGTTGATGGAGTGCTCCTATTGTAGGAGAATTCCACTCAGTAAAAGAGATTCTTCATACACGCACGAAACAAACAAACTTTCCAAACCTTTCTGTAATTACAAACCTCGGTGATCTCCGCGTGCTCCGGAGCTTAGGCTAAACCCAGTGTGTCTTCGTCTCTCCCCAAAGCCTTTATAAACAAAGCTGTTTATGAAGTAGCACGCGATCAATCACCCGTTAGTCCTACGGGTGTTTAAAACATGAGGATCGAGCGGTGAAGATCCGCAGGGCCGCGGCGGCGCCGTGTGATGGAGCAAAGGCTGCCTTTCACGAGCCCGTGATTGATTCCTGCAAATTCAGGAGGGGCCGGCCAGAAGAGGCAGGGGGCCAAAAGTCGTCCGTGGTGGTAATCCTGGGCGGAACACACTCAGTCGTGGAGCTCAGAAGCTCTGCTAATCACTCTTCCTACCCTGGCCTTCTACAAACCATCATCTGCCCACGGAAGCTGGACAGTAGCAGTCATCAGGGGGTCGGCCTTGGCGATGGCACTTTATCAGTTTGGCGAGCGTCTCTCTCTGTTCACAAGCCGCGCGAAACGGGCACATAATTGAGTTGCATGGCGGTCGTTATCTGTTCAGCTGGGAGCCCACGGGTGGTTCGGACCAATCACGCCAGCTCCACCTTTCAGATGGAGAACACAAATCAATCAAGTCACTAGATAAGACAAACAGAAGAGAGCTTTAAGAACACACTTCAAGGTGGCGAAGGTGATTTTGAAGGGAACCTTTGCACGGTAGTGGTCATTTTGAAGGGAACCTCTGCACGTTACTGGTCATTCGAAGGGAGCCTCTGCACGGTAGTGGTCATTTTGAAGGGAGCCTCTACACGGTAGTGGTCATTTTGAAGGGAGCCTCTACATGGTAGTGGTCATTTTGAAGGGAACCTCTACACGGTGGTGGTCATTTTGAAGGGCCTCTAACCTAGTGGTCATTTTGAAGGGAGCCTCTACACGGTAGTGGTCATTTTGAAGGGAGCCTCTACACGGTAGTGGTCATTTTGAAGGGAGCCTCTACACGGTAGTGGTCATTTTGAAGGGAGCCTCTACACGGTAGTGGTCATTTTGGTAGTGGTGATTTTGAAGGGCCTCTGCACGGTAGTGGTCATTTTGAAGGGAGCCTCTACACGGTAGTGGTCATTTTGAAGGGAGCCTCTACATGGTAGTGGTCATTTTGAAGGGAACCTCTACACGGTAGTGGTCATTTTGAAGGGAGCCTCTACACGGTAGTGGTCATTTTGAAGGGAGCCTCTACACGGGTAGTGGTCATTTTGAAGGGAGCCTCTACATGGTAGTGGTCATTTTGCAAAGTTCCGCACTTGATCCCGACCTGCTCGTGTAGAAGAACCCACACAATGGCAGCCAGGACCCATTAGACTATACAAACCACCACAGCTGTAACACTGTGAAAATGAGCCTAGTTTTGCCTATTTGGACGTGTTGTGGTAATTCTAGCCAGTGCTCACTTTAAGCAGCGTGACTCGATTAAGCATTGTGCAGAACATTTGCACGAGCAGCATGAGTCATTTCATTGGAATGCTGTCATCTGCTGTTCGTTCCTTTAGGCCACTCCCAGAGCTCCTCATTACCCTATTGGAGGAAAGTGTGGACGAAAGGGGCGGGGTGAATCTCAGGGTCTGGCAGCCCTCACAGCACGTGAAGATTTCTTCTGCCATTTAGGGTAACGTCAAGAAAGGCCATCCATCAGTGTATGCTGTATCGTCCCCTATTTTTCGTGAGGGCAGGCCAGGATGAATCTAAGAGCAGCGTATACATGTGATGAATATCATTAATGGGGTTACTATACCACATTAGCTTCCGTAAGCTTGTTATTCATCTGCATTATACCGAGATGTCCCGAGAATGCACATCAAATGAACTGTTCCCAATCTATTAGTCATGCTGGTGAGTTATGTAGATCATTAGATCACATAATCATCTTCGTACAATTATTTGGCTTGGCTCATTGCAAGTAATTAATGTCTTAATCTTCTTATTAGATGTAAACTGGAATATGATGACCATCTTGATTAGGTGATCTGATTTGGCTATGATGTGGATAGACTCATTATATGTGTAGTTGATGAGGTTCTTGTGTAGAAGCATAATAAGTAATGGATGTCTGAAAATTGGGAAAGTGTTGATGAAACTCGATACAGATAGATATGTCTACTTTTTTTATCCTTGCTATCTCTAATCCTTCCTGATGTTATAACATACAATTACCAAACTTCAGTTAGAAGTATTTTGTTAGGAACCAAGACCTTTTCTTTACCTATTGATGTCTACAAAGCAAATATTCTAGACTATAGAAATAACGTCTGCAGAAGAAATTCAAAGCTATTGCAAATTGGTAAAACTGTAGTGCATGGATAAAGTTCATTTGTCTATGGAATTCCATTGGGTCTTTTATGCTGAGAACAGAACATGTCAATAGCTGTAGCTCTAACCAAACACTTCCAGGTGACCCAGCCATTGATAAACAAATTTAATTTAATCCAAACGAGAGCACTAATTACTTGCTTAATTAATTAGCTATATATGCTCAGTAGACTTATAGATATCAGTGTATTAGGATTTAAATAATGTGCAACGATCAGAACACTCGCACACTCCATTGTAATAACGGTACACATCACTCCCTCGTGTTTGCTAACTAGGCCAGTTTCTGTGTTCGAGACGTATAGCATAAACACCAGGCATCGTAAGGGTATCGCAGTTAAGAAGAATAACTCGTCTAAACATAGAAAGCCAGCCTGAGACGAGGCCCAGCACCACCATTTTTCTCCAACTCCATTATGCTTGTGTTTATTTTTATTCCGGATTTCTTATTGATAGTTCTGATTTTTTTTAATAATTTTGCAGGTAAACGTCAACGTGTCAGGCTGCTCCTGTCGCGTAAACTTCGACGTCAATTTCACCCCCTTATCGAGGCAGGGTTTCTTACTTTGAGATATTCCCGAAAATAATTCTGACTGTTATCACTTTTTATGTTTTTCTAGAAGAGAAATACAGATGATGAACCTTTTCTCATCTGCTCTTTCTGATCTTTTACACGCATGCGTCATGATCCTCTCTGCCTCCCGGGCGTGGCAGCGCGACGCGCTAAACGCGGCGTCAGTGATACCAAAGGCTACACAGTGCACCCTGTTTTAAGTAATGTAGGCTGCTGTTCAGGACGCTGTGCGCAGGGATGTCCACAGCCAGCCGTGTCAGTGGCCTTGCCTCCTCACTCATAACGCAGCGCATGCTCACTGCTGGGAAGCCTGCAGGGGGAAACGCTTCCCTCGGCTTTGTTTGTTTATTTATTTATTTGCAGAGTCATTGGGTGGCATGTGCTTTTGTTTTTGAAATAGCTGAACTGAATGGAACGCGGTTTAGATACAGTAATAAACATTTACATAATGTAAACATTAATAATGCTATCTCGCCTTTTTTTTTTTTTTTTTTTTTTTTGCGCTTCTTTTCTCTTTCTTTAAAAAAACAAAACGCACCCCATTGTTCTCCCTGCGCGAGCCCGTGTGTCTGAGGGCACGTTTGAGCGTCAGCACTGATAAAGCTGCTCTGCTGCCTGGCTGAATTCTGATTAGAGTCGTGCGGGCTGAATTCTGAACGCTGCTGCCTTCTCCTCCGCCCTGCCCACAGTGCACTGGGGGTTGCGGGGTTGTTTGTTTGTTTGTTTGTTTTGGTAGTTATCAGCATCGCCCACCCCCATCTCCTCCCCCCCCCCCACCCCCCGACCAATGTGTTCTCAGAGAAGTCATTTGCTGTGTTGACCCAGGTGTCCAAATGTGTTAAGTGTCTGTGTTGACCTGTCCACGTCCTACCCCCCCTCCCCCCGCCTCCGTCTTACGGTTGTTGTCGGTCTGGCGCTGGCTGTTGTGTGAGAACCATGTGGGGAAATCAGTACCTAGGCATGTTCCGTCTTCATAATGTTCAACAGACTGCACGTTTATAGCCACAAATCTGCTGCGTGATCAAATTAGAAACCTCCACAATCTTGTGGGAAGTTATTTTACTACATAGCGACATCCTGTGTAGCTGCTGCATTGGGCAGAGAATGCTGCACTCTCCATCGACCACGTCACGTTCGCTTCTAAAGTATTTAGCCGATGGCACTTTTCCCCCTACGTCTTTCCATCATCTAGTCTTTATCCCTCCCTCTCCCTCCCGCTCCCTGCCCGTCTCTCTCTCTGATGGAGTGTTAAGCAGACTGATTCCCCTTCATCACAGCAGGCAGGATAGGTGAATTAGGCTGGGAGATTGAGGCAGCGCCTGCTCTGTAAGCTCCTCTAATGCAGTCATTGACTCTGGGCTTTCGGCCCGGCCCGACCCGGCACGCCGCCGAATTACACTGCGCTCTCTATACCTGAGAGAAATGGACTTCTCCTGGCGGGGTCCCGACCGCGCGGACACGAGGAGACGCGCGGGACGCAGCTCGACGGGGCCCCGGCGACGTCTCCGAGATTGAGGAAGACGAGACTGGGCTGATTGAAAGTTAAAATAATGTAGGGGGCGAGGGGCACGGGGGGCCATGGGGGGGCGGCGAGGGAAGGGCTCCTCGGGGTGGGCCGGTGACCCCGGCGAAATCTAAAATAAACAGCCTCGCTCCCGGCAGAGCAAAGCCAGGCATGAGGTTGCCCTTGGCAACGTCGTCGTCGTCTTTGCCGCGATGCTGGTGATGTGTGTGTGTGTGTGTGTGTGCGTGTGTGCACCTGTAACCGGCTCCTGCTTCCCTCTCTCTCCGTCACAGGGCCTGATGATCTTGCTACAGAACCTTCCCACCATGCACTGGGGCAACGAGGAAGTGAGCGTACTCCTGGCCGAAGCCTACAGGCTGAAGTTCGCCTTTGCGGATGCACCCAATCACTACAAGAGATGAGGCAGGCCCCGCCTCCCTCCCCAGCACCACTACTGCATCCACAACCCTAGGCCACGCCTCTCTCCCCAGCACCACTAAAGCATCCACACCCCCAGCCCCGCCCCCTCCCTCCACCACTACTGCATCCACAACCCCAGCCCCGCCCCCTCCCTCCACCACTACTGCATCCACACCCCCAGCCCCGCCCAAGGCTCCAGGCTCCTGTGTAAGGCGGCGTGTGAATCTCGTGTACAGCTCTATCCTCCTGTTCCTGCAGTCCCCTCCCTGTTCTTGCTAACGTGGGCACTCCAGTCTTCAGCCAAACACCCGTCTGGCGCACCAAAACCCAAAGAAACGACACTCGCTTCACTTCAGAACGTACTGACAGATTAAAAACCTTCCCCCACCGATGCAGTTTAAATCTCAGCCCTCCAACACCTGCAAGGTTGCCAGGCAAGGCTGTTTTGTGCAGGCTGATGCAGTTTTAGCAGTTTATTAGGGAAAAAGAATCAACGCTCCAGCTTAGTTAGAAGTACTGACACTGCGTGCGAGCGTGCGTGCGTGCGTGCGTGCGTGCGGAAGAGAGCCTTCGATGGCACCAAGTCCCCCCAGCCGTACGAGGCTCAGCAGCTCCAAGCGTGCTCCTGCACCGAATGGTCTCCATTGCAAAACCCCGTCGCTGGTCAGGCATGCAGTGCATTAAAGGCAATAACGACACGTCACTCGGACAGGAAGACGGAATGCAGACGTGGAATCCAGACAGCCGAGCGAGCTGCACAAGGACGCTCCCAGGAAGTAGAATTGCCGGACACTTTACCTAACCCTAGGTCTACCTCAGGAGCCGGTCCGTCGGGATTGGCAGTGGGACGGGACGCGTTACGTGGGCGATACGTCTGCCTCCATGTTAGAACAATAGCCATGATGTTCATTCCTTGAACGCTTGTTTATTTGTTATTTTCTTTCATACTTTGCCTTAATTTGGCTGCTTTAATTCTGCCTGGAAGAGACCCAGCCATCTGTCAGACGTGAGCGGAGCTTACAGGTGTTCTGCCTCACTGGATTAGCCTTTTCCTTTACGCATTCGGTGCCAGTTTGGCGTAGCGATCCGTGCGCGCTTTGCACAATTCTGCAGGCAGTAAGCGTGTTTTGGGGCAGTCGGCTCTCGACCTTGCAAGCGTTTGCGAAACTTTTGCGCCGCGTTCTGTCCTCTCTGTCAGGCATTTACATTTCTGTGCCAGTTCTAACAAGTGATTGATATCTGTGACTAGGACAAAAAAAAAATGCACTCACATTTTCTTTGCTTTCTGGTATAAATCGTATTCCCTAAATCAGCTTTTTTAAAATCCTCCCCCCTCCGCTCCATTTTTATATATTGTTTCTACGAACGTATTAAGTTGTGCCTAACTCGAGATATACCGTCCCAGATATTTATTTTACTAATGCTAATTTAAAATTAATTTGGAAGTAGAAGAGCAGAAGCTTTTCAGGCGGAGCGTTTGCAGGTGGAGTTCTCCTCCGGACTGCTGCTACACCGCCGCTCCGCCCGCTGTGAGCAGGGTGAAGGACGCTCGCGCTGGGGCGGGACACGCCGACGGACTCGCTTCCACCCGACACCTGAGACCGACGATGCTACTCATTGCCCCCGCCCGCCATGTCCCCCGCCATGTCCCCAGTCCCGTCCCCAGTCCCGTCCCCAGTCCCGTCCCCTGTCCCGTCCCCTGTCCCGTCCCCTGTCCCGTCCCGTCCCCAGTCCCGTCCCCCGCCTCGTCTGCGTCTCTCCTTCCTTTTGCCAGTGCTGAGGTGGTTGTTTCCCCTCCCCCCCACCCTTTTTGGTGAGCGTTGTGTTTGAGAGGCAGTCCCGGATACCCAGGACTAGCGTTATTTCAGACAGAATGGATTTTAGGATTGTCAGAATTTTTCTCAAATGTTCTTGAATTAAAATTTGTGTACAGAACAGTGACTTTTCAGAGATCTGTAAATAGAAAGAAATGTGTAAATAAATGATATATATGACCAAACCGATATATGTGTTCTATCACCAAACCACATTACATGTTTTACGTGATCGCCTTGTGTTCCACATATCCATGTGTTCTACATATCACTACACCCAGAGCCACACATTGTGTTCATTGTGTTCTACGTATCAGAACGTAATGTGCAGCATGTGTTCTACATATCACTACACCCAGAGCCACATTACATGTTCTACGTATCACTACACCCAGAGCCACATTATGTGTTCTACGTATCACTACACCCAGTGCCACATTGTGTTCTACGTATCACTACACCCAGAGCCACATTACATGTGTTCTACGTATCACTACACCCAGAGCCACATTACACGTGTTCTACGTATCACTACACCCAGTCACACATTACATGTGTTCTACATATCACTACACCCAGAGCCACATGCCACATTAGCATGAGGATCTATAAATTTATCTCTTGTACGTGTGAACCGCCGCACATCACACTGCATCCAGCACAGGCCACAGGCAATTTGCATTCATTAAAAGCGCGATCATCTCCCCAGGGCAGAATCCTCACAGCTCCTCACAGGGCACAAAACCCAAGGAACAGTATGTGGCTCTGCAGAGGGGTCTGTAAAGTCATACTGTAAAGTCGGTGCCCCAGTAACACACGCGCTCATTTCAGGAGCACATTCTAGGAATTGGAGGCCTGTGGTGTTTAAGGAAAAAAAAGCAAAGGCAGCTAGCAGTCATCCGTCACTTTGTGAACGAAATATTGATCTGTTTATTGTTTATTGCCACTTTACAGCCGGTGCAGGGAGGAATGCAAATGTCTCCGTCCAGTGAGCGAGTTCTTCTCAGATTAACGCCAAATAATAATTTTTTACCCCCTTCGAGCAAAAGCTACTTCATGTGAATCTTTTGCAAGCGTGTAACGGTGTGTAATAAATCGGCGTGTTTTTATATAGCACGCACGCTTCTCCCGAGCGCCGAACGCGTGGGCGTCCCGTCGCTGTCAGTCACGCAGTCAGCGGTCTCAGCGAGGGCTCCGTCAGCTCTGCACAGTCCTACCCTGAACGTGCGGATGTGAATACCATGATAGGGAAGTGCAACAGTGCAGCAGGGAAGGTTAATGATGTGCGTTCACGCTGGACACACTGAGATGTTTCAAATGTGGATACTGAGGTTTTTTTATTTTGTTTTGTTTTTGCATAGTCTTAGAGCAGAACTTGGTTCTGGCTGGTGGTGGAATAATCTGTGATTGCTGGATTTGTAAGATCTTTCGGCCCAATTTCCACCTTCCTTTCCACAACTTTTTCGAGGTGGTGGTGACGCCTCGTATTAATCTCTTCTTGCAGTTGTTCTGATCGGTTAACTCTGTAAATGAATGCACAAGGGAATAAACAAACACAACCCGAACATACTGATATAAATGTTCCCATAATTCGTATATTTTGTCAGCCTAACAAATGGATTTGAGTGTACATCAGTCATTTTGTTAAGCCAGTCGATGATATGGGCAGACACACATGATGTCACCTGTGACCGAGTGGACTAATCTGGGATGTAACAGGCACTCTTAAGAATAAAGGTCATAAATTCTGCATAAACCAATACAAGTTTCCATCCTTGGTTTGCAGAACTGTATGTAGTCTTGCACTGACTGACATGCAAAAGGACCAATCACAAGCCTCCTGTTTGGCATACTCTATAGAAGCAGGCAATCCCAGAATTCTGTCCAATAAGGGGTCCACAGTAAATGCTGAATTGTATTATTTCACTTTTTAGTGCACACAAAGCAATTTGGAAGTTCCAAATACGATATTAAATTAGCCAGATGTAATGTCAATTTCACTCTCTTCATTTGTGAACGTGTATTTGTGAACACAGCTATGCCTTTGTCTGGGGTTTTTCACTTTGGAGCTGTTCACAGGTGGCCTGGCTTGAAATATAAGGCCTTTCCTGTATCCCATTGGCAAACAAACAGCGATGCCTTATTACTTATCGCCAAATGCTTTAAGCAAAACTCTGGGATCCCCTTTTGATGATGACACAACAGTTCAGTTCTATCCATTCCTATGCTTTGAACATTTAACCGACGTGCCATGGTCTGCTCAGGCTGAACTTAACTGGAACCACAAAACTTTGATTCATGGCAGCCCGGTACCAACAATGCACCGAAGCATGGATGCGCAGATAGCCAATCAGAATTAAACTAGCAGAATCCTAACAGTGGCCAGGCTAATGCACCGTAGATGTCGGACTGTGTCTACATGCGTACGGATAGTCTGATGGATCGTCTGTAACTAGTGAGACTCAACTGCAGATTCTGGGTACGTTCTGGTTTTAGCGTAGCGCCCTCTAGAGACATGGAGTATAACGGGGCTTGCATAGACACCAGTGATTTAGCAGCACCACTAAGAATGCAGCATTTCCATCATTTGAATTGTGTCTGGATCTACAGGGGAACTATAACTGATGCAGGCGCATATGGTTATGCGCTGTAAAGCACTTGGTCTGAATTTTTGCCATACATGGTAAACGATAGAAAAATACTACTTACAAATAATAAGGCTTATGTATTTAAGTTATAATACCTTTAAATTGTGCAGCCTAGAGGTTGTACAGTCTATAGGTTGCCCTAGCAACTAAAAGTTGTTTGCTTACTACCCACTGATCTTAGTCTTAAATGTGAAGGGACATTAGAGTTCCAGCTTTTTTTTATAAATCTGTTGGCTTGTGTATAACAAAAACCAAAGCACAACAAAGAAAACCCTTTATTTGATTCTATTAAATATACTTTTAGTGTTACAATTTGGTTCTTTTGGAATTGCTCTGTGATTTATATATCACTAATGGAACTCCATGAACTTAGAAGGACTAGTCCAACACTGTGACCAGGAGCTGTAGACGGAAACGTCTCCACCTGGCAAGTGTGAGAACTCAGGCAGAGAGTGTGAGTGTCTGACATGTCCAGGACTCAGTGCCTGTATATTAGCTAACAAGAACAGAGTGAATTTGTTTGCTACGAGAGGATGATTTGACGACGAGACATTTCATTACCTTTTACTATTCAATTCATTACCAATTACTATTCGTGCGATTATATAATTTGCCCTGAACTCAGTGCATATGAGTTGATAATTACCCTACATCCAGGACAACTGTCCACTGCAGGAGTCCCTTTGAGTCATGACTGTTCATCCCTCTGTGCCTTGTTCGTTGAGGACACAGCGTTTTGTGTTTGCTCGTTGAGGACACAGCGTTTTGTGTTTGTTCGTTGAGGACACAGCGTTTTGTGTTTGTTCGTTGAGGACACAGCGTTTTGTGTTTGTTCGTTGAGGACACAGCGTTTTGTGTTTGCTCGTTGAGGACACAGCGTTTTGTGTTTGCTCGTTGAGGACACAGCGTTTTTGTGTTTGCTCGTTGAGGACACAGCGTTTTTGTTTTGTGTTTGCTTTTGTGTTTGCTCGTTGAGGACACAGCGTTTTGTGTTTGCTCGTTGAGGACACAGCGTTTTTGTGTTTGCTCGTTGAGGACACAGCGTTTTTGTGTTTGCTCGTTGAGGACACAGCGTTTTTGTGTTTGCTCGTTGAGGACACAGCGTTTTGTGTTTGCTCGTTGAGGACACAGCGTTTTGTGTTTGCTTCGTTGAGGACACAGCGTTTTGTGTTTGTTCGTTGAGGACACAGCGTTTTTGTGTTTGCTCGTTGAGGACACAGCGTTTTGTGTTTGCTCGTTGAGGACACAGCGTTTTGTGTTTGCTCGTTGAGGACACAGCGTTTTGTGTTTGCTCGTTGAGGACACAGCGTTTTGTGTTTGCTCGTTGAGGACACAGCGTTTTGTGTTTGCTCGTTGAGGACACAGCGTTTTTGTGTTTGTTCGTTGAGGACACAGCGTTTTGTGTTTGCTCGTTGAGGACACAGCGTTTTGTGTTTGTTCGTTGAGGACACAGCGTTTTGTGTTTGCTCGTTGAGGACACAGCGTTTTGTGTTTGCTCGTTGAGGACACAGCGTTTTGTGTTTGTTCGTTGAGGACACAGCGTTTTGTGTTTGTTCGTTGAGGACACAGCGTTTTGTGTTTGCTCGTTGAGGACACAGCGTTTTGTGTTTGCTCGTTGAGGACACAGCGTTTTGTGTTTGCTCGTTGAGGACACAGCGTTTTGTGTTTGCTCGTTGAGGACACAGCGTTTTGTGTTTGCTCGTTGAGGACACAGCGTTTTGTGTTTGCTCGTTGAGGACACAGCGTTTTGTGTTTGTTCCCTGCTGGGCCGCATGTCGACACCTGTTCGCATAGCAACGCAGTCTGCCTTGGCCTTTCCCTTCAGCTCCTTCATAACCACCGCCCCCCCCACCTCCTGAGAGAGAGTGTGTCGGGCACAGGCATCTGCTGACAGCGTTCGGTGGCAGGTCCTACGGTCCGCCGGGCCGGTGCCGAGTCCCCATGTGCCGACAGAGGTTGTTTCCTCCGGAATGACAAATGCTAACATTGCTGCTCCAGATCAATTTCTCCACACTACCCACCCCATACCCCCCCCCTCGTCCTTGGGCGACGTGTCCTCTGCTGGCGGCGGGGCCATACATCAGCATCCTGGCAGACGGCGTCTGCGGCCATGTCTCGTGCCCTCGTGATTGAGACGCCGGCTGGCACGTGCGCGAAAACCTCCGCCGCTGCCGTGCCAGCCGCAACGCCCTGCTGCTCTGTACGGTAAATCGTTCGCCATAGTAGACGGAGCCGCACGCGTCCCGTTTCAGGCAATCACAACTCCGCGGGTACTTTTGCCCTCTGGATTTCTTGGACGCATGTCTGAAGATCTCGGACCCTCAGCGCACAGCGTATTCAGATTATATTAATCAATGCAGGAGAGCTCAGCTAAGTGCTGCCCCATTGGCTCCATGAAGTTTGTTTTATTCATTTAAGGCCTTGCTATTTGGCCCTGCTCATGACATGATGTTATGATTTATGATTAAGTGTCTCATACAACGAGCAGAAACACCAATACAATTTTCATTCTGAAATGATGGTTATTCAAATCACTATTTGTTCAGCCTTGAACTGCCTGACAGAACAGGTTAAACAAAACGAAAACAAGTGACACATGACTCGAGCTCCGCCTTCCTCCGCCTTTACTCTAGACATTTTAAGGACACTAGATCATGTGACATTGTAAACTTCCTTGATTAAAGTTTAGTCCCATACAACCTTGATGAAAGCAACCTAGGGCAAAAAAGATGGCCGAGCTCTGCTGTGTTTCTCATTACAGTCCTTTGGGACTCACAGACAGTCCACATGTTTCCTCTGTAATGCCACCACACACGCTTGTATCTGGGAATTTAGTGCTTCTTGATTACTGAATTCAGGTGTGGTGCGCTGAGATAGAGACAAAATGTGGAGTAGGCCACTACAGTAGGCTAAATGTTTGAACAAATGATCATCTTAATCCTGTCATACATCAAATGTTCAGAACAGAACTACCAGGCCTCCTATATTGAACACTTCCATATTTACACATACAGGAATGTCTTAAGAACAGAACAGCTCTATATCTGTGGGTGTGAGTGTTGTGGTGGGGATGGCAGGCCAGGCAGATGGCGGGTCAGGACTGGGCAGGTCCAGTCCAGAACAGGGCCAAACCCAGATTTCAGCAGCCTGTCTGGCAAGCTCGGTTGGGTTTGTCAGTGCCCTGCTGTCCGGCTCGTTGCTCTGAGCCCCAAATCTGCCCCTCTCGCCCCCTCCCCCCCGACTCTGCCTGCTGTGACTTCGTGGTGGCACTGTTGCCCTCCTTGGCTGCCCGAGGATCCCTGCCAGACGCGGTCCGCCTCTGTGGCTTGGTGCGAATCACGGCCCCCTCGCTCCTTATTATTCAGCCTGCCTCATTAGCACAAATGATTCATATTCATCCCATTTTGGAGCGCCGCATTTTAAAAAAGCAGGGAGAGAGGAAATGTCGGGGCGGGGTTGGGTTGGGGGTGGAATGTAAGCTGAGAGTATTTTTTTTTTTTTTTTTTTTTTTACCCCTAAACCAAATAACAGAAAATAAAAATCTATTGCCCTCAGCAGGGATGTGACTGTTTATCTTCTTGCTGGGAGATGGCTTACTGTGTGTTTGTGCGGAGATTAAGGGTGGGGGTCGCTGGTGTATTGATCTGATGGGTTCTGGGATGGTGTTGTAAATTCGTACCAGCTCTCTCAGGCTGTTAGCTGAGGTCTGATGGCAGTGCCAAAAGCTGGCTAGGGGGGAGTATTAATGGTATGGACACCAGGTGCTGGTCTCTGTTGGATCTGAGAGCCTACTTGGTCTGGTCTGGTCTGGTCTCGATTGGCTCTGCCCAGGATCACAAAGAAACAGTTTAAGAAATTTGATTTTACAGACGAGCGTCGCACTCGCTCAGGCCGGGTGGTTATTTTCCGTGCCGACTGCGTGAACGCGAAAGCAAACGCTCGTCTTGCGTTCGTAGGGGAACGACTGCAGGAAACGTCCCCCTTCCGTGACCTCACACGTCTGGAATCAGCCAGGAGCAGATATACACATCAGAAATGCTGCCTAGTGCAGGTCCAGTGACTCAGAAAATACAGAATATATGATACATAGCACTGTGCTACCTAGTGTGAAATCCGGTCAAAAATTCAGTGACCCTCTGCAAAGAGCAATATTCAAAGTCTTCTGAGCTTGTAAACACAAAATAAGGCAGTGCCTCTCCATGAAAATATCTTGGGTCGCACATCTGCAGAAGAGGGCAGGTCTCTAACTCGCAATGAATTGGAGAAGAACTCCCCAGCAGACATGCACCGACGTCTTTGATTTATTATTTTATGTCCATCTGCTAAACCATGCCTCTGATATTCTTTGAACGAGGAGTCAGTGGACGCAGTTGTGTAACTACCCCAACACATAAAAACCCTACCTGCGATCTGTGTTTTCAGCCAGAATAACTCACCAAACAATTAACAGGCTGATGAATAAGTAATGCACCACTGCGCGAAGCGTTCGGAATAAAATATGCCCGTGATAACTCAACAAAAGGTTGCTAATAGGTATGCATGTTCGCTCGATACGTGACGACAAACTGTTTGGCGCAGCGAAAGATCCTGACAGGTGTCGTGGGATCGCGGCTTTGTACTTGCGCCTCGCTACGTGACGGAGACGGAAAAAAAACATTTTGTAATAACTCTGTATTGGGCAGAAGATTATGACGATGCAAGCAGCAATAATAATGGGAATAATTTAGATTCACTGCAGAGACTCGGAGTGTTTCTAAAATTATATTATAGTAAATTATAAATGGAAATTAAGGCCAGTGATTAAAAATCCCAGATTTGAATAAATGATGTGATATTACTGAATAATCAGTTCGGAAAAGTAAGTCTAATGCCACGGCCCGTGACTTAAGGGCCGCCGTTATAATTAGATTTGTTTGTTGTATAGAATGAAAGCCAGTTTTCTAATAAACACGCCAATCGGCGACTCCGTTGTGATCGGAGTGAAGTGGATGCTCTAAGTATACGGATGAGGACATGCCACTTCAGCGCCAGACGCATTTTGAATTTTTGTTATCAAAAAGTTTGCATTTTTGGACGATGATAAACATGTTTTTTTAAGAGATTCGATTACGATGTGAACTGTTTGCTTAATAGTAACCTTGTGTACGGGTAAACGGCGCAAGATAGTTCCTCAAAGATACACGGTAAAATCAACATCTTGGAATTCACTCTTGAAGTCTTGTGTTTTCAGCTGGGCTGAAATACAGAGGTCAGGTTACAGTTCATTCGCACAAAGCTCTCTAAGATGCACAGGGACAAAATTGAATTGGTACGCCAATACATTGCGTTTATGTTGACCTGGATGCAGTAAGAGTGTGTTTACGTAGCCTGTATCATCTCATCGATCCCAGAGACTGTAGGAGACTGACTTGTGTGTGTGTTTTGTTTTTTACAAGCGAAGCCATAGGCTACCTGTTGCCACGGCAAAGGACCTCCTGTCATTGAAAGCAGAGGACGCTTCCTGCCTCTTATCGATTTAAAACCTTGGAGGAGCGTGGACGGCCTCCTCTAAAAGGAGCGGCTCCGTCCGTGAGTCGCAATAAATGTCAGACGGTACTGATGAGAGCGCTCTGTCGCGAGATATGGATTTTTGCATTCGTTAACGGCCCCACGAAGACATCTCTCTATCGTCACACGCTGGGGCATGCTTGCGGGAGCGAGCGTCAGAGTCACGGTTAGCAGTGTGACATCATCTTTCAGCTGTCCATCAGTCTAGGAATTTAAAGGCGATATTTGTTTCATTCTCAACTCAGGATCCTCGTCTAAAACCCATTCAATATTCAGTGATTCTAGTTATCGAGGCACTGCATGGTAAAGATACGTTAATAACATACCCCATGATAATCATTCTGTATTATTCTGTAAGGTTAAACCTGTATGTGAGAGTTTACGAGAGTCAGCTTTGCCGTAACGCCACAGTTGGTAGGAGGTTCAGGCCTCCTCAGGAGCGCGCTGAGCGCATTTGCACGCTGTAATTTAGTGGCAGGTGTCCAGCAGGTGGTGCCTGTTTTGCTCTCCATCCTGGTGTCCTCCATGGCTTGGCCTCTCTCCGGCCTCACGCCAGTTTGGTCACAGCCCCTTCCCACTACACTCCTGCTGACGCCTGTATATTATGTGTCGCACTCTCGTTTACCAATAGGTTGCTAGTCACGCTGCACAGAATTCCCGTAGCATGGGACTCCAGCCGTGATGATCGTAGGGGCCGGGCGTGGTTTTCCCGAAGCGGGATCGTTCACCTTCATCTCAGTCTGACTGGAGAAGATTCACTCCCCCTGTGCAGTGCTCTTCAGTCACTCTTGTGGTCTGTTGAAGCCCTGCACACATGAAGGCAATGTAAGCCTCCATGTTCTGGCCCTGAGAAGGTCATAGGCTAGCAAAAACCTTTTTTTTAAATATTTTGTCACACGCACATTCAGGTGTAATGAATAAAAGGGACCTCTCAGGCCAGCGCAGAGACAAAATAGGTACAAGGTAAAGGGATTCCAGTAATATCTATCCAAATCACTTTAATAATCATTTGTCATAAAATATGACTATTTCTGGCACTGGATTATTATGCCTAACTCACTTTATTAGAAACACAGGTCTTCCGCTGGGATCAGGCACAGCGCTGTTGCTGGATTTGTTACACGCGCCATTGTCATTGCTTCTTGTGAGTTGTCCAACAGCTAAAGAGCCGGCGGTCGTCAGCAGTCCCGCGGTCAGCAGCTGGCCACTGGCAGAGTTGGCGCTCACCGTCGATGGGCTGCAGTCTCCACCGGCACGCCAGCAGCGTTGGTGTTTGCAGTAAATAAACTCAGTTCCACTGGATTGGAGTCCCCCCTGTGGACCGCTGTCACGACGTGGAACATCCTCCCCTCCCGCTGGTCAGATGAAACGACGGCACTGTTGGCACGACCAACAGCGAAGAATGAAAAGTGCGCGAAGACGAAGCCTCCGCGTCTACCTCCTCGTCTACCTCGATGCTCCGGTACTGAATCATGAACAAAAGGTACCAGAGGTCAAGAGAACAATGCCAGGGTTCTAGAGTTCAACCATTGACCTTTTGCCATGTGTTGCATCCAGGTTACAGAGTGTCTCCTGAACCCTACCTAAGCCACAATAGTTGGCCGTCGTGTTTCCATGTCGTGTCAGAATTGCTGTCGGCAGCTTTTGAGTAGTGGGAGGAAGATTACTGTGACAAGAGCATGTGTGCATGTGGTGTGTGTCTCTCCCTTTCCATCGTAATCGTGGTGCACATTTTTTACACTCATCTTTCCTCCGAGCCTCACACTAGTTCCCTTGTGAAAAAGTCTGTCTTTCACCTCCCTAATAATGCATGCACATGCCCTATGCTAACTATCCAAGATGCAGAAACTGTAATACACACATTCATCTCTTCCAGGCTTGATTACTGCAACCCTGTTCTCATAGGCATTCCCAGCAAAACTATCCAGCTGCTACAGCAAGTTCAAAACTCTGCTGCCAGAGTTCTTTTCCATGCTAAAAAATGTGCCAGTATATACATATATTATTTAGTGCAGTTGTTGGGTTAAATTAACCAATCAGGTGGCCACATCCACTGTCCTATGGCACCATGGTGATGCACGGAAAAGTGTTAAATAAAGATTTTCTTGGAACGCAAGCCAACATTCTGCATCCCATTTTGAAGTGGGTGGTGGTGGAAAACACAGAGTACTAGCTGGGTGGTGCGTGAATCATTATTATGGGATGCAAATTCTCTGTCTGTCCCCATGGTAGCACGATTGCCTCTCAGCAGGGCCCCTGGCACTGAAGTGCGTTGTTCTCACTATGAAAACATGCTACTTTGCCTCCCTGTGAGGCATCATGACATGCAATTGTTCCATTTGTTATTTTGTCATCTTAGAATCAAACAGTTCCTTTAATTCAAATGCAGTAGATGCAAATTTATGTTTGTTTATGTATTCATTATATAGAAATCCACATTATAAAAAGATGAACAAGCGATATGTTTTACTAGAAGATAAAAAATAGTTATATAGAGCGATATAGCAAGTATATGTCTGAATTACTTTCTGGAAAATGCTAAATGCATCGGCAGCTCTTATTGTAAAGATGTGGGAGTCTATAGCCACAGGAACCTAAAGATGACTTTCCCACTGTGAAACCCAAACTTAAACGGACATCCAAGGATGGAAAATGTTGGCACTTGTCGTGCTTACTGAGAGTTACAGTAAGCAACTCAACAACCAAATGTGGCAAAAATAGTGAGTAGCTGAGGCTTCAGCCCCACCTGACAAAGAAGGGCAGATAATCACTGCAGAAATCATCCGTCTCTTGTAGTGCAGTCAGGAGAATTACTATTCTCTCTCTCTCTCTCTCTCTCTCTCTCTCTCTCTCTCTCTCTCTCTCTCTATTATGTGAATTGTTGCCCTATCCTGGATTCTTTGCGGTGTTAAAAGTAACGTCTCAGAGGTGTCATGAAGCATTGTTCAGTGTGGTTCCATGTCATTGTCGTCTTATCTGGAGATGTCAGAGCAGGACTAAATACAAACTGTGTCATCTAAAGAGGTGGGAGCTTCCCACACAAAATGAAAATTCAATATTTAGTTCTGAAACATAGTTATTCCCTTAATAAAAGAGACCTGAGTAATTGTAATACTTTTTCACATCGGCTTTGTTTTGCTCGTGTTCCATTTTAAAGATGTCCATCATATTTTCAAAGCAATAATCAATTTGACAAACGAGAACACAGTGCCGCCAGCCTTTCTGAATATCAATGATTTGATTTCAGAAATCTAATCTATTTAATATGACCCCTGTGGCCTTTACTGAAATGCTATGGGCTTTGAATAGAACAGGCTTCTAAAGATATTAACGCATATTAAGAGCCTATCAAGGCATCTAAACACCTCTACGAATGGAGAATACTAACACAGCTGCCTGGATGATTCGTTTATTTGTCATGGCAGTCTGAGTAATGCGGGAATGTGAATGTCAGCGACGTGACCCACCAGCGCTAATGACAGAAATGAACTAAACTGGAGTTAATGGGTCTAATAGATAATGTAGGACCCTCTTAGTGATATTTATGGTACTTCCTTATTCATTCTAATGCTGGTTCCTTTATGATAAGTGAGCCCAAAAACCTAATGCCAATTTGTATGACTGTGGTTTAACTTGATGAATTTCATGTGAAGGCCATTTATTTTAGTTTTAAGTGTTATGAGCATATCTCCATATCTCTAATGCCACTAAAATGGCCCTTGGTTACAGGAAGTAGAGTGGGAATGGGACTCGTAACTACACTTGTTTCATGGCCTAAGCAGTCATCTAAAAAAACGTGTTGAATCTTAAAAGATTTGTGTGATTCCTGAGTAGCCTTGAGTAAGACTCTCAAGAAGTGATTTTGTTGACTTCCTCCCGTTGAAAGGGCACATCCCATCCAAATAAGACGGATTCTTGCTCTCTCTCTCTCTCTCTCTCTCTCTCTCTCTCTCTCTCTCTCTCACACACACACACACACACACACACACACACTGCTAAAACCATTTTGCATAATGTATCTCATACATGGTCCTGTGTTGTGGTATTTTGTCTTGGTGTGTTACTGTAGCTATACACCTATAACCCCTAACCTAACCTCCTGACCTCCAAACATTTACACTAGTGCAGGCAGTATTTCAATTGTTTCCAGACCACAAAAACATGGTGCCTTATTCAAAAATGTCTGATTTCTGAACATTTTTATAGCATAGGGCATATAGGGCATTATTTGTACTCTGATTTAAACACAATGCTATATTTAGCAGTATGAGGGATAGTTCTATTGGTTTTCCTTACATGTTTTTATCAAACAGATAGACAGACCTTTACAAATGATTTTATTTACTTATCCCCACGAACATACACACACACACACACACACACACACACACCCAAACAGATGAAGAAAGAACTCCTTTGATGCCCCCCCACCCAGGCTACGGGAGGGAGGGGATGTGCTGTGCTCTGGTGTCAGTGTCTGTGAGGGGGGGGGTGGGGGGCGATGGGGGTGTACAGCTTGGTGGACGCTCTCTTCCTCTCGAGCCTGCAGAACACGTACGTGGAGAAGGTCCGACCGGCCCACTGTGCTAAGAGTCTGTTTATCCAGCACGGAGGAGGATCATTCTGTCTCTGAATATGAGGACTGTACTGTCTCTGTATATGAGGGCAGTTCTGTCACTGTATATGAGGGCAGTTCTGTCTCTGTATATGAGGACCGTCCTGTCTCTGTATATGAGCACCGTCCTGTCTCTGTATACACGTTGCTGCCATTTCGGCCTTCTCTGGTGAGGGCACCATGCGGTCTGAAAGGGTGCGTTTCTGTAGATAAGGCAAGACAAAAGGCCGGAGGTGAACTGCGGGTCCCGCGCTGGGCTCACTGCCGAGAGGAAAATGAAGGCTTAAACCTACTTCTCACAGAGCTGATTGGGGGAATAATACTAGCTTTCTAGCTCTCAACCCTGTCCCTGCTCTCCACAGCCCCCAACCCCCTCCACCCCCACCCTGCCACACTCCTGCCAGGCTTCTAATGTGCTTGATGGATATTTTTGACACACTTAAAGATTGCTGTTGCTCCTACACTTCTTAAAAGTCCATTTCTCCAGCGCGCAGGGGGGTAGTGCACAGGAGGAAGTGCTCACAGAGGTTTGTTGCCATGGTAATTATACGATTCAGCACATAAGGAACAATATTTGCATATTGGCAGCATCACGGTTATGCAAGGCACAAAATTCGGTGAAGTATCGGCGGGTTATTTTGAACCGTTACCGAGCATCAACGACCATTGTCTGATTTAAAAAAATTTATTAATTTGAAAAAATGAATTTTTCCTAGTTTTTGGTTGTTTGGTGTCAATACTGGTGGCTGTCCCAGACTCACAAGAACACGGGGAAAGAAAAACAGCTTCACGTTGAGATATTTATGCTTCGTCTAGATCGACTTACTGGTAACCATATCAGTATGTAGGATCCCTGGAACCTGAATCCTCAACCTTGGTGTTGCTGGGAGCTCTTATGATACAGCAATAAATGAAGAAATGGGCTGAAAACAAACCCTAGGTGGTCTTTAGAAAGTAAAGAAGGAAAATGAATGGATACCAGCCAACAGTAGTAAAATGTGAAAGAGGCCACAGTGAATGAGCCGTATCAAAAGGCAAAGGCACCCAAATCAACCAGGATGGGAGACGGGTGAAAAGAAGTTCTAGAAAGCTTTTTCCACATGGCTGTGAGTCCCTGTGTTTCAGTCGTCTTCTTCAGAGCACAAAATGGCTCCACCAGATCTTTTGAAAGCAGTCAGTCATGCAGCTGTAAATGAACCTAACAGCCAATCACACAGTGGGCTGAAGTAAAAAGCAGGCCTACACTCTCATGTGGTTTAGGAGAAGAAAACAGCTCAAAACACAATGGACAAACCAACAACCATACGAGACAACACCGGTTTATAACCCAATTGCGTATCAGTTTTGTTTTGAATGATTTTGTCCAAGAGTAATATCCATCGAAACCATTTCTTTCCTCTTCCCTTCATTGTGGATTACAAGTTTGCTCTAGAAAAGAAAAACTACTTTTTAATGCCATTTGAGGCAGAGAAAATAGCTTTGTGATTCAAGCTTAATTACCCCCCAGACTGGGGTAATCATGCTCCATCCTCAGGGGCCAGATGGCTCTCCGTAGATCTGGTTCGAGAAGCGTCTGCCGCACTGTGATTGCAGCGGGACAAGGCGGTGCTGTGTCACTGTGAGATCCCCCTTGGCCCACGACAAACACAACTCGTTCAGTTGTCGTTGGCGTTGTGACATCCTGAGGAGTCGATGCTGCTGGGGGAATAAAAAAACAAAACAAAACAAACAACTGAATGACAACAAAAAAAAAAAAAAACCCAAAACAAAACAAAAAACAACCCCATTGGCAAGTGGAACAGTTCCTGCCGATCCGTCGTAGGATCCTGCGATCGGCACTAAATGGCGCTGCTAGTACCTCGGATGGCAGTGCGATGGCAGTGCGATGGCGTAGCACGTCTCCCGGGAGACGACTCGAGGCCGGTCCTGAAGGGATGCGGGATACGGAGCGGGTGGGGGAGGGGCGGCGGTGAGACGCCCCGCATTCGGGCCCCTCTTGCTTCTGTTTGTCTAGGAGAGGGATGCCTGGGAGGCTGACGTTGGAAGATCTACGACTAGGCCTGTACGTATGCATTTGGCCTGGCGGGCAGGGTCTCCCGTGGCTACACAGGAGTGCAGCAAACACACATACAGCCATACATCACATACACTGCTCATCGTCATGGTGAGTGACCGGCGCTGCGCTACGGCTAACCGAGTTCGCCTTGCACTTACCGTTCTGTGAGTCATGATCAACGTCATATCCAATGCGGCGTTTATTTTGCCCCTCGCAATAGACTACACAGATGGTATTGACCAAACAATATGATTTCTAGTCATTTCACTCTCAAATATGACCACTGGTAACATATCTGTATGGTAGTTATTGGCTAATTCAGTCCCCTTTGAAGATGACGATGGAGTCAAAGTGGTTGTTATGGTGATTTTGGTTGGGGAGCGAAACGTGTACAGCAGCAGTCATCGCTCGTGTTTCTGACAGGCCGCTGTAACAGGCGGGCGACGCCTCTCTGCTCTTGCTTCACAGCTGACTGAGGCAGGCAGCGCTGTCGTGTCATCGTCATAAACTGTCGCTGGTGTTAGCTGGCAGTTTGATTATTCTGAGCGTGCAAACACACAGGAGCAGAGAGTGTGCCTCGGTGTGCAGTGAAGGGATTATACTGGTGTGTGAACGTTTGTGTGCGTGGAAGACCGTGTGTGTGTGTGTGTGTGTGTGCGTGTGTGTGTGTGTTGGTATATGTGCAAGGCTGTGATGTCTGAGAGGTAGCACTTGTGAGTTGATCTTGTGCAAAAAGTTGCCCATCCCCCCCCCCCCCCCCCCCCAATGACAAAACAGAATTAGAATGTCTCAACTTCAAAGGGCCTCGCCACGGAAACCACAGTATCCTGCAGAAGCTACCAGTCTCAGGAGGGCGGATCCAAGGGCAGGTTAATATTGTGCTTATAGCGGACATTCCCCCTTTAGTCGACCTCATGGTAGTCATGAACATTCAACACCAGATGTCCGGGAACTCGGACCATGCCGACGAACATGCTGAACTTTGACCTGTGGATCATGCCGTTTCCAGAACATCACGCCATCGTCTTTGACAGACAAGGATTTGGCGGAACAGAATAACGTGGACAGAATTGGCAACAATAGCTCGTGTTGGCTATCGTTAGTACTAACTGGTATGCTATTGATCGGCAATCCTTCTAAAGGTCAGTTGCTTGCAGATGACAAAACAGGTACACACAGATGCACACAAACATGTGCGTTTTGTTTTGAATGATTTTTTCCAAGAGTAATATCCATCGCGCAAGTTTGCTCTAGAAAAGGATCATGCCGTTTCCACATCACGCATCACAGACAAGGATTTGGCGGCAGAATAACGCACGCACGCACAGGTGCTGATGCTGGTTGTGCATAAGTGGGAAAGGAGGAGCACATGAGAGGCAGAAGGGGAGAGATCTTTAACAACGGGAACCTTCTCAGGCGATTGTTTTGTCATTTTCGATGGTTATACCACTTTCCACAGAAGGCTTCAGATCACTCTTAAACAACATATCATTAGTTGGGATCTTTGAACATCTCCGGCACCTGTTGCACCTGCCATGCATTACACGCTGTAATAATAAAATGTACCGGCGCTTTATTAATTATGCTTTTGCTCATGACATCTTCAAACCAGTTGCAAAAGTCTTTATCCTTCAAATCCATAAACAAACAAAAAAATATTTTTTTAAACAATTCCCCAACATGGTGTCTCACATAATGCAATACGTGCAAATTCACTAACCAATCACACCACTTAACCAATGTAATCCAAACGTCAGACGTCCCAACCAAACGTCTCCTCTGAATCTCTTCCCATCCTGTGCAACAGCCTGGCATCCCAGTGGGCCAGAACTCCTGGTCTCCGTGTCTTGTAGTGCTTCGTGAAACTACATTTCAATGTCATTAACCTCCACGTGTCTTCCCCGCCATGCTAGACTTTCATCTCCACAGGCTCACTCGGCTGTGGAGTGGACGGTCCACGCTTCAAAAGGAATACATCTCAGAAACTTGCTATAGATTCTATGACATTCTATTTGAAGATAAAACAACAAAATAACACTTTTCTACACTAAAACTACAAGACCAAGAGGACTGGCTCAATATAACAGGTGGTTAATACTGAATAAATATATTAGTCTAACTGTGATATTATGTTAGTACAATGTTACTCTACAGTTGGTTAATATTGAATAAATCTATTAGTCTAACCGTAATAAGTTATGCAAGTGCGGAAGCGGTTCTAGTCCATTCATTATAACTTTCTACATTATTGTTCTCCAATTAGGCCGTATTAATCAGTGATTTGCAAGCATGAAGTCAACGTTCTGTGTCATTCAACAGTTAATCTTATTGTTTTAGTTTTATCCTAGCAATGTCGTTTGAGATAGTGAACTGTTGACATGAGGTTCCATGTCTTTTTTAAAACCCTTTCATAAAAAAAGACACATAAAGAAGAATGTAAACACATAGGCTTGTATTAAGCGATGGACGCTAGCTAGCTAATAGCGTGTGACTCTCCCCAGGTGTGAACAGACTTGGATACACATAGATAAACCCAACACTGGCTGTGTGTCAAATACGTGTTCGCTGCTATGCTGAGGTCCTCCATGCATCTTCTTTAACGATTACATTTTTATAGTCAGCGCGATGCTTTTTATAGCCTGCTTCAAACAGAACTGCATACAGATGGCAAGAAGGTGGAGGTAGAAACTGTGGGATAAAAAAAAATGGTCAAATGGATATCTGATCAAGGGAGAATACGTCAAGGGAGAATACATCAAATCAGCCCATCTTAACCAGTTCATATTTCTTTATGATGTTTAGGGGGTGCTAGTATTCTTACTTCCACAGAAGTCCAAAATAATCGCCTTCTAGGCATTTCTTAAATTAAGATGATGTGGATGGATGGCAAAAATATAATCGATTATTCTGGTGTTGTTGTTAGTTGAAAAACTAATAGTCACCAGCTTATTTATAAAAGATGCCTCTGATTCACTGTTACTCCAGACAATTGAGGTGGTTAGTGTTGGATTGATATATTGAATAGATGTATTGGTTGATATAATATTACATAAAAACTATAATAGTATGCTACTCCATTGCTTCTCCATGCTAAATGAGTGAACATTTAAACTATGAGTTATTGTTGGAGTTGTAAAGTATATTTTCTCCCCTGAAATGGCGAAATGATGACTTCAGCCCTGATGCCAGAGAGACAGCCCAGATTACTGGTATTAAGGTTTAAAGAGCACACAGCATGTTTTCCCATCGCCCACTGATGAACAACGCTTTCAGTATTGTGGTTACAAACAGTGGCATCATACACTGTACTACAGTACACAACACGCCCTGCGCACGAATCTCAATCACGCCAATTATCGTTTTTTCCACATGCTGTGAACAAAAACGAAATGTAAAAAGACTCCTATGGCCGTTCACGGGGTAAAATTCTCCTATGGAAAAGGCGCGCAGGAGCCAGATGATGTTGGGGGTGATATTTGCTGTGTAGTACCTGCAGAGGAGGGACGCGGTGGGTTTGAAAGCTAATAACCGCCCCTGGCGTGTGGCTCCGTGGGAGGGGGGCGTGGCTGGGCCATCTGCCCACTGCTGCTGCTTTGAAGCTGGGCACGTGAGCTCGGCTGGGTCCCTGGGCAGGGCGTCGCGGTGGCAGGGGAGGGGCTGCCCAGCCTTGGCCCTGGCTCCCAGCATTCCTGAGGAGAAGGCTGTGATCGGCGGCTTCACTGTGAGCCTCCCCCTCCTGTGCAGGCACACACATACACACACACACACACACACCCGGCAGGACTCCGCTTCACCTCATTACCAACAGAGCTAATGGGGCAGAGCACACAAGTCTGGATCACAGGTGTTTGTGACTGTGTGTGTGTGTGTATGTGTGTGTGTGTGTGAGTGCACTGGTGCTTGCAGAGTGGAGTACGGGGATGTGTGTGTTTCATTTTCCTTTCTGAGAATTCACCCAAGCTGTTTCATTGATTTTTGCGTATGTCCAAGGTTGAGACCTCGCCGTGCGTGTGAGTGTGCCGTTAGCAGCTGCTGCTTCATGGGTGTCTCAGATACACAATCAAACATGTCCTCTGGCTGGGTCACAAAGAGGGCAGGGACAGGCGTCATTAGTAGCATTTTGGGGGGAAAAAAAATACACAAATCTCTCCCCTGACACAATATAGACTACATATTAGTATCCTGTCTGTGTTGAAATAAGTTAAGCCGGTAGGTGAAAATGCTTATATATTACAACATCCCTTAGAGATTTTATCAATATTTGAAATAACATTCATGTTATGTCTTCCACTGGAACACTAGCTTGTAAGATCCACTGCATCTACTGTGAAAGGCACTGTTGGCTGTGGATCCATATCTCGGTTGGGATGGAAAGGCACACCAACACATGCATACACATGTTCTGAAGCCGTGCGCGTGAATCTGTGAAGTAGTTTTACAGGAGAAAGGCTGGCAGTTAAACTGAAAGGGAACAAGACTGTTTCAGAGAGAAACAGTGACTGAGAGAGAGAGAGAGAGAGAGAGAGAGAGAGAGAGAGAGAGAGAGACAGAGAGAGGCGAACTGAAGTCTGCCGCTTCACTCCATAGTAACAGTTCTCTGGGAGGAGGTGAGCATTGTGTAAAGCGCAGGCTGAGTGTGGGTTGCCGCAAGGTTCCGGAAGCCCAGGAGAGGGCGCACTTTCCCTCCAACGTTGGATCGAACCCTCTCGAGAGGTCTGGCAGACCCAACCACCGTCCATCCATCACGAGCCTCAAATGTCTGCTATCAGCCACTCGTCTGCCGCCCTACTCATCAACGGTGTCGCCCTGCCCTGCCACTCTCCACTGGCCTAGTACGCGGTGATTAAAGGTGAGAGGCCGACACTCAGCCTTTGGCTTCCTGCTGTAATGGAACCCGGGTGGGGTCAGGGGCTCGGACGAGTGGCACACGAGAGCCGTCGGTGTGGCAGGGAGCCGGCGAGCGAACCGCGGCTGGGCCGGGGGTCTGCAGTGGGCACGCGCGGCACATCGGCGCTGGCGAAGGGCCACGCAATTAGTGGTGGGACTGGGAGTGGGAGCTGGTGGGGGTGTGGGGATTGAGGGGTGGGGTTAGTGGGGGTCTGTGGGGGGTCAGGAGGGCCTGTCCTTCCGTCTAACCCTCAAGCACAAACAAACACACAAATACCAGCACACGAAGGTTCCGTCACTGTCATGGCAACAGAAGCCACAGTAGGAAGAAGGCACCCTGACTTTGACAGACACCTGGAGAAACCTCTGACATATGTGCATGAGTTGATCATGCGATGGGAGTAACACAACACGGGCTAAATTTACTCTCTCTAATTAGCACTATGCAGGTAAATGTCTCTCACTCCACTACAGTGCAGTGGATCTAACAAAGCATGCTGGCAAGGAAGGATTATGTTATTAATAATCCTATTATAAGTATATTGTTGGGTTTCATGTAAAGTGTATTCTAATCCATATATTAACTGAATTTCAAGTTAGTGACATAAGCATCTAATCATTTGGGTGAATAGCCCTGTTTCTGGCAGGTAATTGGGTGGAAAGGATGATTGATACAATGTACATGCTGTAGGGGTGTGTCCCAGGAGGTTGAGGTATGAGGGTAGTTGGTGAGAAACAGCAGGTAGAAATTTACTAAACTTTCTTTCTTTCTTTTCTTTCTTTCTTTCTTCTTCCTTTCTTCTCTCTTTAAACTGCAGAATGTTGTTCCCTTCTCGTTCCCCTGCTCCTGCAGCTGGGTGAGCAATGTGATATGATAGAGTGTGAACAGCGTGGTAGTGTTTGTAGGCACGCAGTGTGTGTGTGTGTAAGACAAGAATCTAAAGCGTGATTTGTCTCTCGGTGGGTGCGTGCTGTGTTTGTACATGTGCGTGTACATGCGAAATACTCTCACACGTTCGTGTGTTTATAGTGTGTGCGCATGTGTCAAATCCACGTAGACTTGCGCCTTACCACTGAATAATACAGCTAGTCTTCTCTACTCGTGTGGATGGAAGGCCGCGTCTCTACAAGCCTTAGTTGCTACTTGTCCTAACTCAGTCTGGAAGAGTGGGAGAGTGCAATCTAGCGGGTTCATAGGGGAGAGACTCGGCAGCCTAAACGCCCCTCGAAGCTGGCAGGAGTCCGACGGACGTCAGTGGGTGAACAGGATCTGTTCTCCGATCAGCCTGAGCGATGTGGGCGAGAAGTCAGGGTAGATATCTCTCATCGAGCCCCAGGGTTAATAGCCAGCATCTCAGCAAGTCAAACAGTCTGGCCTCCAGCGCGAGCACCGAGGGGAATGATTCTGACGGGTGTGGACAAGTGGAACACAGTCTGGCAGGGGCAGGCGCAGGTATTTCCGCATTCCGGGTTTAAGAATACTCGCGACTCCTCTGACCTGCGCGAGCCAGCGAATGATGATGATGTTGACGCCGTTTTTAAAGCCTCGACCGAAGACGGAGACAGCTTGGGCCTGCAGCCAAGGGCTCTAGAAGCAGAAATATCCAAAGTAGTCCAAACGTGAGTTAAAACAAGGACGTGTGTAGAATGCCGATATGCTGAAAGGGAAGCATGAGATGTCACAGCTAGCATTTAGCGCAGTGCTCACTTTGCGATGCTCAGCGGGCGTCTACTGGCGATGCTGATTTGGGTTCCTACGTCTCCTTTGTGTCTCAACGAGCCAATATGGGTTATAAGGAAATGAGAGTGGAGCATGGGTGCTTTACATAGAAGAACACTGTCCCATCCTGAGCGGCTGGGGTCACAGGGCTGTGTTTTTAGCCCTAAAGGACACACTCATCTCTGCCAAGGTGCTGGGGGAGGTGGTGGGAGAGGCGGTAGGGGAGGTGGTGGGAGAGGCGGGCCCAAACACACGTGATCACGGCCTCGGAGCCCTAACGCCTTGCCTGTCTCTGATCAATATTTCATACAGATATGAAATTGCATTCTGATTGGCAGACTGGAAGGGAAGCCAAAGGAATCGATCTCCTATTCCTACCCTGAAAAAAAATGCATATTTGCGAATATGGACTGCGTGCTAAGATGCAACCCGATCATATCGACCTGATTAATAACCTAATTGGACATGACATATAATCGCATATATTTAACGATTTAATGAGGAGTTCTTTAGCTGCCTTCGATGAGAGCTTCTGTAGTTTTCAGTAAGTGCATCACAAATGACTAATGTGGTTGGTGAAGTAGTGGCTCCAAGTGTAGATGCCCCCTTTGTATTCATTATTCCAATAATACCATGACCTAGTAACCTTTAGGAGCGAGACCCCGCCCCTCACCCCCAACTCCCCACCAATGAGCCGTCCACCATCCGCTGAGTCACGGGCCCTGTCTACCAATAGCTGGTGGCTTCATTAGCTGTGGCATTTAAAGGGGAAGTCCTGCTACGGCCAGTACAAATGCCAGCCTGCATTCCCCACTACCCACTGCATTACTTCAACATGCATGGAAAGGTTAATAAAAGCCATAAGCAGACACATGTCCTGCTTCAAACTGACCCGCTCCTGTGTCTGTTGCCAGCCCGCTAACCAGCATGCTCAACATGAGCAAGACTTTCACTTATTAGAGCAAAGCATTACTGGAAAGATCCCAACCCAGAACACAGCTTAATTCAAGAGGTACACGTCAAAATATTAGACTCAGCATCCCTCCTGACACAGTAAAATGGCGTAATGGACACAGCTGCTTGTTACTGAATATAAATATATATATATATGTCTGCCATCCCAAACCTGGGGCCCTCAAGGTTACCACACACAATCCAAAATCATGAATGTATTCATCAGTAGGTCTGAAGGTGCAACTGCAGTTGAATATATAAAACTGTATATAAAATATATATATTTTAAATATATATATATAGATATAAATATGTATATTTCACATTATATATATATATATATATATATATATATATATATATATAGTCAAAGTCAATGATATATAAAGTCAGTGAGCTTGGCATGCATGGCACGCTGTGCGTGAGCCGAGCCCTGATTCGTCCAGAGCACAAAACTGCACGTCGCTGCGGCGACAGGCCCAGTGCAGTCCACTGTAAGCACGAGCCAGTTACATGCGCGTCGATAAGGGCGGAGCCAATCACGTGCTGTCGCTTCCCAGCCGTGCACCCTGTTGCGTAAGAAGTTCATCATCGGGCCCCTCTGAGGCTGCAGACGCGGCACGCCACAGTTTTGCACTCATTACGCTGATCCGGTTATGATTTATTGCTTCTTAATTATTCATCTGAGAGCTCTAAAACATTCATGCTGGATTGATACCGCCGAGCCTGTGGCGTCTTTTAATATGGATATTATTGTATTTGGGGCAAGACAACGGTAGCCGTCGTGCGGTGTGCAAGCTCGGTTCTTACGCCACTCAGCCACATCCTCATTATGGAGCCAATAAATTAATGAGCCTGTGCATCACAATAAACACACGGGGCAGCACCACAAAGTAAATGCGCGCAAAACTGCAGCTGCCTCATGCGGTAAGCACAAAACACAATAAACCAGCTGCTGACACGGTGCCGTTCCCTCTCTCTCTCTATCTCTCTCGCTCGCAACGCACTCTCTCTCTCTCACTGTCCACAAGCCTGGTAAGAGTTTGATCTCTCTGTATGAAACGTTGATCTGTAAATATGGTGTATGCAGACTAGGTGAGTCGGTGGGGCAGCATGGAGAGTCGGTGGGGCAAGAGAACATCATGCTGAACAACCCACACAGACACAATAAGCCGATTCAAAAGGTCCCGGACAAGTCATAGACCCTCATGTATCGTAAGAGCTACTTTGACATTATCATGAGCCTGTCTTGTAGGCCCTTGTCAATATGGGCTTGAGAACAATTGGAACTGGTCCTGGATCAGCACGCCAAGTCATACATGGGCCTCCTTCATCTCAGGGCTTTACGGTTGCCACTTCATGAGATGTACTTGTACGCGCTGCAAATTTCAACCAAAAAGTTGACAATTCTTCATGCTAAAACTCTTTCCTGGCAAGTAGGTTGTTCAAAAAATAGCACTACCACCTGTAGATGCATTGGGTATGCAGAGAAAAGAAATCTTTTATTATTTCATCGTGATTTTGAATTGGAGATTTCTTCGAGAAAAACTACAGCATCAGGCTAATCTGAGTCCTCCAGGATATTCTTAGCAGAGTTACTAGGCTACTATACTCCACAGGGCTCTTCCAAGACCTGGAGGATTTTAATGAAGCCCTGGTGAATACACGTATGACAGCACAAAGCCCAATGCTACAGGCTCCTTGCATGTAAATGGGTGTGATGGAGGGGGCAACGGGGCAGGTACAGTGTCGCTGGGGCTAGAGGCTGGAGGGGTCTGGGGTGCCTAAGCAGATGCCACCAGACACCACCAGACACCCCAGACGGAGTGCTGCTATTACACCGGTCCACTTGCACTGCTCCTGTTCCAGTTACAATAAAAGTGTTGGAACTTTTGTCAACCGCAGTGCTTGTTATGACTTATTTTTGTGACAATGGCTGTGGAAAAGGATAAAAAAATCTAAGGTTAGGGTTAGGATGACTACTATAGCACTCGAGTGGGAGACTTTTTACCTGTGTAGTGCTGTAAGTACTACTGTGGAATACTACTACAGATTACTACTGTGGAATACTATTTTGGAGTACTACTAAGGAATGCTATTAAGGAGTCCTACTATGGTGTATTGCTGTAGAGTGTCTCTTAACCACTTTAGTCACAGGGCCAATGCTCAGCCTGCACACACAGGGACATTCCTGTGTCTGGTGAAGCCAGAGGCCCGTTGCAATAAAGCTGAATGACTGCAAACCAAAACAATGATATGCAGCTGATATGCTGCCCAGCCAAGCTCTGGTGAAGACAACCAAAGGGGGGACACCCAAAGGGGGGACACCCAAAGGGAGACACCCAAAGGGGGGACACCCAAAGGGGAGGGGGGACACCCAAAGGGGGGACACCCAAAGGGGGGACACCCAAAGGGGGGACACCCACAGGGAGACACCCAAAGGGAGACACCCAAAGGGGAGACACCCAAAGGGGGGACACCCAAAGGGGGTCACCTAAAGGGAGACACCCAAAGGGGTTCACCTAAAGGGAGACACTCAAAAGGGGACAGCTAAAGGGAGACACTCAAAAGGGGACACCTAAAGGGAGATGCCCAAAGGGGGACACATAAAGATGGACACCCAATGATGGCATTCCACTTCTGCCTCCACTCCCTTGTCTCCACTAGCGGACCGTCCTCCACAGAGTGAACCTTAGTCGTTTCCCACAGAAGTGTTGGGGGTGATATTTGGAGAATATTCAAGAAAGTGTCAAATTCCAGATCTTTAAGTAAAGATGTATTGAAAAGTCATTTACATGATGGTTTACACAATTTATTCTTACCTACAGAGAGATATACTGTGGATACTAAGTATTAGATGAATTTTGGTATTTGATTTACTTGTGAGAAAGAAGTCAATATGTGAGAAAGAGTTGTGAAGGGGAGAAAAGTACAAATATTTTTTTGTAGATGGATGATTTATGTGCTATCACCGAAATTGAAATCAATCATATAGTTTTACAGCTTCTCCGGAGTGCCACGTTCTTGCTGTACCACGGATGCTTCGTCTGTTGAATGTCGGTTGTGTCACTGTATTAAAGTCTCCTCTAATTATTGTTTTTGAATTAGTAAAAAAAATGAATGAGTAAATGAGTTTTTGAATGAGTTAAAAAAAAAGAACGATCATCAGTATTGGGGACATAAATGCTGATTTTTCCATTAATTATAATGAATGAAATATTAGGATCTGCACTTGTGCTGTTATGGATAAATGGTATTTTTATTAATTCAGATTGAAATTCTATTTGTCTAGAGTTGTATGTAGATTATATGTGATATGAGGGAGTGAGAGATCATGTAACAAGCAGACTACAGTATGTACACGTGCTGTTTTGTATAATGGCACGTGTACTGTACAGTGTCACGGTAGGCCGGACCAGCTCCACAGGGGAGCCGCCCACTTCACAACACTCCACCTTCACTCCCTCGGTCTCAATATCCCTCATACTAATCACCTGCACCTGTCCCTCATTACACTCGCTCCCTTTCTTAAGCCCACAGGTCCATGCATTCAGTGCTGTGCATTCATTATGCCTTCCGGATCAGGCCACGTTATAGTGACTGTATGAGACAAGTTTAGAACACGCTTCTGTCACCCCATTACAAAGAGAAGACATGAGCACAGATCATCAAATATACAGAAATGTGCAGCTGGTATAGACTTGCGTAATGATGCCAAGGTGCCGACAAATAATGGAAAAGATGGGGGGAAATAAACAAATGAGCAAAAAAAACCCAAAACAAAATAACAAAAGAGCGTGGATATAGTGGGGAGAGAGCGCGAGAGAAAAGCTAACATTACCTTAAATCACAGTGCATGGGAGTGCTCACTCTGCAGCACGTGCCGTTAATTCATCATAATGGAGTAATTATGAGAAAAAATGTCTGTGATATGAATGAAATGATTCTATACTCGTTTGGTTCCCAGATGCGAGTATGGAAGCATTTCAATAAAAACTTTGTGAATATATGCGGGAATATTCAAAGGTAGGTCATGTTCTCGCAAGGGGATTGCTAGGAGAGAAGCCGGAGACAACAGTGCATGCTGAAGTTAAAGCACCCCCAGGATTTTACAGGTACGAGACGATCGTCTGATTCAGCGGTCTAAATCATTCTTTTGTGAACACGACCTCATGCAACCAAAATAACACAAGAACCTTCTGCGAATTTTCAATACTTACCACACACGCACAAAAACGCAACAAACACGCAAACACATGCATGAGCACTCGTGCATGTAACTTTAATGTCAATTAAAGTTAATTAATTGACATTAATGTCTAATTACACGTTAGATCAAATGAGTATGGATTCATGGACGGGCATCTTAATTTTTCCCAAACCATCGCTTGCCTTTGCCGTACCATCTTGTCCATCCACTTTCTGCTTTCCTGAAATTACGATTTCAGTGGTATAATAGAATGGCAGGATTAATCCAAATCCATTAAGAGACACAAACCACTTGTAGCACTTTCTCCCCTTTGCAAGCCTCAGTAAATATGACCAATAGATTTCAAGTTTTCCCATTACCCTCCGTTCACCTCGAATCATCTTCAGCCGCGCGCAGAGATGGCCACACACCCAATCTAATAAAGCTGTAAATTTCGAGACGCTCCGGGAGCTTGTAGAATATTTCTGTCATTCTCTTTCCTAATCATTTTACAGGTCATGTTCCTTGGCGCAGTGAGATTATTATTTCGCCGCGCTTTTATCGCCCCATTGTCTAACCTCGGTAACACTTCGGAGCAGACCGGGATTGAGCGATAAATTTTGCCATAACAACCCGATTTAGAGCCGCCATAAAAACTGATATGTTTGCTGGCGCTCATTCGGTGACTTGTCATAAACAGCGCAGCTCTCTCTTTTTAACAAATGGGGCTTTGTCATTCTGTCTTTAGCTAGTGGCTAGTTTCTCTGAAAACCCACTTCCAGTTTTCTTTAAGAGTTTAGAGTTTGCATTCTGAGGGAACTAGAGCTAGCAGCTAGCCTAGCATGCTTGTGTTTTTCCCGCCACATAATTAGATATAAACTCATGAACGATTAAAATAGGGCACAATATTTAAGCTCTTTTCCCCCTTGAGGTCACAGCGTGCTTCTTCAAAACACATAATCCCTATGGCAGATGCTTTCCCAGTTTCACGGGATCTTTCGTACAATATTCAGAACACACACACACACACACACACACACACACACACACACACACACACACACACACAATAAGGTTAAGCCCATATGCTCAATTCCCTAGGTACTATTAAGAGAGATAAGAAGACTGACTGTAATGCAGTTATTGTAACACTGTGAGAACCACTTTAACCTCATTAGATGAATTAGATGAAAGGCACTAAAGTGTGTGTTTGCATGCATGTGTGTGTGTGGTGTACATGTACATGCATGTATTCCAAACTGAATGTTAGCATGCTATTACATGCATGTTAGAAATATAAACACATTCCAACTTTTTTGCACCCCTTGAATGCAAGCTCAAATTTTGATGTACATGTTTAAAACAGTTTGTGCCTAAAAGGGAGTTTTGTGTTCCATATTAAGAACTTACCCTCAAATTCACCTCACCACCCACTTCATTAGAAATACCAGGCACCTACACACACTGGGCACCGTATTAGCTACCAAAGCCTTGCAGGAGCACCGTAGGTGTGCAGTTACAGACTGTGTTCCATCTGCTGGCAGCCCCAGAAACACTCTACGCTGTTTCTCTCTGGTTTCTGACTGCAGGACAACTGCTGTCTGGATGTTATTTGGGTGGAAGACCGTTCTCAGCACTGCAGTGACACCGGCTTGGGTAATGGAATGGTAGTGGGTGACACTCTGGTTTAAATATCAGGGCCAGCAGAGGAACCGTGGTCAAAAACCGACTGTTGATGAAGTGCTGGTGGATGGCTAACACAAACTGTGCCCGAGAACAGATGGACCATGGTCCCTAACTGGACTCCGCTGGGGGCTTCCAGATAAATAAAATGTATCTAATGAAGTGGCTGTTGAGTGTAAATGAGCAATGCAAGGCGTTCATCAGCTAACTCTAAACCCATAATAGTCTGTCTCTGAATGTGAAGTACTCCCCATGATGGCTGTCAGCATCGGATTTCATCGCGAAGGATGTTAAAAGCGTCTCGGCGCAAACCCACCTTGGACGCTGCAGGCAACCCTGTACAAGTGGGACGGATCCTTGCTTGGTACGTCCGCTGTGTAGGGAGCTGACCTGTTCTTGCTTATTTCCCCTGAGCCCCAGGAGGGAGGATGGGACGATGGAGCACATGTCACCAGCTCCGAGCCGCCGCGTGTCTGCCAGATCGCCCCGCGCATCTGGTGAATCCGGCGGACAAGAAGATTCCGCTTCTGTGGTTTATTGAGTTGGCTGTCGCTATGTCTTCGGGCTGCAACACTCGGGGTAGATGGATAACTCGTGTAAGGAAGCCATTTTCTCACACAGCCCTCATTCGGAGGCGTGTACCGGAGTTTTAGTGTTTAAGGGGATTTTTGCAACGGGTTGAGTGTTTTTGAGCATTTGCTGTGGAATTCTGCTGGAGCGTCGGGTGTTCGGAGCCATGCTGTCGGCTAAGCCCGTGGCGGAAAGCTCCAGAGCTGATGTCTGACGCCGCTCCCGTCTGCCTTCCAGCCTTCAGCGGAGGAGTCCAGGTCTCGCTGCAGTGCTGCAGCTATCGCCTGCTCTCCGAACGGACCCACAGCTAATGACCAGATGGATTTCTATTATGTTAATTGCTGCTTCCCGAAAGGTCATATGCTGGCTTTCGGAGTGCCGAATAACAGATCCGTCATGGATCAGAGATGTGCGGTTTCTGATAACGGGATATGCCAGGGAATGTCAAGTGTGACCGAGGTTCTTGAACCGAAAGTGTGTGCGCAGGAGGGGTTATCACCAGAATCCACCTTTCTCTGCCGCACGGCCAGACTGACTGCATGACTGAATGGAGGGCATGCTGACCTTGACCTGTCTGTAATCGCTTTTTGAGGTTAAGGCTTAGACAATTCTGATTACAAATAAATTGTTGTATACTGTATAAAACACATTTTTAACCCTAATGTCCTGGCTGTGTGTGTGTGTGTGTGTGCGCATGTGCAGAAGGGCATGCATCTGTTTATGTACGTGTGTGCGCGAATGTGTGCGTGTGTGTTCGCGTGTGTGCGCGAGTGTGCTGCATGTGTGTTTGTGTGAGTGCAAAAACATTGGGGGAGTACAGTAGGAAGGGATGCAAAAAGTCAATCAAATGGGCTTCATGTGTGAGATCTTTCCGCGAACTAAAAATAGGACCCAGCGTGGCACACGCAACTTGGAACGTAGAGTCGAGCCAGACAGATGCCCTTTGACCCCTAAAAATATGCGCCGCAGAACCTAAAATCAGCCAAGTTGGGAAACCCCAGCAGTCCACAGCAGCTTATGAGTGACGGCCAGTGGAAGAGGAGAGAGCGCCTCCACCAGATACTGTCAACGTACAGCTGTCAAACAGCCAGAATGAGGCAGAACCACAAGTCTTAGGAGGTTGTAAATGCATAACATGGAAGATCATGTGGGCGGGACAACTAGGTGGCAGGGGTGGTGATAGGCCAATCAAATTGTCAGCATTTTCACCACTCAACTGCTAAATAAATAAATAAAATAAATGGCCTGGGGAAAGTCACAAGAATAATCTGTATATCTTTGTGGAGGATATATAGCTGTACATCACAGCTGTGGCAACCGTGGACTTAAAGGCTAAATCCTTGCACCAGATACCATAGTTACCACATAGGCATCATCTGTAATTGAAAGATGGATTTTGAAAACTGCAGAGCCTTTGGTGCACCTTCGAATGGTCTGTGGAGACTTTTGTCAGATGGTCCCTAAGGTGCTGATCCAGGTGGTGGGAAGGGGCCAATGGCAGCTGCAATTATGGAGCTCAGACAGCTCGCTCCCTCTGTTGCATGTTACGAGGCAGGGACCAGCCGTTGCACGATGATGTTGAGACCTTTACTCCACTACGTCTGAGCATGTGTAGGAGGACTCCCATGCGGAGGGTGTACCATGTTGAACTGCAGCCCGATGTCCACCACACGGCCGCAGGCTGGACCCGGTACCAGCAGAGTTGAACGGTCCCGTGGGCCCAGGCCTGGGAACGTGGCTGGCTGATGACTCTTCTCCCATCAGGAGTTAAACGCAACTAATGCTGCTGCAGATGCGACTTAGCTGGAAGCCTCCAGTCTGGCGGCTGGATGAGGACAGCCAGTAGGAGCACTGTGGGCTGGCACTGGCACACCTTCCCGCCTCCGCCAGAGACAGTCGGCGTCCACGCACCTTCCTGTCTCCACCAGAGATAGCCGGCGTCTACGCACACCCTCTGTGAGATAGTCGGGGCTGTGCGAATATCACAGCTCTGTGTAAAAACTCATCGACTCATGTCTTGACCACTATTACCAACACCTTTACCTGATGCACTCAATGGCAACTTTATTAGACACACCTAATACATTGGTGCACTCAGATTTACAGAAAGCGGCCCTTCGAGAACCGTGCAGCCATGTGAAGCATGGAGTATCCTTGTCATCAACACGGTGTTGACGCAGTGATGTCAGACGAATGGCCGCAACTATTTCAGGCAAAGCATTGTTGTCGTGGTCGTCACGGGTGACCTGAGCACATTTACTAACCAAAAAATATCCAGCCAGCCAGTTTTGTGTACAGAAACTGACTGCTGATAAAGGCTAGATGAGCAAGCTAATGCTTTTTGTGCAGTGTTTATCTGGACGCCAAGAAGGGGTTCTGACAACATAGCCGTTTCTTGGAAAAAGTGGTCCGGTAGTCCGGTGAGCAGAACTACATCATGCTCACACTGGAAAAACGGTTCATGTGTTTTGCTTTGATCCATCAACATGAAGGAACAGGTTAATGTTATTACCCTTCATGTTTGGAAATGCACTCCAGGTCATTTTGTGTTGAATGACTGGATATCTCAGAAATGTCCATTTCAATTTACCCTCAGTTTCAAGACCAGGCTGGAAAGACTTGTGAAAGACAGGAAATGTTTGACATAACAGCTTTTATGTTAAATCATAAAGGGGCCTGGCATTTATTGACTTAGGAAAAGCGACAATTGTTCATTTGTGTTCAGGGCAAAATATTGTTCTGTTGTTCATACATAAAAATATAGTGAATCAATACATAAGAAATCCTAACCATCACAGATAACTAAATCACTCCAAATGCAGTATATTCTTATAGCTCGCCTGGTAGAGCAGTTAGATTCCCAGGAAGCACATATACTGTCACACTAATACATATGTAAGTCTGCCAAATGCTGTAAATATAGTCTCCAAGTTTTATTTTTAAGTGAACCTCACCCATTGGTTTCAAAACTTTGGTGGTTAGGGAACTGGTCTTGTGACCGGAAGGTCGTGGGTTTTGATTCCCAGGCCCTGGGCCATGACTGAAGTGCCCCTGAGCAAGGCACTTAACCACCAACTGCTCGCCAGGCTAAGGTTGCCCACCGCTCTGGGCACGTGTGTAGCACAGCCTGTAGTGATCACTAGTGTGTTCTCACTGCACAGATTGGTAAATGCGGAGGACATATTGGACTGACAAAAATGGCACATTTACATTTTTAATAATGACGGTTTTTCAAGTGCAAATCATTTGCTAAGTAGCACCCTCACCCCTCCAAGAGTCCAATGAGAACTTGGATCCTCATGTTCAAGTCCCTTAACTATCCATCTGTCTGTCCATCCATCTCTCTTTTCATTCGTTCGTTCATTCTCCAGAGGGTAGTGCATAGTCTAGATGCTTTCCTATAGGGCTGGAGTACACAGACCACCCATCATGCTGAATGTCTCCCCTGGTCAGATTTCCCCATGAACTCTGTGTTTATTGCCTGAGCCTTCCACAGAAGCCAGCTCCTCCTTTCATCTGCTGCCATTGTTGGACTCAGCCAAATAATCTCTGGCTTTTGGAGGGCAGGCAAATACACTTCAGATTGCTCATTTAGACCCAGCCAATGTGAAGCGTTTCCGAGTGCCAGGGCCCACTGCTACTGGGTATCCGGTGTAGAGTGGGGCGGGGAGAAGAACGGGATTATCTACTCGTTCGTCGGTGGGTTAACTCTGCGGAGCTCCGGCACTCCAGAATGGAAACGGGCAGGCGTACAGACACGTAGCGGCGGCGGCGTAATCACAGCCTGCAGCACAAGCTGTAATCTGGGCCAGGAGGACACGACGAGCCCACGCTGCAGGTGGACGACTCTTTCTCGGAAGGCGCATCGCGCCACGGTTTATTCCCGAGCTGGAAAGGTTAATGTCACCCCGCTGCTTCCCGAGCCGACCGTCTCCCGCTCACCACGGCTTTGGCGGCCGTGCCGCGTCGTTTCCGTAACCCCCCCCTAATCCCCCCACCCACCCCCGCGTATATTCACTTCGGCTCGGAGAATCTCGGAGCGCGGCGGTATTCCGGGAGACGCTGTCTGCCGATGCCATAATTCCCGTCCTTATGTGCTGTTATTGAACATAACCACGGCGAGCCCGCGACACGAGCGGCTGTGGAGAGGTACGTGCAGATCCATCACCGTGGTCACCATGACAGAGGGTTATTACTGAAGCCAAAACAGGAAGATGATAAATCCAGAGGAGATAAAAAGGATTGATGCTTCTCCGATGAGGTGAGTGCACAGTGCCGCATGACCCCCCCTCCGGCCGCTTCCTGCCCCCCCACCCTCCACCGCCTGGCCCACCTGAGCTAATAAATCCCATTTACACCCACACTATGACCCCTCAATCATCTCATATTCACGTCTTAAAATAACATCCGGCCCCCCGAAAATGAGAACAGAGAGCGAGACACATCACGTCGGCCTAAGGTGAGCTTATTAATTGTTTAAGAGATTATCGTCTCATTACTGTATGTGCAGGAATAGTGTTGGCATGGGGTTAAGATGATTTATGTAAAGTTCAAACACTCTTTATTAATCCAGAGGGGTGTGTAGGTGGTTAATCAAAAAATCTGACAGTGCCATGTATGTGATGATCAATTAAGCGTTGAAAAAGGACCCGATGTTAATAATAAAAAGCATCGTCATATGGCGGGCATATGTCATCTAGGATTACTCACTCTCCTTCATACTGAGTGCACCAGTGTGACGAGACCATCTACAACGGTTACCGTGGTAAGAGTTGCTATATTAACACGTCTCACGGAACTTGACTTTATGCTCGAAATAATATTTCCCACACAATAAAAAGAGGAAAAAAGTCACGGAAGCAAAGAAAATGATGCATTATTACAAATGATCCGTTCATTTTCTGTTTGCGGTGAATTCTTTCATTTTGGTCAGTATCACTGGCCTTGCAGTTTGTCTTGGTTTTGGTGATGTCTCTGCTGTAGTCTGTGCTGTATATAGCAACCCACAGAACATATTTATAGTCTCTGTCCCTGTGCCTGTCCCTGTTTCTCTGTCTCCGTGCCAGCGGCACATGCTCCCTGCTCAGAGACACCGGCTTCACTCCCACCACAACGGACAACGGTAATTCATGGGCATAATTAGGCTGATCGCAGCAGAGCTGGGCTGCGTCCAGGAGAGGCAGATATGGGTCAAAGCGGTTAGCCGGTTGTCGGAGGGGAGCGGCAGGAGGGAGCGGGTGATGCGGGGGCGGTGGGCGTGGAGATGGGCGGGGCACTGACAGGTCCACTCCCAGAAGGGCGCTTTGATTGACGGCGATGCGGCCTCCAGCTTGCATTGCCCAGCATGCGGACAGCTGATGTCATGGGTTGCATCCAGGGATGCGCTGGCACGGGCCCCCGTGCACTCACTCTGCTCCTGGTACACGCATATGTCATGCACGGATGCTGGCTAGACCCGCTCTTGTTCTAATAAAAGAGCGTTTATGGTTTTCCTTGAGGAGCAGATTGAGGGCAAAACTACTAAGGAGATGGGGCAGATGCAATGTGAGGTTATGTGAGGTATAACCAGAGGGGGGTTAGTTCAGGCTTCGCAAGAAAAAATACCAAAAAGGAAAAAAAAACATAGGAATTTATTTCAGCTGCATGAAATTAGAAAAGTGCTTAAGCAAGCAGTTAGAGTTATTTAGTAAAATCAAATTGGCAATCCAACGTCACGACAGGACTTTTTAAAGAACTGAAAACTGGTAAACACTGCTTGGTATATCTGTATATACTTGCGAATGCAATGTTAATAAACCTCTTCCAACTCATCATATGTAATGACTAGTCTGGATTTAACTGGTGAACTGATGCATCATTTGAAAAGATCTTGAAGATAATTCATATTATATCAAATAGAACAGAAGTGAAGAAAAACTACAGCGATTTACTTATAAAACCAAATATATTAACTCATCAACTACGTCATCCAAATTACATTTTTGATTTGTCCCAAGGGACATATTCCATGCAAATATTAAGGTAAAATAGAATAGCCACAAAATTTAGTCATACAGTGTTATAGGAGGGCAGAATAATTATCATATGGCTTGCTGACATGGGACACTTTCTGATTATCCGTCCTGCTAGAATTGAACTGCTAGAGCCTGACCAATGAACTGTGTAATTTGCCAAAGGTGGAAGGCGGAAATTGAGACGGCACTGTATCCTGATACACCACAGGATGGCAACTGCTCCACAATAAAGTTACTAGAGGTGGTCATTGTAACTATTCTCACTGCAATTTAAGTGACCAGCTGTGCCGAAGGGGCGTCTGTGGTACCTTCTTCTTCTTTAGCACTGTCCTGTTAGCACGGACACATTGGTGTGACCTCCACTATGATGCTGTGGTCACACCACTGACATACTCATACAGTAGCAAGCAAGGAAATGAAGACCTGAAGCAGGCAAGTAGAAGACGTGGAGCGACTCCATGACTGCTCCTGCACTTCAGGTGGCGTCCTGCAGTGTACCGCAAGGGTAGCGGGGCATTCACCAACCCTGGACTCCCGCCGTTCAGGGGAGTGGACACGGAACATGCATCTGAAAGAATCCGGTGGCAGCCTGCAATTTAAAGCGACCTTTTTCCAGTCAGTGGCTCTCTCCAGAGTCGTGATTGTCAGGACAGATACAGGCTATTTCCAGTTTCCTGAAAGGCAATTACACCAGCCCACCTTTCAGGCATGGGTGTGGGGGGAGCAGCAGGAAGTGCTTTTAGGAAACAGAGATAGCAGACACATGGGCCTTAATTAGGCAGCCCATGTATAACGGCATGGGCGGAACTGTTCAGCGGGGTCAGCGGCGGGGGGTTTAATGCCCACTGCAACCCAAGCTGCGTGCCACAGACCCCCCGGCAGACATCCGCATCGCATCCGCTCGGACTTCCTCGCCAAATGAACCCGTCGGCACTTCCGGCACCGAGAGCTGCAGAGATGAGAAACTCCAGACCCCCCACAAATGCTTGGGTTTCACTCGCGACTTCGTAGCGGTGTGGGCCTGCGAAGCGCCCGCCGGCGCAGCTCACACATCCCGAGCGGCGGAGGAATCAGCAGGACGGCGCCGCCACGAGAGGAGACGTTGGCAGGCATTTGCGTCGCTCACAGATGCCATTAGGACAGGTGGCGATAGCCGATTACAATACGGACTGTGAAATGCTGCAAAACGCACACTGGAGTGCTACCAGTACTGCCCTGACCCCCCCCCCCATCTCCCATGATTTATTCAAACCCACTGCCTTGAGTCATCTGTTTATGCCATGGTGGAGCTCCTGTTGCATAAGCTACTTGTGTCTTTATTACACTTGAAGTTTTATAGACGGAGCGGTGAGTGGGCTGTTGGATTTAACAATGCATATTGGCTAAAGGTACAGGGAAGGTGTCATCATTATGGGCAATGGCAGAATGCGGCCTTTAGTACTGATCAGGGATAAGATTGCCACACGCTACGCGGTGTTCGCATAACGATAGCGCTCTACTACCCTTACAGTGATGTGAATATTGCATCATTCTCTGGCAAAGTCTTCTGTGAAATTGAGATGCGAGACACAATCGTGATCGTCCAGTACATCAGGGAAAAACAGTAACCAAATGTTACCAAAGACACGTTCAAAAAAATCTTCCTGTCCACTCCTGTAGAACTTTAGACACCTTTAATGACATTTTAGTATGTCTTTAGTATCTTCTATTAAAACACACTGAAGGTACTATACTAAGCCTCTTGCATTGCAACTTATAATACGCTATGCATCTAAATCTATGCAGGGAGCTGTTTACTCTCCTTGGCTAAATTAACACCTGGCTGCTTCCTGCTCCTTGCCCTGGGGAGTCATGCACTTTTATTAACGAGGGGGGAAGCTCTAATTGTGCACAGGGCACACCTGTAATGCGTGTGTGGGGGCCAGCAGGTTTGGGGCGAGGTGGTGACCGCCGCCCCTAAGATGGAAGACTCTCAAAAGCGCTGAGTCATTGTGTGTGTATGTGTGTGTGTGTGTGCTCGCGTGCCACCCACGCTGAGGATTACTTCATTATCATGCCCCTGCACCTGCACTGTGGCTGTAAGGAGGCGCAGAGCAAATTACCAGAGAAGCAGGAGAGGAGTGGAAACAAACGCTGGCGACCTGAGACAATGTTGATGGGGGGAGGGGAGGGGGGGGGGGGGGGGGGGCCACAAAACCCCCTCCCCCCCACAAAGGCACCATTTAAGGTGTGTTTGAGGTGATTTAAAGTAGTAGTAGAAACAAGCTGCGCGAGGAAACTGTGATGTTAAATCATGGCAGTGCTTTTTGGATTTTTATGAAAAGTTTTGTGTTATTGCGGCAGCCATGCATAATAAAGTGGTGCTTCGTTATTCTTTGCATTCAAGAATTCTCTGCAAAATAAATGTAAAAAAAACGAAAAAAACACACTTCTAGGTTTCATTCGATCAGCTTGTAGGCCGTGATCCTTGGGGATGCTTCCGACTTTAATTAGGTATGCTGGGCAGATCAGCCTGCCTGATCTCCACCACCTACCGTGGTTCTCGCAGATAAACAGTTCCCTGAATCCTGAGCTGAGCAGCGAGTGGTGACGGAGGAGATGCAGAAACCCACTGTGCTGAAGACCCATGGCTGGGAAAAGCTTGGGAGATGACATCAAAGAGAAAAATCAATCTCGCTGTCTCACTGGAGGTGATTAATATGCTCAAAGTGTCTGTGCAATTAAAACACTGAAGACCCAAGCAGAGAAAAAAAGGGTTCTGGAAAGTGTGGATTACAAATGCTTCTATAAGTCGTAATTCCATAACCGTGCGTGTCCAACTGGGGAAGTGAAAATGCACTTTCTGTTAACATTAGTCATACACTCTTACAGATGACATCGTTAGACGTGCTCTTTTTTTTTAGACAGTCTAATCTGATTTGTGAAGCTGTAGAATCCGAGAGTGCCATCTCCATCCCTGGGAAGGGGACGTGTGTCCTGAAGTGCTTCCTCTGGAGTTTCACACCATGGCTACCAGCTTGGTATCTTCCCAGACAGCAGTTTGAAGCTATTATAGGATCATTAACTGGAATAAAGGAGATTCAGAGCAGATAAGGACAGGAAGAGAGTTCTCTCATCATCTTTCTCTCTCTCTCTCTCTTCCTCTTCCTCTCACTCACGCTCATGCACTCTCCTGTCTTCCTGATTTGGCTTCTCTCTTTCTTTCGGGTTCCTCTGTTCTCTCTCTGATCCTCGTGCAGTGTTCAGCCTGAGGGGAAAGCTGAGGTAAACATCCGGTGGTGGGAGTCCGGGTGGACGGCGGGGACGCCCAGGGTGGAACGCCGGGACCGCGGCGAACGATCGGCGAGACTCGAGGTGAGGAGGGTCAGAGCTTCCTCGACGTTGTGTTGAAGACGGGGGTCGAGGGCGACCACGCTTCATTCTAGAGACTCGTGCTCACGGAGACTCTGCTGGTCTCTTGTACTTCTTTATCGGCGCGTTTATTCCGCAGTGCCGAAAATCGGAGGCCGGCTCAATATGTGGGAGAGTACCGTATCCTGGACTGCATTATCACGCCGTGTAATTGAGCGAGTGCTGTTAATAACGGCTGAGTGCCGGTGCCGCGGGAATCCTACCCGCCGCCCCGCTCTCCCACTGCCGACGGGAACGCACGGGCCCCTTTCATTATTCCTGCCGTTGTCCTGACAACAGAGCGCGCCGCAGAGGCACCGGTGACCTTGCCGATGGGAGTCCTGCATTAAACACTAATTAGGATGACTTCTGGAGAGCCACACCACTGGAACACGGAGGAGAAAGAGACGGAGAGAGAGAGAGAGAGAGAGAGAGAGAGAGAGAGAGAGAGAGAGAGAAATCAACAGACAAACAGAGCCCAAGAGGGAGGGAGACAGATGGATAGATAGACAGACAGATAGACAGACAGATAGACAGACAGATGAGACGAGTTAAGGACGGGCAACAGCCACAAATAGCACCACGGACTGATTTTCTAGATTGCTAATGGTGGCCGAACCCGCTTCTGCAAATGTTCTGCTGCCGTGTGTCATCTGCGTAACTAGCAAGCGTCCTGTAATGGCTCTGGCAACACATCTGCAATATGGTGCAACCCACAGTGGTGCTGAGTAACTTGGAACAGAATGACAAGAATGAGGCAAATATCTCATGACGTTAAAAGGGATGGATGGAAATGAGGGAAAATGTTCCGTGATGTACAAAGGAAGGGGTGGAGGGGTGTGTGTGTGTGTGTGTGTGTGTGTGAGAGCAGCGTGTGGGGCCGCAGCTGCCGAACGTAGCAGGCCGGGACTAATAGGCAGAGTGGGAGAGGCATTGTCGCCATCTTCTCCTCCATCTGATGATTAGCACGATATCAGCATGTCACTTGCATAAGCTATTAGCTACAGAGGAGGCGGAGCACTGGCGTTTAATGAGACTGTAGCAATCAGCACGGCCAGAGGACGGACGCACAGACACACACACACAGACACACACCTTCTCCTGCTGTATTCTGGACATGCTTGGGCCTCTGGCCGGCTGTGGGCTCTGCACAGCTGTTCCCTCGGTCAGAGCCTCTGCCCCGGCCGGCCACAGAGTCGCTCGTCTGTAAAAGATGTCCTTCATTATCAGCTAAGTGTTTCCACTGGAGGGTGTCTGTGGGGCTGAGTGAAAGCATACTGTTTCAGATCGCAAGATGTGTGTGCGGTCGGAGTGGACAGTCTGGGGAGGACTGGCGCTGAGCCTGGAGAAAGAGGCAGAGAGAGTGAGGGAGAGGGAGAGAGAGAGAGAGAGAGAGAGAGAGAGAGAGAGAAGGAGGGAGAGAGTATCTTTGTGTGCGAGCCCCTGTGAATTTCTGAGACGTTCAGTCTATAATGCAAATATCAAAGTCGCCATGTTGATCTGGTATATTGAGCCCTCAGTACAAATACATAATTCAGCGTTCGAGGATTGGAGATATTCCACAGCTAAGCGGCCTGTGGTGAGCTCCGGTACTGGATCGGGAGCAACCTTTTCTCAGGCGGCGCCACTGTGCTGAACACACTGTAATGATAATCAGGGCGCTGAAATCAGCGCAGCGGCACACATTTGCGAGGCCTGACTCGGCTTTGAAGTCAGAGCCATCTGTATGCTCAGCCAGGACTCTCAGATGGCGCTTTCTGACAAGTGCAGCTCGAGGGCTTCATTTATCGAGCTCACATGTATATGCGGATGGGTCCGTAAGAACCGTGCAGGGGTGTTTTGCTGCAAAATCCAATATTTGACCAAGTCGATCAAAATAGACGTTTAGGGGGAATCGGCGTGTGAGGCCGCGTGAACACCTGCCGTCCACTTGTCCGTGTTAGACGTGCACACAGCGGAACGTCTTTGCTGTGAAGATGCACGCAGGCCTCTTATAAGGGCAAAGCACGTCAATAAATGTCCTGTGGATTCGTGGGATTCAGAGTTAAGTGCTGAACAATGCAAGTGGTTAGTGTTGTCGTGAATATTTAAAAGGTTTTAATGCAAAACATTCAAGCAGCTGAAAAATGTGGAATGCTGTGTATTTATGAGCTGAATTTATTATGTGTTGGGACGGTTGTTTCCAGCTATGCCTTGTGACTCCAATGTAGTGGGGTTCATCCCTCACGTTGTAGACTGCACAGAAGTTTTCACCGGGAAGTATTTTTCCTCTATACTAAAACAAGCGTGATGTTTTGACATAGACACCATCTACATATGCTGGTCTCCATAGAAACCTGATTACTGGGATGAACTGGTTGAATTTCTGTTTGTGGACAATGGGCATTACTAAAATATGACCTTCAATAACCTTTTGATATTTGGAGATCGTAAACTTATATTTTGCTTTGTTTCTTCTTCTTCACTATTCAGTTTTCATCACACTGATGAACTTATGAATATTTAACAGCACACTAAATATTCATGCTCCACCTTGCTAAAATTGCAAATATTTGATTCGGATGTTTAAGGCATTTCGGCCTGGCATCTGGAATTACACTGATGTAATCAGTGCTGCTTGAAGGCACGTTATTGGTAAATGTGACCTGATGCTGCATACAATAAATCAGGACTTTTGTCCAAGGAACAGACTGCACATGCTCATTCCGATGTACTCCTTATAAGGAACGAATCATCAGCTGGTTACAGGTTTACCTTTGTTCACTACAGTGTCACTCCTCGTTCTCAAGTTTATTACACACTAATTGTTTCTTACTCTTCTTGTGTTTACCTGAGTTCCTCCATTATTGACACTGTCATTAAAAAAAAAAGTGTTATTTTTGTCCAAGTCGTCCAGAGCAGGATCCGGTACACTTGCAGTAAACAAGTGGTGATCTCACCTTTTGCAACAACAGAATGTATCAGTTCAGAGGTCAGAGTCGGGGGAAAAAGGAGAGGTTGCCCTCCGTGTCTCTCGCCGAGGCCGGGTCGATGCGGCAGGCAGGAAGTTGGTTGGTGGGGAATCAACGTTTGATGGCTGCTGCCACGGTGTTTGGAGATCCAGGGAGGTGCAGCCTGCACGAAGGAGGTCGTATTCGTTCGTGAGCCGTCGAAGGGGAGGTGCAAAGACGAGGAGCGGCCCTGTGTGCCGCATGCCATCACGGCTGAGGAAGCTCGTCTGAGGCATGGTGAGGGAAAGGAAAAGAAAAACAACAACAAAACAAACAAACAAACAAACAAACAAACAAAGCCGGCCACGCTTTGGCAGCCAGCGAGACAAAAGACGGCGCGGGCGGGCGGGCGAGGGCAACGGCGCGGGCGGGCGGGGGAGGGCAACGACGCTCCGGCCGCTGCCGAGGCGCTCGAGAACGGAGAGCAAACGTTGCGAAGCATCTCCGCTTCCCCCAGGTACAGAGCAGGTGTGAGAATCCTCCGAAGGCGACAAAAGCGGCTAACACAAATAACAAAGTTTGCAGAAAGCACAGGCTTCAATAGCACAAATCAGGGATTGTGAATGCGCGCCTGATTACAATGGCAGTCACATACAGCAGCGTGTCCCTGGTTCCCTTTCTGCACCAAACAAGGAACAAATTGCACATAAAAAAGAAACAAACCCCCCTCAAAACACAGCCTTGTGAATGGGGCTCAGCTTGATGAATGTAAGATTGATCAAAGTTTTTAAATCCATTTCCAGCGTCAGTATGCATTTAAATTCCACTGTGCAGTTCTGCTGTTTCAGGAACACCATCCATCTGGATACTGTGCAGTTGTGAGTTGGTCTCAAGGTCTCAGATTTTGGAAATTTGCTTTTAAACTGTAATTTTCAGCCATCATCAGAAGGAGTGAAGTGCCGCTGGTCATTACTACACCCTAAGCTGTGCAGGAGTGCGCAGGACAGTAAATCCAGTTTAATATTGCATGGCTGGAAGGTGTTTGACATTAGAATGACGCAAATTGCTCAGAAATGGCACATTATCAATAAAGCCGGTGAATTATTCATATAGTGATACTGTCACCATGTAAAAATATGGATTTATTCTTTGTTGAATTACAAAAATATTATGGGCCTGCTGTCTTAACTGAGACACGGTTTCTGTTAAAAGGACTGCTGAACATGGCATAAGTAGACAATTACATCTAGAACACTAGAAGGCAGTAAGAATGCAATCAGAGCAGGTCTGCGCCACTTAACAGCTGAATTATTTCACAGCCCTAGTGTTTTATGTCCATCACTAAAAGCAGATGGTACGACATGAGTCATTTCCAGCTGGAAAGACTCAGTGAAGGAACCATTTCACTCAGGTTAACCATGATTGATGAAAAGCTGAGGTCTCTTCAACCACACGCCACACGGTTCTCCTCCTCGCTCCTGTCCTCCCACACTCCTTAGCTGTTTCTCTTTGGCTGAGACAACGGAGCGCATTACGGCTCGCCTCTCGCAGTAGGTGCCGCGCCTCTCCGTAAGGGCACAATCGCAGTGATTACTGGTGGGCATTGGCACGTATTTAACACTGCAGATTTTGGTTTGTGCTCTAACGAGGCGTTCCTGTGGTACAATCAATAACCTGGCGTGTTTAATCAGCGGCCTTTTTGATGGATTCTCTGCATCGTGCCCATTCATCAAGTCAATTAGACATTCATCATACGGCCGGCGATGCCACGGTCTTTACTTGGAACAAAAAAAAAAAAACTCCACAGTGCTGCGGTGAAGCCACGTGTCCGAACAGGACGTGATGGATAACCTACATGAGAAGGGATCAGTAGCGTTGAGAAACGTGGTATGAAAGGTGTTGCACGTTAACCTGAATGGTTTTCAGTGTTCGGAGCTCACTGATATGGTTATATGAGTGAATAGATTACACAGCATGACAAAGTTTGATTGCTGAAACTTTTGTGTCTCCTGATGTGTTTGGTTCCTAGCAGCATCAGGAATGGCATTTGGACTAATCCCAGGTGTCCGGAGGCGCACCTCCTTTTATTATTCATCACTTTTATAATTCATTATTAAAATTGCATTAGTTAAATCTAAATTAATTGCTTTCGGTCAAACACAATGAATTCTTGAAGCAGTGGATCATCTTTAAAATAAAACTGAAAATAAGCTGGCACTGCAAACTCATCAACAATTCATGGAACTAACACAGACCTGAAGTAGACATGGGTCTAAGTAGACATGGGTCTAAGTAGACATGGGTCTATGCAGACATTGGTCTATGCAGACATGGGTCTAAGTAGACATGGGTCTAAGCAGACATGGGTCTATGCAGACATTGGTCTATGCAGACATGGGTCTAAGCAGACATGGGTCTAAGCAGACATGGATCTATGCAGACATGAGTCTATGCAGACATGGGTCTAAGTAGATATGGATCTAAGCAGACATGGGTCTAAGTAGACATGGGTCTAAGCAGATATGGGTCTAAGTAGATATGGATCTAAGCAGACATGGGTCTAAGTAGACATGGGTCTAAGCAGATATGGGTCTAAGTAGACATGGGTCCAAGTAGACATGTGTCTATGCAGACCTGGGTTTAAGCATAGATATGTTTAGGCACACATGGGTCTAAGCAAACATGCGTCTAGTCAGACATGGGCCTACATGGTTATAATTTGTAATGCTCAGGTGATGCTGAGGTCTGTTGTGAATCCATATTGTTCGTGTACATTATTTTGGCCTTCGGTCGCAGCACCATATAATTGAATCGATTATCAGACCCAGCATTACACAGCAGTCATATGGAATAAGAATAATTGTTTCTTTCTGACGCACAGCGGTTTAAAGTGTCGGGGAGCTCTAAACAATAGCCGTGCATGTTGTCCTAGCAATACAAGTCAAGGAGAGCTCAGATGGTCTCCTCTGACCAGCAGCAAAATAATCCCTAAGCTTGTTGCTGCAGGAGAATGTCCACGCCTGTTATGCCTGCCTCAGCCCTCAGCTACAGGTGGGAGAATGTGTGTGGGGGGGACAACAACAAATAAACAACAACAACAACAACAAAAAACTTGCCACCGGCAAACAACCAAAAGAACAGCTGTCATGTTGAGCCGCGCATCACTGTTCCTCATCAACGCAAAAAAAACACACCCTCCCCCTCCCTCAAGAAACACCAAAACAAACCAAAACAATCCAAACAAAAACAAAAAAACAAACAAAACACACATCATTAGGCGCACAGACGCTTCCTACTGGCACTGCCTGGCAATATGTTCAAGCCGCCACAGACCAGCTGGCCAGGGCCAAAGCACTGTTCATACCCCAAAATAAGAGAGAGAAGGGAAGAAGAAATGCGGATATGTGGATCGGCCTCTGACACTAAAGAGCGGCATTGGCTTGGAGAGCGTCACGATGGAATATGGAGTGTGGCAATGTTAATAGCATTAGGTGGAAAATGGAGATTACATTAACATTCAGTCCGTGTCCTGTAGCGGGCAGACGCATGTAGACACACACGCTGAGGCCCGTGGGAGCCTCCTCCCAGATGTCCCAGATGTTCCCCTGGTGTTCCCTGTTCGCTGTGCCACGCTGAATTCATTCACCCTTTGCCACCTGCGTCATTTTCCTACAGAGCTAATGCGCAGGCACTGGCCTACTAAAGAGAGGGAGAGAGAGAGAGAGAGAGAGAGGCGGAGGGAGCATTCATATGCAAATAGCTGGGTCAGTTCTGGCTGGGTGCTGGTCGGGAGGTTGGCACCGTGTGCCAGGGCGGGTGCGTGTAGGTGGACGCCGGGTTGCTTTTTTGATCAGACAAGAGGGAAACAGGATGTGACAGGATGTGAAGGCGGAGGAGAGCTGGCAGACTGTCCCCTCTGAGAGCGGCTGTCCGTACATGAGCAGACACAGCAGAGAGAGCGAGAGAGAGAGAGAGAGAGTGAGAGAGAGAGAGAGAGAGAGAGGGGGGGGGATGTACAGGTGTGACATTGATCCAATGAGACTGATCTGGGCGGTTTGATCTGTGGAAGTGGGAGTCGAACATGTTTGAACTGATGATGAAAGTCTGGCGGCTGCCTGGGGCTTCTGGGTACTGCAAGGTACATAATCCCCCCCCCCTGCCAAAAAATGATGCTTGCTGTAAAAGAGGCCTGCTGACTGACCATGTGAATCACTGCCCGAGTGACTGATTGACTGAGTGACTGACTATGTTTTTCATTAGGCCCAGACACCATTAGAAACATCACGCAGCCCGTCACCACCCTCCACAAACCGGCAATCAGCTGTGCCAAGAATCCAGCAGGGACCATTTCAGGCATGAGCCATCGATTGTCTCTCACCCGCTCTGAGGAGCCCTGCCCCACTCACGCGCTAGAGGGATGCGTTTACGGGCCGGCCCGGGGCCCGGCTCCAACCGCAAGCACCTATAGCTCGCCGTTCATCATTCGGGTTAATGAGCGAAATGTCCAGTCAAAGGGCGGTTGGGGGCTGGAGGTGGTGGAGGAGGTTTACTGGGAATCTAGAAAGAGCAGAGGTTCTTGGCCACTGGCTTCTGATGTGAACGGACTTCAGCCCTCTTTTTGTGATGAATGCAGATGTGCTTTAGAGTGGCGGTGCAGCAGGTGCTTAAAATACACTGTGAACCCACACGGGATATTTTTAAACACGGGAAAAGTCAACGGTTTTACTTGGTTTTGTTGGCTGGGGAGGGGACGGTCATTTGGTTCATCTCTCATAATCGACCAGGAGGAAGAGGTTCCTCCTGTTGTGAGCCGCCGCCGTAGTGAGGGGCAACGGGTACCGGGGGAGGATGTTTTGGCGTGGAGATAATGGCACGACCCTTCGCTGCCTCTCCCACAGATTTCTCACAGGGGCCAGTCTGGAAGTGGGGATGGTGGGCGGGCCGGCGGACCACAATCCCACACGCCGTCTGTTTGCGCGGATGGCTAGACAGACAGGCAGATGGACGGGGAGGTGGCTGGATGGACGGATTAGGGAGAAGATAGGAGAGCAGGCGGGGACGCAGGCCTTTGGCTCCGGTCAGGGCTGCGGGCGGCTCCAGGTCTCCAGGTCTCCAGATCCAGGCATAGGCCCAGCCTGGATCTTCAGTAGACCCTCCTCCGAGTTGTCAGCCAATCAGCTCAGGGCTCTGGATCTGGAGCCACATTACTGTCTCAAGAGTACTCCTCCACCGTGGTCTTCCTCCATCCTCATTAATGCCTGTAGATTGTCAGTGCCAACTTTAGCTTTGCGTTTCTGTGGTCTGTTTTATGTGAGAGCGTGGGAGAGAGTTCTGATCGCGGCTTCTTTATAGAAATGGGAAAAAATATGGCTTTTTAATATTACTTCTTTTGTCTGTGGCTTTTCCTATAATTACGAACACTTACGAATAGTTTTCACTTTGACCTTTTAGTCCCTTTGACCTTTAGCTTTGGAATGCTGAGTTCCCTGCTCTAGGCATTTTGGCTGTTTTCACCAGAATGTGACTTATTCAACTTTAGCTAAATATTTTGGGGTGTCTAATTGATATAAACCTGGACCAAGTCTTTGATATGAAGAAGTCAATTACAGTTTTTCTCAGTCGATCTGGTACATTTCTCACATCATGGTTTACATTGGCATCACAACAAGTGCATTTCTCAAAACAGTTAATGCAAACAGCAAAACTCAATGAAATACCTGCAAAAGCGAATACTTCACTCAAAATTCTTTGTTTTTGCCTCAAAAGCAAATATTTAGGTCAATCAATTTGTCAGTGCCATCAAAATATCTAGTCTGTGTGCCATTGCCTACGACAAGGCAGTCAAACTACTTTGTCATGTTGTCAGTGCAACAGTGAAGACTGTAAGCATATTCTGATGGAAACTAACTAATCTTTTGTTTACAAGAACGCTGCACATTCTGTGGCATATCAATTGAAATGGTCCATGTTACATACACACAAATACAAACTTACAGAACACAAAAGTAACACATGACTGTATGTGGGAGACTGATAGCAAGAAATTGGACTGGAATCAAATTTGTGCAGCAATATTGTTTGACTCTATTGTTCCCACTGCAATTTGTTGACAAAAACAAATCTGATTGAAATTCAGAAAAACTGCAACTGAAAACTGAAATTGCAGAAAAAACTGCAACATTTGAAACTTACTCTACACATTCAAAACAACCTGAGCACATACAGCCTCCTTGTTGAGGTGTGAAATGGAACCTCTGCCACCCCTATGAGCTGGTCTTGATATCCTTTATAGTATAAGAATGCAAAAATGCAAAACAAAAAATTGAATAATGTCAGAATTTTTGTCAATGTGCAGCATTACAGCAGAGAGCACATTTCTGAATTTACATACATGTTTTCTCTATGAAATATTTGAACGATTGAAGACACAGTCCAATATTTGGCTTCCAATATTTGGCTGCACCCAGCAACCAGCTTCAGCCATTGTAAGACCATGACTTACATGTAAAACATGGTCCACAATTGTTGCCCTTACAGTATTTCACTGTTTTATCCTCTCAGTCTTACACCACAAAGTCTTAACCCTTTTTCTTGGCTGTTCACCCTGTACATGGCTTCGTCTTTCCATTATGAGATTTTGTGATACTGCAGTGTTTAGCGTCTATAAATGTTTGCCAATTACAGTAAAGGTTCATGAGACGCACCTCTGACCTATGGTTAGGACCGTTGGTTGATCTAAACCTTCACAAATTCCCTTTCTTACTGTAACTGAATGTTCATGTGCGAACAATTTAACCAAGTTAGGATAAATTACCAAAATGTAACCAAAAAAAAAAAAAGTAAAATGATGCCTTAGAGATTATGACAACATGTTCAGCACTTTTGCATCTAATGACCTAGGTGATGACCTAAAGACTAAATGTTTTGGAGTGTAAGACAATTCAACAGACAATCCGTAGGACACATTTTGATAAACATGACATAAGCAATTGATAATGCAAAAACAACAGACAATTGTCCATGACATTTGCTAAATGTACAAAAGCATTTGCAAAATGTGAAACACAATGAGAAATACGATTAAGATGTGCACAAGTGACAAGGAGATGTGGAGATTGAATGAATAGTTTTGAGAATTTCAATTCTGATCTGAGAAATGTACCAGATCGACTGAGAAAAACTGTAAAGTGAGGCAAACAAAAGACGCTTAACCTTTCAAAGGCACACAAAGTAAGGATAGAGGGAGAGAGAGAGAGAGAGAGAGAGAGACCCCAACAGTGAGGCTGATTAAGAATGAGAGAAAGAGGTGGGAGGAGAGGCACTGCCCCTCTCAGACACACTCCATGGGCCTGGGGGAGGGGTCTGTAAGGAGACGGTATGTGAGTGTGTGTGTGTGTGTGTGTGTGTGTGTGTGTGTGTGGGGGGGGGGTTATTGATGCATTCATGCATCTTATCAGAGTGTAGGAAAGAGTTAACTAGACTAGACTGGATTAGATGTATTTTCATGGTTTAGTCCACTGATCTCTTAAAGCTGAACGATGGAACAGGCCACCTTCTGGCAGGACCATAACGCTCCACTACGCGCGTGTATTAGTTTGTTTTTAGCTGCTATTTCGCACATACATGAACACGCGCACTCTCTCTGAGCACTACTTCAGTCTTGGGTAATTTGATCTTTCATTCCACGCACTGCACAGCGAGTGATTCTGCATTCGCTATTATCAAAGACTGAGTTCCTTGTAACAAATCTATTACTCAGTATACATGCACTCTAATTTCCAACCGTACACGCCTCGAGGTCTGTACTAACGCGATTATAAAACCAGAAATGATCACGCGTCGCCTTCTTCACGCGCCTCACGCTGAATTCTGCTTCCATAGACGCCGGCAAATAGATGCCGTCAAACGAAATGTTTCACAAAGAAAAAAATTCATACTCATGTTCCTCTCTCAAATTGATATCCGGCACCTCTCACACCAAAGTGTTACCCCCATCAACCAAAGCCCCAAAAGAACAACTTCGAGATAAACATCAACATCTGGTGGGAAAAGAAAAACAACTATTGACGATGAGAATTAAGTGGAACAGCATACGGCTTAAAATTGCAATTAGTGCCTGGCGCCTTATGGGTGAGAACATACAGATGTTCCCGCGCTCGTCTGATCGAAGCCGTCTGCGCAGCGTTACCTCGCACGTGCGTTTCCCCGCGGAGGGGAGTTCTGAGTAACGGAACCCGCGTCCGCATCGTTAAATCAGGCAAAATCCTACGAATTAAACATGCAAATAACGGAAACATACGTATCCTATCCTTTAACCAGATTTGCATATGAATCCATAGGGCAACCACTGGTACCGTGTTGGGTGAAGACAATAAACGCCTTCAATGCAACTTTTAGATAGTTCTTGTCAGCCTGTTGTCGACGTTATAGAAATGGTTTATCCTTCATGCCTTGAAATCTGCCATATCTACATGTACGCATCCCTTTGTCAAAGTCATCTTTGTTAAGCTGTCTCTGTCTCTAAAACATCTTGACAGAGGTAAGAAAACAAGCGTTTTCTCCGCAGCAATCTGTGCTGAACCTCAGGGCTGCATATGGTGCTTTGTGATCCATTACAAGCAGGCAGATGGAGAGAGGGACCTTACGGAGGCTGGTGCGTGGGGGCCATAGCCAGTATGCCCCCTGCTCTCCCTGTAGCCCAGTGAGCTGGGCGCTCTGAAAAAGTGCCAGTCTCCAAGGTTGCCATGACCTTCACTTTCAAGTGGAGAGTCATTTCTTCCCCCTCCCACGTCCTCCCTCGCCAAAGCAGTGACACCGAGCGCGGCAGCCTGATGGATCCCGCTCAAATTGGCTAGAAAAACGTGTCCACTCTGCCCCGTCTCCAGCAGAGGTGGGAAATAAAATAAAAAAAGACAGAAGAATATAGATGGATCGCGAGGAGGAGGAGAGAAAGAAAGAGGCAGAGCGGAGAGATAGAGTGAGAAGCAAAAGGAGAGCAATTGGGCCATTGGGAAGGCAGTGGGTGACAGCCAATTACAGATGACAGGATCAGATTGCGTGTGTGGCCTCTGCGTCACGGTGCCTTTAAGAGACACGTGTCCCCTGACGGCTGGCCACAAACACATCACAGGCCTGTTTCGGAAAAAAGCAAAACACGACCAGGTCCTCTCTCTCTCTCTCTCTCTCTCTGTCTACATCCACTCCTATGTCTTGCTTTTTCCCCATCTCTCTTTGCCTTCCTTGTTCTGTATCTCTTTATCTCCCCTATTCTTTGTCTTGTCCATTCTATTCTCCTTTTCTCTCTATATATCTCCCTCTCTCTCTCTATTTTTCCCCCTCTCTCTCTCTCTCTCTCTCTCTCTCCCTGAGAAGTTCCATGAAACGCTTGGCAGACAGAGTGAGGGTCTAATCCTGCTGTTGACAAGGCCGTGGGGAATCCGACTGTGTGTGTGTGTCAGATTCATTCCTCTGTCATTGTGTCTCTTATGATCCTCACAGCAAACACTGCTCTTTCAGAGAGACAGCCTCCTCACACATGCGCGCGTACACACACACGTGCACACACAACCGCAGTATCTCACTTCCTGCTGTCTCACTGAGCACCTAATGGAAGGAGAGAGGACGGTGAAGACGGGTCGCTTTCGTCACGTTCAGGGGTGCGTCTTCTTTTGCTCTGTAAAAATACGACTCTCGTTGGAAGAGATCATGTTTACGAATGCGCCGGTTCGTCAGAAACACTCCTGTGAAGAGCTATTCCAAGCTGCCGTGGCTCATCTGAGTCGGGAGATGTGACATTAGATCGGTATGGAGTAAAAGAGAAGCAAAGGGATTTTTGATACTGTTGCGAACGCGACCTAAATCCTAATGCAGGCAGCTCTGATGTACGGTAGCCCGGAGGTACTCACTCCAGTATTCCAGCATCCTGAGCCAGTCCACATACACTGTTCCATAACCCAACATCTCCCCAGCAGGTAAAGAAGTACTTTGTAGCCCACAGTTACTTCAGGTGTCTGAGGAGCTGGAAATGAAAGAAACCCAAGTGTGGATGCATCTGCCCGACAGCCAGATTAAGACAGAGCCAGATTAGTTAATCCATGCCATAAATACAAAACTAACTACAGACATCATCTATATACTGACTGTTTTCTAGTGTTTATTTAAATTATCGAGCAATATGAAATCATCAACAGCATTAAGCATAGTCTTTTTCGGCATGCGATTCTGTTTTTTTTGCCAATTTCTCTTCACACAGCCCTCAAGGCTAATCGAGTGGAGTGGCTACAGTGTGCTGTATATAATACAGAACCAATAGCTTTCCATTAAGAACCAGCTGTTTCTGCACACTATGTATATTTGCTGGATTGCTGTTAATTACGCAGTGATGGAGCATGGAGTGCCATTATAGTGAATGCAAGACAGCAATAAATGCAGCAAGCACTTCAAATTAGCTGAAGTACCGCAGATTTTAAAGCAGGGCACTTGGAATGTGCTGGGAAAATCTGCAGTTCTCGAAAAAGAGGAGCTGTTGTCAAAGCAGCACATTTCCGAAGTGATTCGGAGTTTTCGACATGCTGTTTGCGCAAATGGTTCTTTTACGCGGCAGCGCAGTAGCAGTGAGTCAGTATGAGTGTGCTGTTCTAAAAGCAACAACTTAAACATAAACATAAACAAACAAGAAAAATAGCTTCACATTACAGGATGGCAAATGTGCAGTAAAACACTGACACTGTCTATCTGTGTGTGTGTGTGTGTGTGTGTGTGTGTGCATGTGCGCATGAGAGAGAACTAGAAAGCGAAAGATGTACAGAGATTTCAGCCATTTTACACTCACTACACCTCACAGTCCTGTATAAAATTCTAGTTTCGGAATACAATTGTGTTTATTTGTATAAAATCAGCTGGCCATCTCTGGGTACTTGGACATGCCTTCGCATGCTCGTAACAAATTCACAACAGCTCAACAATTCGTTCACCAGCATGCATGTTCAAGCTTTGATTGCCCCGATAGAAACTCTCTTGTAGGATCAATACAGCCAACAAGGGCCTTGTTCTTCCTTATCTTACAAATTCCACGGCATTTAGGGTGGTGTTAAATGTATCTTACGAGTGTATATGAGCAGACGAAGAGGTAAGGTTCTGTTCAGAACATGACCTTAGACGTATTCTACTCAACAGGAAATGGTCCTTGTACAGCATTATTGTACAACATTCGCAACCAGTACTCATATATAGTGCACGGGGAAGCAAGGCACTAACATTAATAATGCGTTAAGCAACGGAAGCACGTGCTAATAACAGGAGTTTGCCTGTATATAGTGCTTGTCCTCCATTTACCGTTAAGCACAATTCGAGCATTTAAACAAAGGGAGGTTCTGTAATGTCGTTTGTAAGGGAACTGACTAGCAGATTCCTACCACATGAATTATATCTATAATTATCCCAAATAATGGGAAAGGTCAAAGGTAAATGTACACATCTGCGTTACGTTTAGTTTTAAAATTAAAATAATTGATGGAAACACAAACAGCTTCATTTCTTGATATCATGAGTTAGATCAGTATGGTTGATTAGGCTAGAGAAGTCAAATTATTTTACCGCCAAGCAAGACATTTCCGTTGCGCAATTAGGCCTTCACACAAAGTGATGCAGTCACTTTTTTGTCAGTGTTCAGGCACTTTATAGATACAAAAGCATTCGGCTGGTTTGTTTTCTGTCGCACAGGAGTTTTCATGGACCAGCTTGCTGAACGGCTGAAATATTTATCTCTGTGCAAAGTCGTTTAAGACAGAAGTGTAACAAACAGCCTAGAATCGCACTTTACGATCATGACCTCCTCTTTCATGGTCCACGGGCTTTAAAATCGCGTCTACCGGCGATTCCTCATTTTCTCTGGAATATATGTCCGTACGAGGCGACAGGATTTGCCTGTGGAAGCAGATGAGTATATTAGTGGGTTTTTTAGCGAGCTCATTTTCTCTGCTGCAGATATGCGGAAGTTTCATGGCAGATTTACTGCCGCCCGAGCTGGGGCGTTCGGCAACTCTTCTTTCTAATCAGCCTATTAATCAAACGCATCTCATGTAAGCAACCATCATCGATCTGACGTAACCCACAGGAAATCCTCGCCTTAATGGCCTCGTCGTAAGCAGCGAACCGGCTTCCTCATTGTCTTTCATTGTCTCTTTACGCCGGGTAAATAAAGAAACTAACGTTTTATCACTCTGCAGATTTGTGGTTAGCTGCGAGTGTGAAGCTTCCATGGGAGAAGGAACACACACCACCTGTCTAAGTTGTGTAGTGTGTGAGGAGAGAGAGAGAGAGAGAGAGAGAGAGACGCCGTGCAGAAAGCGGGACTGTGTGCTTCAGGTGAATGACAGTTTGGCGCGTAAAACGCCCACGCAGGCAAGCTCGCGGACAGTTTTTGGCACTGCGGTACAAACTAAACAGCGCTTCACAGCCACAACCGGGAACAGTATGTCTCCCATGTTGTCTGTCAGAGCACTCAGTGATTGCCACCTTACAGTGCCAGGTCAAAGTAATTTAACATGGAAAACCGCTGTTAGAAGGTGGACAACGTACTACGCATCGCTAAAATGGATCAAGGTGGCCAAAGTGAATGTGGTTTCCAGCGACAGCCAATAATGGCCAGAATCTCGTTTTGGGGGTCGACAAGCTCTAATACAGCAGACGTGTAAGTAACCGGAGCTCCACTTCAATCCACACGCAGCGAAGGTGCAGTGCATCTCTTAAGCTGCTTTGACTACTTGCTGTCAGTGGCACAGGAAATGAACAGGCGGCTGGCTTTTAATTAGCCGTGGAAAGGAAGACTGGAGGGAGGACGAGGCTCTCTAATTGAGAATATATAAATCCGACATAAACACAAAACCGAATATGCACACAGATGCGCGCACGCATCCTCACACACGAATGCGTGCACACATGCAGCCACGCGCACGTGTGTCGCATAGACGCACGCACACACACGTGTTCGCCCACATCTGAAGCTGGAGGGCAGGGGGAAATGAGGGAGACGGTGTGAGCCTTCTGCCTGAGCCGCCGGGCCGCACAGGACTTTAAGGGGGTACGGGTTCTAAACAGCGAGTGCTCAGTGCAAACTCCAGCCTTTCTCCATGCCCTCCATTCCCCGCGCTGCAGACGTCTCGGCGCTCTCCTCTAATCCAAAGTGATCCAATCAAATGCCTCAGCCTGTTAACCCAGCCGTCACAGGGAAAGGCAAAGCATGCTAATGTCTCTTTCAAAATATTTGTATGGTCGTCAAGATACCTCCACTCTCTTGTTCATCATCAGAGAGAGAGAGAGAGCGAGAGAGTGATGGGGAGACAGACAAACAGAGGGAGGAAGAGAGAGAGAGAGAGAGAGATAGAAGTGTTTGAAGAAGTTTAGTTCTCTTTTTAAGATGCTCTTCAGGCATGAGCCTTCCACCTTTGCCTCCCACGTCCCTGAACAACAGAGCGAACTACTGCCATGAATAAAACATCAGTGTGTTTGGTTAACTGTTGGGAGAGTTATCATCATTTTCCTAATTCTAATCCAAAAAAAAAAGATGGCTGTCTTTTCTCTTTTTTTTTGAGGGTCGTTGCGTTATAAGAATTGACAACACCTATAAATAACCAGGCTTTTGCTTTAACCTGGGACATGTTTTGTTAACAGTACTCACAGATTCTCTATAAGCACAAAAGAATATTGTGAAACAACACATCACCCCAGTCCTCTGTGTCATTCGGGCTGGTCTTTACATTGTTTGCCTGTGTCTGCATGCGCATCCTCAGACTTTGGCAAACGCGGGTCTGAGCTGAGTGTTGTGCGTCCCAGGATGGGAGACCCAGTTTCAAAGGGCATTAAGAATGATCAGCCATCTCATCCTTGCCAGTGTAGCTCTCATCCGAGGATGGTGTGTGTGATACGATCTGCCTTACACCAGCGACGGCATAAATGGGGGTCGGCCGACAACCCACAGGAGAGCTTGCTAAGGGATGCCCCGTTGCACTCTGGGGACCGCGTATTAGAGAGAGTCAGAAAGAGGGAGATGGAGAGAAGTGGGCTGGTTTGATTTTGCATCCTCTCATGAAGTAGAGCAGAGAGGTCATGCAGTCGCTCAGGAGTGGGAGGTGCCATCAGTCAAAAGCCAATCAGATATTGCGCTGGAAAGACCAAGATGAATATAGATTTTGGGAATAGGCCTTTTGGTTGTGTAGCATTAGCTTAGCAGCATAAGAGGCATCTGTATGTTGGGCCCAGGTTTGCAGGGTTGGACTGATTTCCAAGACTTTTATGGCCACCAGAAACGACCACAGTCCTATATAAGATCCACTTTTTTGTAGCACCTTCATATCACTCTTTAAACTCATCTACCCAGGACGAGATAAAGCGAAGCTTGCAGTTGTGATCCAGTGATCTAGTGACCAAAGGATTGTCCACGAGGGCTCACCGTGCTCTGACCCTCATTCACATCAAACCAAATGGCCCTTTTATTTAGTAGATACATTCACAGAACACATGAAAACAAAAAAGTAAAAAAAAAGAAATAAGAATAAGAATATTTCTATTTTTTATTTATACAGAATCTTCACCAATTCAGGTTTTAAGTCTGAACTCCTCGTTCCTCTGGTGAACCTTCGTTCTTTCTCCACTCTTGAAGGTAGGCCCCACTGGTGCAGGCACAGTGCAGGATATCTTGGTGAGGTTGGCGATGTCGAGGCGATGTACAATACGTCAACAAATCTTTTGCCGACAGTGCTCTGTCTAAATAAAGTGTCCCTCAAAATCCTTTTACCTGTAAAAACCCCATGTCCAGTCTAGGCTGCAGGGGGTAAATCCAATAGTCTTGCTTATCTAGCCTTTAGATGCTGCCTTATTCTCAGTGTAGCAAAAGCTCAAAAGCCTGAGGCTCCAAAGCAGTATAGCAGCATTAAAGGTCGCCTCACACAGACACTAACAAGATTAAAAATGTATCGGTGGCTGCTGTGACACTTTTCATACTCCATAAAGACGCAGTGTTCAGAGGTGCCTTCTGCCGCCATCGACCTCTGACCTCATAAACTGGGGCGGGGTGGTGTTTCAGAGCCTCTACCACCGACCTTCTACTCCGGCTGTGCTGCACCGTACCCGGACCTTTCACTTTCTCTCCTTTTCTCTCTCTCTCTTTTGTTCCCCTGTTCTTTCACGGCGGAGCGATAACCGATACGAGGCGAGTAAAAGCAACGTGATCAACGTGCCCCGAGCACCTGTAGCACTTCGTTATCCGCAGTAATGACTTCATTTTCAAACACAGCCGTTAAAGCCTGCTGCAATATTGGAGAAAGGTGTGTGCGCGCGCGTGTGTGTGTGTGCGCGTGTGCACGTGTGTGAGATGCTGTAACGCAGTATCGTTACCTTTTTGGATGTTGTTACTAGATTTAATTGCCGTGGGTAATACTTTCACCCTTGCCATCAGTGTGTGTGTGTGTGTGTGTGTGTGTGTGTGTGTGTGAGAGTTACAGCTTTCTCTCAGGCACATCCTGACTGCAAAACATGTTCATCTTCCCTCTCGCTTGCCCTTCTGTTCTTCAAGAAGGATCTTTTTACTTATGCATGTGCGTATATGAGAAGGTCCGTGCCATCCGAACACCTGGAGACTTCGCTCATGAGCTCGGCGGTGATGCACGGTGAGCAGAAGGCACTGTCGTCTGCATGGGGGCGCAGCGGTGACGTGAGAGAGGATGGAGGTGGGCGGAGCGCCATCCACCCGCAGCTCGCTGCTCTCTGTCCTCCAGCTGCTGCTGCCCCACCCCCACCCCCACCCAGAGAGCCCCCTTATGCAGGCCGCCGTATCACCTTAATGTGTCCAGGTAGCTGTGGGACGGAGCCGGTGCTGCAAACCTGCTATGACAGGAATCCTCCCATGCACGAGCAAACGTATCCCTGCGTGTATGCGTGTGTCCTCCTGCATTTGTTAGGCTGTGTGTGTGACTGTAAGCTTGCATAATTTATCTAAATATTGCCTTTTTGGATAAGGACAGTATTAATACAGCTTGGGTTCATATCACCAAATGGTTGATTCTGAAGTATATTTAAATAGAAACATGTTGCGGATGATTTCACTCCTACTCCACATTCAAGCATGCCTGAAAAACACTTTACCAGCTAATCACGGGAACACAGCAAGTAGACGCTACACGTGAATGCAGCATTTGCCCGAATCCACTATAATGCAATTCAAGCAGGTGAACAGCTTCCTAATAAACTTACCCGAGTTAAGTTACTTACGTTTTTTTCCATAGCTAATGTGTGGTGATGTGCCACGCAGATCATTATTCCATGCATCAGGAGGAGAAGTGGGAGCATAAATACTTTATTGTTTTGACTTCTTTATTTCCTCTCATACATAAATAATTGTAATACCGTGGAACAGTTGTGCTGATTCATTTTTCATGGTGCAAGAATTACTAGTGGGCGGATACGTCCCATGGAAGAAACACTGAGACTTTGTGTTAAATGTGATTACATTTGTTTGAGCTTGGAAACTCAAAAGGCGGTAGTGTGTGTGTGTGTGTGTGTGTGTCTGCATCTGTGATACTGTAAATGTGGAGGGGGGGGGGGGGGTAAGTGAAAGTGAGGAGGAACTGGTGTGTGCTGGGACCAGTAGCAGGCGTGCGGAGATGGCCGTCCCGTAGGAGCTGCCCGTCCCCCCGGGGAGGCGTCAGTGCCACAGCCCTCGCTGCGTTTGAGCTGGGTGGAAATAAAACTGGCATTTTACGGCATTTGTCCAGCAAGACAGCCCCTCACTTGTTGTAATTTCCCACAGGACAAGGGTGTGCATGCTTGTGTGTGTGTGTGTTTGTGTGTGAGAGAGAGAGAAAGAAAAGAGACTCTGCGACACACACATTTCCGTGTAACATCACCGACATCACAAGATGTCTGCAGCCAGAGTGCTGACAGTACGCAATGCAAATGCATATACTGATGTCAGCAAAGAAACAACCCCACAGTCATACCGAGTATGTAAAGGAGCGGACAGATTTGTGCAGAAAGGAGTCACGATGCCATGTCGGCCTTCGTTTAAGAACACCACTTCCCTCCACCTGTCGTTTACCATCATTAGATGGTGCATGTCGCCAATGAGAAAAAATGTAAGAACAGACTAATCAACTGTCCCATTTAATGACACGGTGATGGCCTGTCGCTTGGCCTGACACTGGAATGCCTATTAGGAGTGAGGACCTGCTTTGGCATCCTGAGTCAGTACTTTCACTGGGGAACAGACCATCGTGCCTGGAAGCTGCCAAACTAGGACCCAAAAGGTCTGAGGCGGAGTGTCGGTTCTCGGTGCAGGGAATCGGCTCGGAGGACATGGAGAGGTTGTTACGGAGGCATGTTGTTGAAGCTGGACAGCTCCAGGAATCAGTCGAGCTTCGGCGGTATTGTAAGAGGTTTATTTATTATAGTTATTGTGTACAATCTGGGGTTGCACAAACGCTTTCTCAGCATCCGTTTCAGCACAAAGGAGAGCGACCAAAATGCTTTCAGTCATCTGCTGAAAGCTGTTTGTATAGTGATGGAAATAGGGGGGGTGTGGAGGTTGTGTGTGTGTGTGTGTGTGTGTGTGTGTGTGTGTGTGCTGGCCACGGAGCTGAAGAGGTTAACATTCTGCCAGCGGCTACTGTGTGCCAGGTGGCTAGGCAGGGAACACAACCCCAACTAGGCACTACTTGAAGAGAGAGTGTGTGTGTGTGAGAGAAAGAGATAGAGAGAGAGAGAGAGAGAGAGGGAGAGAGAGAGAGAGAGAGAGAGAGAGAGAGAGAGACATAATGAGAAACACCAGTTCTGGCAAGTGCAGAGATTATCTATTGTTCTCCTCGTGCCAATCGACAGTGACAGCCAGAGGCCAGATGTGTCCCCTCTACGTTAAAGGTCGGAGATCTGCCACCGAACACACCACGGACGGCGAGATAAAGCTGGAGCCGGCAGCCGCCATGGGGATGCGCAGCGTTGGAGATCAGCAGAGCTGGAAGTAGTGTGTAGGGAAGGCCACTGTTAATACGCTCATACCCCCCCCCCCCCCCCCCCCCGACCCCGGCTATCCCCCACGCCCACTGCAGGGCTCCATCCATGACCTGCCTGGGCAATAGAAATGCATGTCAAATTCAATTGCCTTTCCAGGGGGGGAACAGGGAGCACCTGCTGGTCTGCCTGAAAGCAGGCAGTGTGCTGTGATGCTGGCCTTACCATGTCTGGGCTGGCACACTGCCAGGCCTACGAATGCAGATGCGGCCATGGAAGGAGCCTGTGCCGTACCCCTGCTGTGAAGTCACACAAATCCCCCCCCCCCCAGTATCGGCACACACGTGGCCGCCCAATGAACGTATAGTGTGTAATGAAGATACATATAAAAACGTGTGCTTAGCAAATGACGAGAACATGGAATTTCATCCAGGCACAGCGATCCTGGCACAGTTGACAATGAGATGAAAGCGTACCGGTAAATGGGGCAAAACAAACCTAAATACTCCAAAAGTCACAAACGTTTCAGCCGACGTGTCCCAGAAAAGCGCCCCGCACAATCCCGGCTTTCATCTGCAGGGTGCCGGCGCCTATACTCGGCCTGGCGCTCTGATCGTTACCGAGGCTGAACATCTCACATTTGAACGTTCGAACGTTGAGATGTCATTACAGGAGCGCTCATTCTGGGATGCTGAGAGAATACATTTGGAACACTGCGGGAGCACTTTGAGAATACTGCGGAAATACAGTAACGCCACTGGAGAGCCATCCAGCAGACCTGAGGCCAGTTTTATGCTTGACGATGCTGAGGAATTAAGGACCTGCCCGGGCGAGACTGATCTCGGATCTGCGCGAGAGGAGACGAGACTGCAGTGCTGCATTTATCCACAGGGCCCAGACCTCCATTAATGTAGCATTAATGTCTGTTGCTTCCTAGAGTGCTAATATAGAGCAGCTTACAGGGCGAGCTCTTAAAGGATATGTGCATGCGTGCGGAGGCAGGCTTTGCGAGGACCCCACCGCGGGAGGCGGCTGGCTCTGGAGCCGTCCTCCTGGTTTAATCACGGCTGTCAGGCTAAGCTCGGTGGCGAGCCTTCATTTCATCCCGCAGATGAAAGAGTCATTTCTCGGCAGGGTTCCTTATTGCCTCATCCTGGCCATTTATTAGAGCTGCTCTAATTTCATTTGTTAGCGAGGCCTCGATTGGAGTCTTCCTCCGGCTCCCGTCTGCGTTACTTCCTGCCTCCCCCCTCTCCGCGCGTCCGCTGAGCGGGGCGGCTCACCGAGGTGTGTGTGTGGGGGGGGGGGGGGGGTGGGCGTCGGTGTTTCTTATTGTACCGTGACCTTCATATGACCTCCCCCGCTCCACCCCCGACCCCATCCCCATAGCGGAGGCAGCCATTGTAACCGCTCCTCCTCAGCCACATCAACTACAGTCAGATATGAATGTCACGGGTGCTAGATTGCTCAGAGAGTATTACGGGGCTTATACGAAAGCCCATACTGAGAAATGGAGACGGCGAGTTGGGGTGAGGGAGGAAGCCGTGTTGCCAGTTATCTTCAAGGGCAATCGCTTCCTTCCCAAAGATGATTTAAAGGGTCAGGATGGGTATGTTCCAAACCCAGAGAAACGATCGAAGAGGGGGGCGGGGTTTGTTTACAGCGTAATTTTTTTTACATTTGTCAACAAAAAGTACATACATATATTCTCATGTCTGATATAATGGTAAAAGGTGATGGTTAGAAAGTCATAAACATATTTTTTTCAGATTTCTGCACATCTAAATGTATAGATGCAGCACATATGTGCAGGCTTTAAACTAAAAGAGTTGTTAATGGTGATTCCTATAGACTCTTTCTAACTTACTGTACTGTTCTATAGATATCTTATTCTAAAGGGTCTTTGGAACACAGACAGATACTGAGAGAGGTGTCTAGGTGATCAGGAAAACAGACAGCCTCTTTCCTAATCAGTCTGACTACACACTTAAGACATAGTATAACAACTTACTACCAAGAGGGTACAGTAATGACCCAATCTATCACACAGACACCGACCAGAGAGAGAGAGAGAGAGAGGGAGAAAGGGAGAGAGAGAGAAAGAGAGAGAGAAACGCAACACTGTTAGAGACATGAGATACAAAATACATCCACGTATATACTTCAGTCCTAGACACACACACACACACACACACACACACACCCTTTCCTCCTCAACACATTTTTACCACTTATGAAACACAGAAAGCTGGTAATATTAGCACCATTATGGATCACATGTTTATGATTTTCCTTCATTAATGCCACAGATATCTAACTCTTTCTTTCATGTCCCTTAGAAGTATGGCTAGATTCTATCACACACACACACACAAATACACACACACACACACGCAGTCTGCTGCATCAGCCCAAGGGAACTGGGAGTACAAAGGCAGGGAGTGACAGAGAGGGCGAGACAGGAAGCCCAGAAGCACCATAGAAACCCTCTGAGGCTCCATCACTGGCAGGGCAAGCAGACATGTCTGTGAGTGCTCATGAACTCGGGCTGATCTGCTGCTCTGGACAGGCGCCCGTCCCACTGACAGACGGTCAGACTGACGTCCAATCAGGCCGTCTCCCCACACACCAATCCACGTCCGAATGATCGCAGAGGGAGGCGGCAGTCGCCATCCGCATGCAAAAATTACCCAGCAAAACGCACTTCCAGCTTCCTGTCAGACTGAGACACACTAAACTACTGAGCTTTAGTCCATGTGTGAACTTTCAGCCAATTAACAACCAATTAAATCCAAATCATCTCAACCACCTTAAATATGATGATCACAGCCACAGCTCAGGTTTCAAATGAATTCCATATACCACCACTGAATCTGTGTGGAAATACTTTCTTACGTAATAAGCACAGAGCTGAAGTTTTTCATGAGGACAAACAAAGAGTTTCCAGAATACACAGATCTAAAGTTTGATTCACGTATGAGGCAGTTAATTTACAGTTTTTCTCAAATGTTTAAACGCATTTCTAGAAATTTGGCTCGGTTTCTCAAAACTCTACACACAAACTGACAATTATTAACTGCTTTGTTGAAACTCCACAAATCTCTAGCAAAACTGATTCCCTCCACCAAAACAACACACACAGCTATTTTATATGCTTCTCTTGGAGAGCATCAAATAAACACTGACAAAATAAATTCAAAGGACTATTATCAGAAGTATTTGTGTATGTTTTTGAGTTCATAAGGCCACTGTTCAAATGCATACAAGTCCATGAAAATATGTTAGCTTTCTGTTCTTTATATTTATTTGGTGTGGTGTAGGACCCCCCCCCCCCCATATAGCATTTACAGTAATACATGTATATGTGACACAAATGTAAGCCATTTTACTGTATGTAGTATGTTGGTAAACTGTAATTCTCACCTATGTAAGTACAATGAGAAACATGACGAGGAAAATCAGTTCACATACAAAGAGGTAACAAAAATGTATTTACAGTATTGCAAAATGCAAAGAAACAGATCACTGTTCATCAAACCTCTGACCTCGGTCAGGCCAGAGGACCTCATCTACATCAGCTGCAATATTCTCCCTCGCCAAACAACGGGGGGGAAAAACGCCTTGCATGGCGAATCCATCCTTGGAGAGAGAAATGGGGAATATGGTGGAAGGTGCCTAACACCTATATCAGTCACTTGAGGCTTCTTATATACTTTGAAAAATGATTGAAAAGTTTTTCTAAATAGGTTTGCACAGGTGCAACTTGTATGAGACTACTTGGTAATTAGGGTTTTGTATTTGAAGGTCAGTGATTCTTAGGTGACCAAGGTGTACTAAATGATGCTATTTGAGTTTAGTGATTTGCAAATCTGTGATTTAGATTGAAATTTGAGTGAAAACATATAGAATTGTGCTTAGAGTTTAGCAGTTTGGGGACACAATGTTGACACATGATCTTCATGTTCTTGGACTTGTGTGCATAGTTCCACATTTTGTGTGTATACATTTGGGAAAAACTGTAATATGATGCATGATGCTAAACAAAAACGTCATAACTGTCATGCAGATCAATAAGATAAATTATTTTCATCCGCGCCTAGCGTGAGAAAGTGCCATCATGTCCTTCTCATTCATAATCAGCTATTTTAATTAAACGTAATTTCTTCTTAAGAGAGAAGTCATGTGAAGTGTGGGTAAACACTACGTTTCCAAATGAATGCTGGCGTCTGTGATGAGAGACTGCGCATCTTTCCGCTGCTTATTGACTGTGTGGAACAAAGAAATCAGTGCAGGATGCTCTGTCCTATTAGCATCACCCTGTTCTCTGATACACATCCACTGTCAAACAGCACCCAGGAACATCAATTAACCAGAAGATGTAAACAGTGTGATTTAGGAATGAAAGCATCCACCTACCCACACACACACACGTACACATACATACATACACACACACACACCCACACACGGTCTCGCTGTGTTGATGACTGGTCCTATTGTTACGTCGCACTCCATGACTTGACTGACTGACACTTGGAGGGAAGAGAAGATGAGAGCGAGACAGAGAGTGAACTAGCTACTGAGAAGGGAGCCGAGTTGCGTGTGTGTGTGTGTGTGTGTGTGTGTGTGTGTGTGTGGGGGGGCAGGCAGGAGAGGGTTCTGGAGTTGCACAGAAATAATGGCTTTTACTTTGTAGTGCGAGTGATTCCGCACACACTCCGATGGGTTGAAGCAGGGCATGCAGAGCGGAGGCGAGGCGAGGGTGCTGGTGCCGGCCCAGCCGGCCCGGCCCGCCCGCCCGGCAGCCGAGAGGGCGATGACTGCGATCAGACAGAGAACATTAGAACTGCCACTCAGTGCCAGTCGCCGCCGGCGTGCGGAGCCGGTACGTGAACCCAGGACTCCGCGACTGCTCGAACACTCAACGGGACGTCCAGAGGAAAGACAATCAATCACATGTGCAGGCTTCATATTGTATTTACATTGCTTAACTCCTCTGTTCCGCGTGGATACTTCGGGCGGGACGGCGTAGAGCCTCACGGCTAGTTCATTCGGCTGTAATTTCTTACAGGTTGTCATAGTCTGTGATTTTTTTTTTCACGCATAGAAGACCATGGAAGCACAACTTTAATCTCACTGATTTTGGGCATTTGGGCACTTTGTTTTCAGTGCAGCGAAGCTGGATGCTTTTAAGATATACTTACCTGCTTGTCTGGGTAACACGGGGACACGTGGCTTTCATGGGAACCCACGGGGCTGTTGGGGGGTGATTTCTGCATTGAAGAATAAACTGCCTGCATGTTTATTGGACAATAGCCTTGGATTTGTGCTTCCCGGTTGCCTGCTGTGTATGTAGGCTGGAGGGATTCTCAAAGCAGCTGAAGCCACTGATCACCAATAAAGAACTTTAGTATCGATCCGTGGTTGAACCTCCTATAACCATGCCCATGAAACGCGCTGGTAATTAACATGACTGACAGCATTTTAAAATGACACCGGAGGATCAGTCTATGCGGACAGGGGCAGGTGAAGCCGTCGAAAATAAGCTTCTGTTTGTCTTTACTCTGGTATTTGCTATTCTGTTTATTCTGATTTCTATATAGTGTTATAACAAAATCTGACTTTTTCAGTTGTCCTGGAACAACCAATTGAAATGGCTGACAGGACGGTCTTTGGTTATAAGAATGTTGATCATATGTTAATGTTAATGTGTTGATCGTATATTAATGATGTATATGTGTAATATGTCTCGGGAGAATTGTTTGGTCAAAAGTGGGGTTGCCTGCATACCTGATGTCATGTCACTGCTTGGGTGTATTTCAGAGGCCACGTTGAAGCTAATGAATCTGCTAACAGTTTGTTAGCAGTTTGTTAGCTTGTTTGTTGTTTCAGGAGGGCGAGATGCCCAGTCTGTCTTTGATGTTTGAAATGAGCATATGCAGGTCTACACGTACAATGAAAACGTGGGGCTCAGACTTGTGGCTTCTTCTCTGAACAGGCTTCATGCAAAGGTTTCAGTTTTTTCCCCAAATGTAATGTGCATTCACTGCGACGCACACACATGGAATCTGGCGTTATCCCAGAGGACCAGATGCTTTGTCGAATCCAGAGTGTTTTTAGCAACACTCTCCAGGTTCACTGCATTTTTGCTAAATCCACTAAGAGGATAGCCTTTCCTGAAACTGCTGCTTGTTCACGATAGCCCGGAGGCACACCTTCTCAGTGGATCTTTACATCATGGGTAGTAAGCACTGTGAACAGCTACGATGGCCTACTGCAGACTTTTGAAAGGATTGTAGAGACGGAGACTACAGGAGAAGAGGACACGTTGCTGCAGGCGGCTTCATCGGTACACTGGAGGATCGTGACTTCACGTTGACTGCACGTGAAGAAATCTCAGAACGTGGTGTGACCTTTGACATTGTGCATCAGCGCACCAAGGCTGCTCTCTATTGAAAACGTCCAATCAAGAGTCGACTTGCTTTCGCATAGGAGAAGACATCAGCAGGCTCAAAACTATTCATGCATGAGCAGCAAATCTCACATCCTATAGCGGCGCTTCAGTGGGTACCTTGGGTGCCGTACAATTTCTGCTCGTTTTCATTTCTAATTTCTCTCGTTAGAAAGTACAAACAGCTGTGAACATGCTGCTTCCAAAGATTCCACCACTCTGCTTGGGGGAAACTGACTTTTTCCATGGGATAATGCAATGCATTTTTCAAGAGTAAATACGAATACGTCTGACATCAAATACATCCAAAACAAATACATTTGTTTTAGTGGGATTACATTTACAGTTGTGATTGGTTAGTGTTGGCTTTGTGCAAGGGCTGATATTGTGAGCTGATCCTACTCACACCAGATCCTCGAGATGAACCTGGGTGAATACGCTAGTGTCTGTCTTAGTTCCAGGACCCCCTGTAGAGCTGCAGAAATCTGTCCATTGCCATCTTTAAAGATCGCAGTGAGCAACTTCCGCAGGGCTTTTCAAATTTGTTAAGTATGCACTTCCTTGAACTGATCAATCCAAGCATATCTGATGAAATGGGTCAGCTGTTTCCTGAGGAGACATCCCAAAATTTTCTTAAAAGTTACGGCGGTTTCTTTGATGCAAGGCGGCTGAAACCTGAGAGCCGAGTTCTCGACTCAGATCATGATCTTCAGGGCAACGGGCTGACTGTGGGAGAGTGGGAGAGTTTTTTTAAAGACATGGATGTAGATTAAGCATTGCATCAGCTCTTGGTGAATTGTGAAGTCATACTGCTGGAGTACAATGGCCCATAATAATAATTAGCAACCTTGCTATGTTGGCTATTGAGAGGACTCTGCTCAGGTCTCTGAAAAAAGTTTTCCCTGTTGGTATGACAGGGTAAAAGACAATTTCCTAGAATAGAACATTTTCTAGAAATAGAAAGAAGTGCAGAATCCACATATAACAACGACAAATAATAACTTGACAATTTTACTCAACTGTCTTTACTGAATATGAAAGGTAACCACAGGTAACGTCGGAAGCTTTGGCTCAGGTTTACAGCACACGGTGCAGCGTTGGGGGAATGAGCGCCACACTCCTCCAAGACTCATCCTGCAGCACGGAAGGTCAGCCGTGTCTGCAGACCTGGGAGCTTTTCATAAAAACCAGCGGTACACCTAAAAGCTTTTACTGTTGTTGTTGTTGTTGCTCTTTTGTTGCTTTAATATTTTCAGAGTAAAAATAAAGACTAGCAGGTGGATCTGCTGTCCCCGCATGGGGTGGAGACCCCCTCTAGAGAGCCCTAGCGCTGGGTCACAGACTCTCTGGCCAGACCAGACGACCACTACGCATAGCCAAATGGACAGGGAAGAATGGGTGAATAGCACCGGAGCCTGCCAACACTCAGGAAGCAGCATCGAGGAAAGATTAACAATTGATACCTTCTCCCCTTTGGCCCTCCGTCTCTCCGGCCTATCGCATATATCGCACACGTTCCATGACATGGCATTTGCCCGGGAAGTCCCGAGGTATTTATTTTCCTTTTGCGTCTGGGGTCTGCATCTCCTCCCACTCCCCTCCAGACTGCTCCATTCGAGAGAAAATCGTCCGACAGATACCTTTTCCAATCTCTTAAAGCTATTTATATTTAAGTCTCTTCTTGCACTTTGTCACACAGGGCTGCAAGTCACGCCACGGAATCCTTAAACCGACCCTGCAGAGTGCACCTGTCTGTCTAATCCTCTTCGTTGATCGGAGTCCTGCCATCACGCTCACACACAGCCCGCCTCAACGGCGCCAGGCCGGGCCTGAGGAGATGGACCGGGACATTGTGCAAGCAGACTTCACTGGGCTGGGTGGTACGAAGGCGACTTCCTGTCAGCTGACCAAACCGTCAGTGACAAAATCCTCACCCCCGCCCCCCATAAAAACGGAAACGCTTATTGGAATTCCTCTTGCTGGATCAAATGTGTTATAATTGCTTGCTTGTTTGTTGTTTTAGGTTTTGTTCATTTACTTAATTGCACGGAGATTAAACCGCTGCAGCCTCACTAATGACGGAGCTGCACCAGGCTGAGGCGCTACGCTTCCCTCAGCGCCCTGCTTTGAATACGGACGTCCTCGCTGCGTTTCAGGGGCTCTTTAATGCTACTAACAGGACATTCTGTTTAAGTGACTACTTTTATGATGTAACACATAAATAGCAACTCATAAAAGAACCAAACTGTAACTGCTGAATATCCAAGAATGTCATGTTCATAATTTCCTAACCAGAGCCCAAATGCATTTGGGGACCATTTCAGATCCCAGAGAAATCTATTCATTACCATGCAAATTGGTTTGGGAATCGTTGACTAAAAGCATTCGACATACTTCATTTGAAAGTCCGTAAATGCAATTAATGGGACCTCATTCACAAGAAAGTGAATTGCCTGCAGATAATTGTCATTGTCTGGATCCCATTAAAAGTTTCTGCAGTCAAAAAAACAGGCTTGTGAGGGTAGCCGCTCCGTCACATCGCTGACATGGACTACATAAAGGGGTAATAAAACACCTTTCATCTATGTGAATAGAGTGATATTCAAAACAAAGTTTAAAGAAATGATTTTCATGGTGATTTCTAAGAGGTCTGCTCAATTACCCTCCCCAGAGTGATCTTGGAAAATAAAATGCTTAAAACTCTGCACACACACACACACACACACACACACACACACACACAGACACACACACAATACAGAAACACAAGAAAGGAAAAACAAAATAGCAGGCGAAGACAAATACAGAAACACGGAATTAGCGTTGCTGTCGGAAGAAAGGAAAAAAAACGATAAAGAAATGTGTTTATTGAAGAGCGAGGTGGCTGGGAGAGGGATACCCGATAAGAGAAAATGGATGGATGGATGGATGGATGGATGGATGGATATTGAGCGATATGAGAGGTGCAGTCCGTGAGGTTTGCGCAGAGCGTCCCGCTCGGCTGCACACGGCCTCTGCATTCTCCTCAGTCCACACCCACCGTGCTTCCCTCCTCGGCAGGATTCATCTGCGCCTTAATTAGCGTTTGGGGGTTAAAAGTTGTTATCCCGAAACGAACGTCAGCGAAGGAGCGAGACCCCTGCGCAAAACAGAGGGGGTGTCGTCCGGGACATGCGAAACGCAGCTACGTTTGCGCTCGCGCTGAAAACTCCACGAAATGGCAGCGGCTCTCTGCTTCAGCTTCGTGTGGCCTCCGTCGAGCCGCGAGCGGACGTCAGCGCTCTGCTCAAGCCTGCAGCAATTAGCCAGCAATACAGTAACGCCCCAGTTGCCACGCAGCCCGGTCTCCAGTGATCAATTAACCTCCGTCTACACTGGCGCTTCTGCTGTCCGCCCCCCTCCCCACCAAAACAGCTAGACGTGCTCCTTTGCGTTGCCGGTTTCAGAGCCACCGCCGGCCCTGCAGACACCAGAAGGCCCAGGCAGACGCTGCTATTGGAGATGTCAGCGGGCTGCTACCAAACACCTTCTCTTCTTGTGGTTGCAGCTCCTCCCCACCGGGACTTTAATGCGCTAACAGGCTGAGCGTTGCGGCTTCATACGGCCCCAGCAAGCAGAAGCGCTGGCGGCTTTGTGCGAGCAGCATTGCTCGGGCCTGATAAGGTTCAGGGGCACACTCAGTTCAAGGCAGAGCGTGCAGAACATAAGGCAGCTTCTGGTCACAGAGCGCGTAGCCTTGGACCGCGAGGACCTTTATCCGTAACCTTTAGGAAATACGCAGCCATATGTAACACGTGTATGGTCGTACTAGCTCTGTAATGTCAAAGTGTTTCGGAGTGCCATCATCCTAAGAAAATCTCATAACTCAGTTTTATGTTGCGCATGCTCTCAGTCTGCTTATGAGTTCACACACAGACACACACACACACACACACTGGGTTTTTTCAGGTAATAACAGAACATTTCAGCCCAATATTAGAGACCATGCTTTCATGTCAATAATGCCTCTCCATCAGAGCTGGAAATAGCAGCATTATAGGATACCCTGGCATGTCACTGCCACTCACACTGTCCTGCAGGAGCAGCCCTGCTGGAGTAAATCTACATCCACATCCAGGAGAAATGACACTATCATTTTACTCTTATCTGTTGTTTTGTATCCTTTTATATATTTATTTTTGGCCCACACCCAAAACAGCATCTAGAGTCATGAGGCTATGTACTGACAGCAATGACTTTTGTCCAAAACATATTTGTCCAAAAATAAAACACAGCTCATTTGAGCTGATTACCAGTGGGTGTAATAATACCGGGTAGCTCCGCCCCCTTTCAGGGACACTCGCAATGTTCTACCAGTTTATTTATGTGATGTTGCCCAACCAATCATGACCATTTACAAGCAGGTTGTTCGTTTGATTGGCAGATATGTTTTGCTCTCATATTCTTGATCCCGGGGGAGGGTGCAAAAACTCAAGGCTACTTCAATCACATTCAGTGTTTAATCACTGCCTACAGAAAATGACCAATAAACCCCAGTCCATGCCAGTCCAGGAAAGCAGCGTGTAGGCTTTGATGACAACTTCCTGCTCTGGAACCGCTGAAAAAGTACCAGATTCCCAGCAGTACTCAGAGATCAGAAAACCTGCGCACCGCGCATTGTTGCTTACTGCTTGAATGAATCCCTCGAATTGTTGAAGAACCAGAAGCTGCCCGGCGTTTTGGAGCGGTTCCTGACTGTGATTGCAAGCGTGTGTTCAACATATAATACCAACAGATCACTGATAATTGACGAAGTGGCAGCAAAAAAAGGGAAAAGAAAAATAGAAAAAGAAACAGACAAAGAGAGACAGAGGGAGAAAGTGCCACAGGAGGAGTTCAAAGTCAAACCCCAGCCCCAATAAAGAGGAGGTAGTCTTCGCCGAAAGATCAAAGGCAGGGAGAAGGAAAAGGTCAATGCTGGAATGATCACAAAACACAACATCAAGGGAGCCTCCCCACTAAGTGGAGCATTACCTGGCACTACCGCTGAGTAGAGCAGACTGAGTGCTCACACACACACACACACACACACACACACACACGTGTGTGCATGCACATGTACACACATGTGCGCGTGTGCACACGCGCACGCACACCCTCGCACATGCACCTGCACGCAAACGTGTGCACATTACACCCACACATGAGCACACACATGCACACAAGCACAAAACACACAAACATGCATGCACATGCAAGAACACACACACACACAGAAGAGCAACTCAACTTCAGTGCCTTTTAAAATAATATACAGTATATGTATCTGAAGAGGATTCCAAGGAGTAACTGTTGTGCACTGTGGTAAGATGTACAGGTGGAAAAACTGCAAGGTTCTCCAGAGAAACACGACATTTTGGACAACTTGCACAGCTGATGAAAGACTTCTGTTTGAAACATCCTGTTTCTCTGGAAACCTAGTGTACTACACTGGAAGTTTAACTACATACATACACACCAACACAGACACATAAATGTATATGACGTATAAATAATACCCGTCACCTCCTTGCTTTTTTCAGTGGACATTTATACATGGTGAAGATGGTTTGAAAACTTAACAAATTAAGGTCCCTCTTAAGAGTGTTGCAAATTTGTGTTGCTTCTGAACTGCATCATATCTGATTCCAAGTAATACTCACACGTAAGAAGAGTTAGTATGTGTACAACAATGGGACCATGTGACGGTTGTTCAGGGACAGCAGGAGACAGGGGTTGCGGGCAAAAGGATTTATTATCCATACTTGGCAGCAAACAAAAAGACTCAGGCCGATGGGCAAAGGTAAACCAAAAGAGTAACGATAGTTGAAGGCAACGTCCACAGACGGAAGACCACTCGTCGTGGTTCACGGAGATGACACACTCCAGTGCGTGTACACAGGCGAAGGCTTGAGAATGTGCAGCACTGGATGGCATAGCCTGTGGGCTTAAGTACTGGGACAGGTGATAAGGAATAGGTGCTAATACTGAGGAGAATGTGAGAGGGGGAGTGGTGTGTGACTAGGGGGCGTGTGAGCAGCGTTGCCATGGCTACGCGTCCATACACGCGCCCTCTGGTGGCCTCTCCTCCTAGCCACCGTGACAGACCATCCTATGTAAACCTCTTTGTTGGATTAATTGAGAAACATTTTTGAACAGTATATTGGACCTGCATCCTTAGACGTTCTGAGATAGATTGATGACATATTTTATATTGCTGCATGCATGTTTGACAAACTCCAACCGTCTTCCTTCTCCGAGTTCCATTGACCTCTGGAATACAGTACAGTGCATCCTGGCACAAGGATTAACCTTCCTGGATATTCCAGTGAAGTAAGGAAGTTAGGAAATACCAAATACCATATCGATTCCAAAGCCACAGGCTTTCATGCCAATGCAATTCCTCGCATTTCCATGCTGAAAATCTCCATCCCTTACTTACAGCTGCTAAGACTTTTACAGTGAGAATGAAGATTTACGCCAGAACTTTGTGAATACTTCCAGAACTGTGGAAGAAGTCATAGATGCCTTTGCTCATGTTTTACCTGTTCAGAGAACAGATGCACTGACCTAGAAACAATCTGCTGTTAAGACAACAAGAGTTCCCTTGGTGCTGACTTATCATCCTGCAAGTAAAACAGTGGCTAATATTATACCTAAACACTTCAGATCCCTCCAGGATGAGGCAAAGACCACATTTAGGGAGCTTCAACTAATCTCCTACAGACTAGACAAGATCATCAAAGACATGCTTGTCAAGAGTGAGATAAATGACCGTTTAAGACTGGTACAGCAGTCTGCTTGAGATGTACTATGTGTAAATGTAATAAAACCACCACTAAAATAACTGGCACAAAAGGATCATTTGCTTTTCTCATTCCTCCTGAAGCATCATTGCAGGAGTTGTCTACTGTATTATGTGCAGGGGATGTAATCAGCTGTACACTGGAGAAGCCAAGAGAAGACTTGATGATCAGGGATTTGAGCAACTTAGTTCACCATCAGAATTAAGGATTTGTTGTTTCGAGTACCTAGGCATTTTAATACTAATCTGTTTGCATTGCCAGTTGTTGCTATGGCAGCAATGAAATTAGGAAATTCAAAGAAAAAGAACTGATCTACCCTCTTGGAACATAAGAACCCCATGGAATAAGATGGTTTAAACATACTTTTAAGAATATAAACTGGTTCCTCCTATTACAAATTAGGAAGCAATTATTTTGTACAGTTGATGAAGGACCCCGGTCCAAAACATCCTGTTTCTCTGGAAACCTTATTTTAAGAAGATTTTTTATCTCTCTCTCTCCCTCTCTTTGTCTCTCTCTGTTTTCAGTCTCGATAGATAGATAGATAGATAGATAGATAGATAGATAGATAGATAGATAGATAGATAGATAGATAGATAGATAGATAGATAAATGCTTTTTATTTTTATTATTTAGCTCTTTGTTTTTAGTATTCAGTATTATTTAGGCTCTTTCAGGAACTTTGAGCTTTCGTGTAGTGTGTTGAAATTCTTATTCTTTATTACTTCTCGTTCAGTGTAAGAAACTTTGCCATGACGCCGTGCTGAGCGTGATCAACAGAGTCAAATGTCCCTGAGGACTTTATTAGACTCCAGGACTCGAAGAATATGTCAACTGTCAGTTTGAGGAAAGAAAAAAAACCCTCATGCAAAATTCTTACATCTATTAATATCAACACGTCACAGGACTCGAGTGCAAAATAGTTTACGATAAAACGATCGTTATGAATAAATGTCTAGTTATGTTTGGTTTATCTCTGGGCAAGCAAATTATATTATTTCAACTAAAATAATCTACGTTTTTTGTAAATAAAAGACATATAAGCTTCTTTTTTGCGAAGAAGCACACCAACGGTGCCAGTGCGCAAAGAGCGACTCTTGTATGTTGGTATGTTCTCAGAATCACAGGGTTTAACCACACACGCGACACTTCGCATAAGGCCTCTCGTGCCACCTTTGGGGATTTGGAAAACGACGCGTCGCAAAACATGTGTAGGCCCTCGTGCCCTGTCTTCCGGATAAAAATGCAGTGAGAGCGCGCCGATAGTGGAAAGTGACAAGTGACAGGGATTGCGGAAGCCTTCCTGAGCAGTTGTCAATAACGTATCTGGAACGTGGCCAACCAGCATATCCATGTTTCCTAATTCAGTCGTGCATCGTTTTCCCTTTTAAAACAAGCTTGTGCTGTAATCCTTTAAAATTCAGATAAAGGTAAAATCTGCTCTGGCAGAAAATAGCCTTCAGCCTCAGAGACTTGTCGACTAAGACAAATAACTACGGCATAGTCTCTCAGTTTAACCAATGACCTGAAATCTGTTTAAAAACAGATTAACACCCGTCTTACTACTATGCAGTAAATGCCTGAGGAAATTACAATGTTTATTTAATTGGGAAAATACATATTTAACATGAGAATTATGTGTAGCGAAAAATTCCAATGACCTTAACAAAACCTACAACGCTGTAAATTCTGAACAGATGTGAAGAGCTCTTCGCGCTTGCTGGAGGACTGCGTTAGAACGAACGAGCCAGGAGCTGTCCACCTTCTGTGGTGCTGAAACGGAACGTGGGAAGGGCGTAATGAAGATGACGGTTCGGCTCTATTGTTTAACTTAATTTATGCTTCTTAAATGTGTATTTGCAGAAATATAAAATGCAGGTGCCGGTGATCACACATTGCCTTACAAATTTAGTACACACGCGTTCTCTCTCTCTCTCTCTCTCTCTCTCTCTCTCTCGCGCGCGCACACACACAAACACACACACACACACACATAGACACATATATATGTATACACACACACACGCACACACACACACATAGCCACCACCACCATTTCCACCTGTCAGTAGGTCGTCGGAATAATGTAGGAAGGATCTGCGTCAAACGCCTCTTTGAACAGGCTTTTAGGCAAGTAAAGGTAAAACACAGTCAGAGCCAGGGCGGAAGGAAGTTTTAGCAACTCTGCCGTTGTCCGTCCCTATCTATCAGTCTGCGCATTAACAGCTCGCGAGCGCTGGCAACTTGATACGTTCCCTGGGTCGCGCGCGTTAAACCCTTTAATTCTTTCCGTTGCTACTGGAGGCACATCTTGTTGCTCCTCGTCGTGTCCTCTTCGCTATGTGAGGACAGCAAGTCTCTCTTAGGACTTGTCTGACGATTCGCAATCGGATTTTCTTACAAACCGTCTTAACATCCTTGAGGCAGACAAATCAGAGAGCGCCATTCAGAGTCCTTCAGCTATCTCAGGTGGTTTAACGACGCTGCGGCATATCTGATACAATCTTTACAGCAAAAATGAAATTTCAATTTTTCTATACCTTCGGCTAAATTAAGAACGCCTTCCGCGATCTAGGTCTCGTGCAACAACGTTAACTGTTTTAAAACACGGGCTGAGAAATCTTTTTGGGATTACACTTCTATAAAAAGGGATACATCAAATTTACATCGAGACATTTGAAACATTTGTCACCTGAGGAAACCGAGTCGACGTTTATGTGCTTTTGATTTTTCTGAAACTGCTCCACCATCGCCTGGTTTTGTGATGAGCACTGCGTTTTCACAATGTCTTTATTAGGGATTACACGTGGGGAGAGGCGTCACCTCACTGGGCGAGAAGTCTGGTAAAATTTAGTTCTATCTCGTTCGAAGGAAGTCAGTTCAATGGCTCCGGCGTCCAGATTGACTAAGCGTAAGGATGTGACCGCCTGGCCGAGGACGTCTACAACTTTCTGGGTTGTGGTGCTGTTAACCAGCCTCCTGATTGTCTACTGCGGTAAGTTTACGGCGGGTGTATTCCAGCAAGGTGACGTGCAGCACCTTGACTGATGTGTTTTCAAACAGCGACTAATCTTTCTGAGTACAACGCGCTCTCTCTCTCTCTCTCTCTTTCTCTCTCTCTCTCTCTCTCTCTCTCTCTCACACACATACACCACACACACATTCTCACTCACTGTCTCTCTCTCTCTCTCGTACAAGGTGATACGTGCCTAAAATATGGATTGGAAAGGAAAGGAAGAACATTTTATTTGTGGTGTTCAACGCCAGATCCCCATAAATATCATAGTTCCACCATCAGCTTTTAGCTGATTTTAGAAAGGACTACATGAATTATAAATGTAACTCAATGGCTCTCCTCTCTCTCTCTCTCTCTCTCTCTCTCTCTCACACACACACACACACACACACGACCACATGTAAATAATAGTAGCAATGCAGTAACACCTGCTGAGCAGTTAGTGCAGTTAGTGGCAGGTCGAAATCACTGCTGGAAAATATGATTAAAAGGTTGCAGTAAAAATGTACTGTACAATGATATGTAACTCCCAGGATACCATTGATAAATCAGTGAATATAGAAGTGAACTTTTCGTTTTGAAATCACTGGAATATCCAGCCACAAAAGTAAAGAAAAGAAGAATGGATAACTGCAGTTCAATGTAAGTTGGCCTAACAAGAATAACTTAGAAAACTGTTCACACACTCGCAACCTCATTCATGGCCAATCACAGTTTTATAAAGTTTACCCAAAAAGAGTAATGTAGCCCTCAAAACAGGAAAGGAAACACACACACACATGCATGCGCACACACACATCCTCTCTTGCCATCTTTCTCTCTATCTCTCTATTTCCTTCTCCCTCTCTCCCACTCCCCCTCTACTTCCCTTTCTCTCTCTCTCCCTCCTCCTCCCTCTCTCCGATTGTTCAGTTCCTCATCTGTCGGCACTTCGCCTCTTGGTGGATGATTGATCCTCCGCTCGGGTCTGATCAACGCCCTGTTTGCTCTGGTCAGTAGGCAGCAGCATACCGACGCGCGAGCTCTCTGCTTTCTGAGACATTCCCTTCTGCCTCTCCCTGATTGGTGCTTGGGGCCTGTACCCGTCGCCGTGCTGGTGTCGTTTTTTGGGCCAATCAGCACACCCAGCTCTGCGACCCACTTGCGGCCTTCGATATTAATCTCCATCTGGACAGGCTGACCACTCATCAGGTCACAGAGTCGCTGTCAACACGCCGGGCTGAGATGACTTACAGCCGGAGCGATGACTGGGCAAAATGAGCTAGTCATGCAGGCATTTATGTGCACATATGTTTTTTCAAGTCTCTCTTACACACACAAACACACACACACACACACACACACACACACATACACAGAAGCCCGCATGATTGCTCACCATCAACCTGAGGAGGAACATATAAATGTGGTCAGCATTTCCAGCAGTGACTCATATACTAGCTGCCTCCTGACATTAGCATCGTGCTGCATAAATACGCCATCTTAGTGCCATCAGCAAGCAGATTGTTTGTGTGTGAATTTGTGTGTGTGTGTGTGTGTGTGTGTGAGTGTGCAGGAGTAAGATAGACAGAGAGAGACCAACAGAGAGAGAGAGTGAGTGAATGAGTGAGTGAGTGGGGGGGGGGTTGTGAGTGAGTGAGAGAGAGAGATAGAGTGAGTGAGAGATAGAGAAAGAGAGAGAGAGAGAGAGAGAGAGAGATTATTGATGATTCAAGTGAGAACTAAGCTGCATGCTAAGGAAATGCTGCTAGTATTACATCATGGATCTGGCTTATTTCAAGTGTGACGGGAATGTCTGATTTTTAGGGTTGCGTAGTGAACCTGGGGGGATGTTGTTGATGAGGATTGGTTTATTCTGTGCACTAGCTCCCTCCACTGGATCCTACTTGATATGCAATCTCCCTGACCCAAACGCTGCACGTACCGGTCCCGGTGACCTTCGGCAGAACAGAAAGCAGAACACTTCGGCTAAACCTCATAAACAGGGCGGAGTGCGAGCAAAGCAGAGCCTGAACGTAGAGCTAAGGGGTTGTTGGCAAGGGCCTGACAATATACACCTCTAATACATCCAGCCCATATTTAAGACACAGACTTTTGTTCTTCAAAGAGTCTTATTGGGACTGTCAAATAAAATGGAGCTAAATGCTCGAAATGACTAGGGGTGGATTAACCTAATCTCTTGTGCCTGCAAATAAGCCGGCATGCATGTGCACTGTATTTGGGACATGGAAATGTAGTAAAGGCATGGAGCAGCACGTTGTAGTGCTGGGGGCAGAGGCAGTGTGAGCGCATTGTGAGGCATGGCGGTTCAGATGTATTACAGACTGATTTCTCAGTGCACACTGAGAGATTGCACAGAACCACAGCATCACACACGCGTCCTTTGTTGTGCCGTAAATGGCACTGTGCTATGTGTGTGTGAGGGTGTGCACGTGTGTTGAAGTGAAGTGTGTGTGTGTGTGTGTGTGTGTGTGTGTGGGGGCTGGTTACACTTCCATATATATATATATATAGAAATATCACAAAGACAAATATCCAGATACACAAAGGAATGAGAAAGACAGGAACACCATGATGAAAAAGAAACAGAGACACTGATGGCATGATGCATTCCTCTCTAATACACACACACACATACACACGCACACACATGCACACACACACACACACGCACACATGCACGCACACACACACACACACTTCGCCTCAGTTCCTCTCACCCAGGTCTGTGTGCACTCCTGCAATCAATACAGGATTCAACTGAGAAAAAAAAAATGTATGGGGAAAAAAAGTCTGGCTGGCAGGCAGTAGGGAGGAGCCTCCCGCGCGTGCTGTTTACTAATCAAACCCTCCGCCTGAACAGCGCACAGGCTGAAGCCCCTCCCCCCTCACAGCCAGACCTTACCAAACGCTCGACCCTTGGAGCATGGCTGCACTCGACACCGGCCCATCTGAATATCTACTGATGTCTCCAGCTCGGCCCAGGAGGGTTTCAGCTCTCAGTAAGCCACTGAACAACTGCCCTCATCAAAGGGGGGCCAGAACAGCGAGTTTTTCCACCAATCAGTGATCGCGTGATGCGCCTTATGACAGAGACTGCAGCAGCTCCGTGCATGAATATTTCAGCTGCTTTGGAAGAACTTACGACACATTATGACAACAGATGTCATGTTCTGAGGGTCGGAAATGCTCTACATCAAGCTGTGATGTGTCGCAGAAGAGCAAAAAGCTATGAGCGTATAATTATGGATGTAGAGATGTATGAAATATTGATTCATCGAGATGCTCGTTCAGTGCGCGTGGGTGCACGCGTCACCTTACCGTGGCATAACTTCGGAACGCGGCCCGTTTTTCGCCCGTCTGAATTTATAGCGACGGCGATCGATTTGCGGCTGACCGTCTCGCGTCGCAGCGGCGCGAGAGGTGACGTAGGTGCCGAGCCCCTCGACAGCGGACGTGCGTGCCTGTGACCGGCGGCCAGCACTGAAGGCCACGGGCCTTCAGCAGAGGTGGAATTCAATTACCACAGACAAAGCCCATCGCTGTCTGCTGTCTTGCCCTCTCTTCTCCATCCATCAGCGGGATTCATCCACGCACAGGAGACGCGCAACGAAAGCGAGCAAACCCGCGTTGTGTCCGCGGCTTCGTTCCAACGGGGGCGACATTACAAAGAGGAGCGACAGATGCTCGGCCTCTTTAAATAGCCTGAGGTGTGCTCATGGCATTCGGATGTTGCTCACCTTAGTGCAATGTTTGTCCACTTTTGATATCCTGTGTTCTTAAGCAGCAGAAAGTCTTCTTGTGGTATTCTCAACCAGTAGACAAACGGCTATTACGCCATATTTTATGACCGAGTAAAGAATAGTAGTATCTTTACTCAGGTCCACATTCATTCATTCATTATCCGTACCGCTTGGAGCCAATCCCAGCATCTCCGGGCGAAGGCAGGGTACACCATGGGCAGTTCGCCAGTCCACCACATGGCCAACACGCACACACACACTCACACCTACGGGCAATCTAGAGTGACCAATCAACCTATGATGCATGTCTTTGGACTGTGGGAGAAAACCCACGCAGGCACAGGGAGAACATGCAAACTCCACACAGAGCAGCCCAGACCGAGAATCGAACCCAGACCGCCTTGCTGTGAGGCGACAGTGCTAACCACCACACCACCATGCCGCCCCTCAGGTCCACAATAAAGCATTATTTAGTATCATGTGCCTTGGGGTTTAAGAGGCCACGCTAAATATCAAATGAGCATACTAGCCTTCAGCATAGACACACTACTGAGACAATGCTAATTACAGTAGCGTATCAGTTTATGGTCAGCTTAAGTTGACCGTGAAGGGCGTGGGGCGACTGGGAGATTTGTGTCTTCATAACTCAGCGACCAATCAGAGAGGGGAGCAGGGCCAGAGGCTTTCCCACGCTCACCCGCCGGGCTTCATGGGAGTTCGGAGCCGCCTCTTCCTCCGAGCTCCACGCGTGTGCTGTGCGTTTGCCCTCTGTCAAAGTTTCCCAAGCTGGGCTCTGTTAGGTGGCGCTTCTGCGCGCTGAGAGGAAGGTGCCGCCCCTCGGCTGTCTGCCTGCACTGCGTCTGCGTCTGCCTGTGCGGGAGAAAGTGGGCGTGGTTATAGAACTGCTAAATCACAGGCTTGCTGTCTATTTGTGTGCGGACAGTTGAGGCCCTTACGGATTCGGTCGATAGTTGCTGGTTGAACGCAGGATGCCTCCGCCGTGCGCTCATTTGTATTCAGCATGTTTAATAAGTGACGGGTGGCATGCATAATCAACAACTATTGACATTTCACACATGGGGCTTCTGCCTTTCTAGGGACCTGGAAGTCACTAACTGTCCAGGTTCACTCTTGGCTGGCATTAGCATAGCATTGTGAATTATAATTAGTCCATGTGCATTTAATTACATGTGTTGGTGTGGGTGTGTATGAGTGTGGGTAAAGAGGTTGGTAAAATGTGGGGGGGGGGGGGGGTTTGAGCAGGCTTCAGGCACCCTGGTGGAGGCCAGGTTAAACGATTCCTCCATGTTCTTATTGAAAAAAAAAACAGCTTTAAAGAAAATGGCACGTCCCCGTGCCAGGACTCGGCGGGGCCCTGGGCGAGAGCCTGCTTCCCAGGATGCAACGGGAACCGTCCGCTCCGAAAAAAAACAAAAAAAAAATAGTCAGGAAGTAGGTAAAAAAAAATAAAAAAGGACTAGAGGCAAGACAATGAGACACAAGCGCGCGCGTATGAGTGTGTGGGAGAGGGAACGCGAACGATGACGCGTGAGCAGCTCACGGTGAGCCGGAGCCCACTTCACAGGAAGAAACAAATATTACATTAAAAGAGACAGCGCCATTTATCTTCACATCGGAGGGCCGGTTATCCGTCCGAATAAAGGCCGAGGATACCGGCGGATGCATGTCGGGAGGGAGTTAATGATGTTGATGTCAAATCTGTTCAATCACACCGGCCGGGCTGTGACAGATGCACACTGTCTGTTAACAGGATAACAGGCCGGTGAATATTTTTTTTTTTAGGTGTGAAGGAATTCTAGCTTTAGAACGACCCTGTTCAGAATATTTGTCAAGTAAGAAACTGAGATATATCTTATTATTATTTTTAAAACGATTTTTGATGCTATATAGTCATGTATGTATTTTTTTTATGCATGTTTCGAATCTATGCTGTTAATTGCTGCTGGACGTCCTTTACCAACCAACGCCCATTGCCGACTCAATTAACGACTTCCTCTGTGTCTTATCATCACTGCTTCTAGTGCTTTAACTTTGAAAAATGCCTTCTGTTGAGAAACATTTTTCAGCCATTTGTAACAATGCCAGCAGAGCTTAGTGGAGCATTTCAAGGCCAAACAGCTCTCCTGAGTGGGGGGAAACGATTCCGGAGCCAAGCTGCAGCTAAATTGTACTGGACCCAGCCTTGCGGACCCCACTTTCCCGTCCATTTCGAGTTCAATATTGTTTTTATGGTTTCGGGATCTGCGGCAGGATGGTATCCCTAGGCAACCCTTCCAAACAAAGACCTGCGTCTGTTGGACTAAAGTGTCCCCGAGCGTCCCCCGAGAGCGCTGACCATAACTGAGGAGACGGACCCTAGGCCTTCCACGGCTCAGCTCAATCCTCAGCTGAAGCACTGCGAGTGCATTAAGGAGTGGAGGAGAGGAACCGTTATCTATCTCACTTCTATAATTGTCTCCCCGCTTGGCTGTTAAAGTCATGACTAACTACAGGGAGGCTGTTCTGTTTTTCTGGTTTAAAAATAAGGGTGATAGTAATAGGGGTGTTTTTGAAATTTCTTCAATAACTTGTTATGAATTGTGGGTTTTGTTCCACTTACAAGATGGAAAGCACTTTAATAATAATAATGATAATAATAATAATAATAATAATAAAACATTAGAATTAAACAATAAAACCTTGGATAGTCTGACTGAATAATCTATTTCCCTTTTAGTAAGATAGACATAATTTAGATAGACGCAATTTTTCCAGGAAGTGTTTGTTGCTCTTTGAACTCTTTGAACACTATGAAGCACAGAGGGGCTGTGGGGGGCTGTGTGTGGGGGGGGAGGAGCTGTGAGGGGGAGGGGCTGTGTGGGGGGACAGGGAGGGGGAGGAGCTGTGAGGGGGCGGAGCTGTGTGTGGGGACAGGGAGGGGGAGGGGCTGTGTGTGTGTGTGTGTGGGGGGGGTGGTATAATAGCCCACTGAGTCACAAACCAATAGCAACTGTAAAGCAAACGAAATATTAGTCCACAATACAACAGCATTATACAAAATTATACAACAGCATTATACAAAATGAAACGATTCTAAAAACAATTTTGTCTTTAGAAACTAATAAATATATGTAAAGATTTCAAAGTAACCCACCTACATAACTGATGTTTTACATAATTAAAAGTGGTGTCTCTTGGAGTTTAAGTGATATGAGTTCTTGAACATTTCCATTTTCCACAAATGCACGTTTTTTTTTTTTTTATTTCATATCTGATAATGTTGATCTTTTGTGGTCCTTTCAGCTGTGACTCATGAATTAGGGAGGTCTTTCTAATTTACTTCACTGAATTTCTCATTTGTTTGCATTGTTAGCTATTTGTAATTTTAACCGAACCTAACAGTGTGAAACAGGACGAGCAGGTTAAGATGCAGGGCACGATATTGTAAAAAATCCGCAGTAAATTTTAATGAGCGGGTTATGTTTCAGAGAGGGGGAAAACCTGAGGAGAATTATAACTCTCATCGTGACACATATGAATTGGAAGACTGTGTAACTTACTTTGAAGCTGATTTTTGCCAGAGTCAATCTGAACTTCAAACTGAATATTAATTAAATATTGGTTTCATGGACAGAGTGCATATTAATCTGTTATAATGCATATTAAACTGTATTAATCTTCCTTTTTGTGTACTTTCATAATGTCCCTCACACAGAAATAATGTTTCTGATAGTTATCTGAAGAATAAGGCAACCGTATTGGACATAATCAAATTGGCTTCATGAGTGGTACACTGACTTAATACTTTTTGACTTTTGTCTGAGTCCTCCACACATGTGTGCTCACACACACACACACACACACACACACAGTGAGAAGAGTGACCCAAGGAGACAGAGACAGAGAGTCAGAGAGAGTACGAGATGGACAGGAAGAGGGTGACAAAGAGAGAAAGAGTGGAGACAGATACAGAGAGACAGACAGAGAAGTAGAAATGTGGGGGAGGGGGGGGAGGGGGACTAAATCATATGAGCTCATTGTGAGAGAAGCACCCGGAAATGAACCCTGCAGGTATTTATTCAGCTTCAGTGTAATTCCAGCTGATACACTTATACATGTCAAACACAGCTTTGTTAAGCCCGGGTGGCAGATTCTTGTAAGGCAAAAGCTCCTTCCACCCCTCACCTCTCTCATTCTCTCTCTCTCTCTTTCTCTCTCTCTCTCTCCTCTATCTTCCCCTTTTCCCCTCCCTCTTGCCAAGTGATAAAGCACTCCAGTGACAGTAGTGTGTGAATTATAAGAGGAGCACTTTGGGGTTGGAATACTCATTATACTACAACAACAGGGATCTTGTTAAAACATGTTTTATGACATTGCCAGGAAAATTAATACAACATCCTCTATTTAATAGAATCTCACCAAAATGACTCCGGCGCCTTTGTCCTGAAGCTTTGCTCAAAGTCTTCGATCACAGATGTAATGAAAAAAAAAAAAACCTTACACTTAATGTCATTATTCTCATCTCCCAAACATGCCATGCCAGGTCAAGTAGATCAGTGTGCAACACAGTGAGATGAAAGAACATTACTTGAAAGTACATGGAAGCATGATGTGTGTGTGAGTCTGTGTGTGCTGGGGGGAGGGGCACCATTTAACATGACATCTGAGCAGAGATTTAGTAGCATTTCCACGGTTTCTTATTTTAACATAATTTAATTAGAATTTTAGTTTAATTGCAGCATTATTTTCTGCTAAATACTCTCTGCGGCTAATGTTTAAACTCTCCTTGAAATAGCAAAGCCAAGCTTTCACATTAATGCCACAAAATTGCACCACCTGTAGCCAGCGTTCTGGCTAACTGACCCCAAAGATCAGTGGAAATGTAATTACTTTCTTTGTCAGTGTCAGGACAGCTTTTACCCCGGAGCCGTCAGGCACGGCATCCCCACGACCGCGTTTGCCGCGCACGAGGCAACTCGCTTCATAACATTAAAGCGTCATAACTGTTCTTACCTCATACGCCAAGTGTCTCATTAATAATTCACTTGTCAATTAAATTTTGTTAGGGCCTTTAAAAGATTCTTCAGAGCATTACACATAAGCAGCATGTTTCAAGTGACAAATGTTGAAAAAACCTCCCGAAGAAATGTGGAGCAGCAAGGAAAACACAGCGCACCCGGGCCTCCGCTTTTGACCCCGCGCTCATCAATATTAATGGATCCTGTTTTGACATCTGTTGCCGTCTGTGCGAGTCAGGTGGAGACCGGCGCGCGGGTGTTCTTCTCCGCTAACCCTTCCTACACAGAAGACAGATGTCGGAGAGGTAATTAACAAATCCTTCGGCACTTTTGCGGAACATCTTCAGATCCTCGGTGCAGGACCGCGGAGCCCCGTATTGCTAGGCCCTGGTTAAAATGTAAAGTTGGAGAAGAGAGACCGACAGAGAGACCGACAGAGAGAGAGAGAGAGAGAGAGAGAAAGAGAAAACAAAGCAGGCAAATAATGAACAAGGACCTTGACAGAGGCAGGAAATAGAATTCCTGGGCTTGATCGGTGCCACCGACAGGCTTTTGTGTCTGATTTGCGATTTCCATAACAAGGTGAAGGACGCTTGCCGCATATTTGCACAGTGAGGTGCAGGAGACCGGGGAGCTGGCAGAGGCAACAGTCAGGCATGCGTGGTTTAAAAATACACAGAATTAAGAGCACTTCTCCCGACATCATTTGCCGCTGCCTTGATCAGCCTTGTAAGGTGTGTCTTGCTATGCAGATCATATAGGCTGTCTTAAAGGGATAATGTCATGCTAACAAATTAACCTGGTCCTGCAAGACTTCACAGCGTATTTGCATAAATTTGCATTTTCGGTTGAACTGTTCCTTTAAATGACTGGAGAGCGTTTCTGGGTGAGGCTGTGTGCCGGGAGGGGAGGGGCCAGCACTGCACTGCATGTAGATGTATAAAGTGAATCAAATGCATCATCTGATGCAAAATGAACTGAAACAAACAACCAAACAATCAGCCAGGAACCCTGCAGGATCGTAAAGATTCTCTCCTGAGGGAGCATGCGGTCTGATACTCGCAAAGCAGTTCCTCTGTCGAAGACGTGGGGGGGGGGGGTAGGAGGGGCAGGGGGTGTTGAGCCACTAATCTAATGCGCACATTATTCAGCCTGCATCTATTAAAGGAAAGCTCCGTGAGATTTATCGCCCAGGTTTAACAGTATGGTAAAATAGCGCATTAAGCAGATGATATCACAGTGTATGAAATGATTATGCACGCTTGCAGGAGAAAAAAAAAAGTGGAGGAGGCCAACTTAATTAAATGCAAGGTCCTGGTTATACATCACTGGTTCTCTCGCACAATCCACTTAACCAAACTGCCTGTTATTTTTAATAGCAAAGAGCTGAGCAACATCACCCCCCCCCCACACACACACACTCCATTGTACCATGGGGGGTTAGGGGGTGCATAACATTATGCTACAATTTCCTGCTTTGCATTTTATGCCCATGACATGCTGGGGGAACCCTACAGACCTCTGCATGGTCCTTGCCCAGAATGGGAGCTGCTCAGGCCTGGCGCTTTGGGCTGGTGGGCATCCACTCCTACAGGGCATGGATCAGTTGGGACAGGAGGGCTTACACCACTCTCAGCTGAGCCCGGACGGGCTATTAATCGAGTGCCTGGGAGGCAGGTCACCTCTGGGGCTGACACGGCGACCCTGCGTCTCAAGGGCAGTCTGGCTGCGAGCGTGAGTGCCGGCGAGGGCGGGCGCACTCGGCCCTCCTGCCAATCCAATTAAAGGAGCGCAGACTGTGGCGAATGGCAGCTCTCCCGCCGAAGACGGGGGTGGGGCGGGGCACAAAACAAAGAAAGAAAGGAAATACCAACTCCGGAAATGAAATCGTCATCTCTCCGCTCAACCGCGTCGTCCTTCCCCCATAATGCTCCTTGCCGAGAGGGGTGAGCGGCTATGATGTCCCCCCACCCCCTCACGCATCTTCCAAAGCGAGCGCCCTCCCTGGGATAATTCAGCCAGAATCAACCGCTCACCGTCTTTTACCGTTCTGCTCCTGCGAACCCCAGTGTTTTTATTTAACGGCATCAGATATTGTAATGTGAGCTCAACCGTGTGACCTTGGGAGACGTACCGCTGATATTATTGACAAGACCTTACATCAGCTATGAGAAAAAAAGAAAAAGACTGAGAACAGCTGAAATAAGTCTATATGTGCTCCGCCATATTTTGTGTTTTTGTGTGTTTATGTGTTTGTGTTTATGTGTTTGTGCCTTTTGCATCAAGCCCCCCAGCTCAGTAACCACAGAAAGAGCTCAGGGCCTTTCAGTCTATTGGAGTGGGCGTGTCTCTTCCAGTCCTTTCATATTTTCTCACAGCCATGGGATTCCTGCTAAACAGCAAGACCATTGTGATGGCTCCTCCCCTGCCTTTCTGTCCCGGGGTGCACGCCCGGCATAATTGAGTTACGCTCTACGTTTTGAGGTGTGCCAAACTGGAATATTGTGGCTGGTGAATAATGTAATGAAATTGCTCTGTTGGCATGTTAGAGAAAAGGCTGAACGAAGTCAAACAATGCATTCGACACTCCCCTCCCCCCCATTACATAAACAATGGCTAAGATTATGAATTCGTATGCTTCTCTAATTCGGTTATGCTTATCGTCTTATTTAGACCGCTGGAATCCTGACCGTTCACAGAACCTAAAGTCATTTATCTATGTTCGAAACAGATCTATTTTTTTCCCCCCTCGAAATTTACATTCCCATATTACCTCTCTGTCTGTTCAAGGCAAATGGCTCCAAACCCCATTCTTACAGCAGGGGATTGTGGGTCCTAAGTCTGCTCCAAACCCCATGAGGGATTATATTCGAGTCAATATGGAGCTTTTAATATACGCCCGTGTGTATTTCTTGCCACTACACATAAGCCATGGACATGCCACCGCGTGCTCCAGAAAAAGCAAAGGAAATAGAACATACGCTAGAATCAGTTATAGCTGCTAAATGTTCTAGCTGACTTCCAGCTACCTGCCTGTGGGCAGTTTGTCATGTGGTTGCGAGGATGTAGCTAAGTCAATACATGAGAGCAACGATGACAACGGCCCTGGCGCAAGCGCGCTCCATCAGACGCGGTCGTGGTGACGGCACGCCCGACCGGACAGCCCTAAAGGCCGGAACGGAGCTGGGAGGTGTATCGTGGGACTTGTGTGTGGGTCCCGCTCGTCCCTTTTGTTTCCGTGCATCTGTGCCACTGCAGCAGGTCCTGTGAGACCGTCCAGGCCCTAGCGGAGCCACCTGGCCTTCCAGCCCAGCCAGGGAAGCAAGGCGGGAGAGCTCCGTGTGACTTAAAGCAGAAGGCTTCCCCCATTTCACCTTCCGTGCAATGCGACTGCTATTATGATGCAAACTGCGAGTTTTGCATTTGTGCTTATTGCTAAATTAGATGGCCATCAGCTGGTCTCGCTGAATTTCAATACAGCAACGCAGCTCTTGTTGGGGTGGGCCAGACGGAACACAATAAAAGGTATCAGCTCTTAGCCAATCAGTGCCTTGCCCTGAGGCAAAAACATCTTTTCCATCCAACAGCACGTCTCGGGTTATTTCTCCTGAACTCCTCTGCACACTAATGACTGCCCCCGCCTCCCACTGATATATCCACAATGTCATTACGACAGTGCTGCATGTACCGGGATGCCGATGCTGCTATCCAAAGCCACGCTTTGGCAGACCTGTGGCTATTACGGTTCCTCCTCTTGACAAGATTTCGCGTTTGCAGCCTGGTACCTTGGCGGCGCCGCCGCCTTTGATGTGGCCGTCCCTCTGATCCCACGGCCCTGGTTGTCGCTGCCCTGGCCCTGATAAAGGCGCAGTGTGTGTGCCTCCCAGGATGCACCTGGCCTTGTGGTGATAAAGGAACCGGCAGGACTTCCCAGCATGCAGAGGGAGAAGGGCTGGCAAACGAGGCTGGCGACGCTGAGTAAATGCGAGCGGCCTTGATGTGTCCAGTCAGTCGCGGCCGAGCACCTTAAAGGATGGGGCTTCAGCCCGCACCCTCCGGGGCGACTCCAAAATTAGAGTGGGAGGATTGATCGCATGCTCTTTTGGGTCCAGCTGAGAGCAGAGAGAACACCCGGGCTTTTATCGAATCCTTCAAGCCCCTCCCCGGCCTGTCATCGGCAACTTCATCAAAGTCGTCTGCCAGGGCACGCACACACCCCCCCCCCCCCCCCTCCCTCACCTCTCCCTCCCCCCTCCCTGCTCGTCAGCGCTCCTCGAGGAGCCATATAGTGGGAGTTAGCCCCCATCGATTAACTCACCTGCTGGAGGCGGCCTTCCATGGAGGGGCTGAGGAGGCGACGCCCCTGTGCTGGGGATGGTGGGCAAGGATGGGGGTGGGTTGTGTGTGTGTGTGTGGGGGGGGGGGGGTACAGCGAGTCTCCACTGTAGAGGAGACATCATCTGAAGCTTCCTTACAACCCTGCACCTCCACACAAGCCCCTACGCCTCTACCCCCACCCTCACATCGGCCGGCAGTCTGGTTCGTTCATGACGCAGGACTAATTTGGAGGCGGTAATTACACCCATACTTGAAGGATCCCTCTAAAAGGACGACTCCCTCGCTTGGCAGGCCACGCCCACACTGCATCACCCATGAGTGAGGGAGGGATAAATTATGGATCAGGCGAGGGGAGGCAGAAGGTGTGTGTGTGTGTGTATGCTTATGTATGTGTGTATGTATATGTGTGTGTGTGTGTGTCTGTGTGTGATCCATAACTGTTCCTACTGCCCAGACAAGACAGTATTTATGGTATACAAATTATGCGCGAGCCGACTGAGCAGAGCTAAACGCATGTAAATATTCCCCCAGCAACAGTGTTGGCCATAGTGCCAGGACAGATTTAAATTCGATGATATTTACAGATGGGCTCACTAAAAGTGCTATCAGAGAAAAACTTAAAGTGCCTGAAGCAGTTACAAAGAAACAGGCAGCAAAGCAGATCTCAGCACTATTTCCACCCTCTTTATCTGCTAAGTAAGGTAACACCGAGCTTGTATTCACAAAGACCTACGTGGTCCAGTAATGACCTATGACATGCGACATCATACTACATCATACCTTACAAGCTCGTAAGCGCTGCTTGATTATGAGGAGCGCAATAAGTTCGTTATACTCGTTTCATTCCTCGTCCGTCGCAGCAACGGTTCGGTGGCGGATCGGAAGTGGAGCTCTGGCCCCTCTCCGGTGGTTCTCGGCATGGCGCTGGCTGGGGAGGCTTTCGCCAGGCCTGCCTGGCACCACTCAGATTGGCCTGATGCTTCGCCCTGCTGCTGCCCCAAACCCCTACCCACCCCCAACCCACCCCCAACCCAGCAGCCTGTACAGCGGGACCCGAGCCGCCCAGGACCAGTCTGAATACAAATAATGCTTCCTGAACGGAAATTTCGACCATCAGCACATTTGTAATTTTTCCCCCCTGCTCATAAATAAATAAATCAACAGATACGTGTACGCGGTGTACAAAAAAAAAAGAAGAACGTGGTGGGGGGGAAAAAATGAAGGGAAACTCCTGTGCTGAATATGTAAATTGATGGCCAGCTCTGTGAAAAACAGAAGTGATGCGACTAAATTGTCTCCCGTCTGCTTTAGATGCGTGCGCATGACTCTTAGTGCTGGGCTGCTTGCAGATGCAAAGGTGTCATGTGTGCCAGGCCAGCATCTGATTGGCTAAGCATCATCAGCAGTATAATAAGGGATGTGGGTGTACAGTGCATTAAGGGAACACTCTTTGGCCCCTGAGCGGTATGTGCAGAGGTAGGTGCAGCCCACAGGGGGCGATGATTATCTGAGAGAACAGTATAGGAGGAAGAGCGAGGAACATGTAGGAGAGCTGCTCTAGATGACATTTTGCAGGTTGGAGGAGTCGGCCGACCTTGGAAGCCTCCAGACTCTTGATCCTGTGAGCCCCAGAGTGGAGAATTGAGCTGTAAATCCTCTCCAGCAGATACGAGGCTGAAGGTACATCCAGGGTTCAAAAATATCCCCCAGCCTGCTAATCAGAATATCTACAAGATTGTCTTTGCCAACCCAGCAAACCCCCCCCCCCCAAGCCACTCTTGCATCCCCTAAAGGACGAAACTATGAATATTCTAGCCAACTTGGAATTACTTTTACTATGACTCATGTCAATTTAGTCTTCGTGTTATTATTTTTTTTCCTCCCCCTCTTGAGCAGGACCCAAGTGCTTGGATTGTTTTGCATTCTGTTATCCCTTCAGGGAACCAGAGGCATTTTGGATATTATTTATTCCCCCCCCCAGGAGGTCTATACACTGAAGGCCCATCAGAGGCCTGTGTCTGGGAGACGATGGCTTATCAGTGACTCTCCGGGCGAAGGCAAACCAGACCTAAACTGAAGGCAACATGTTTATTGAGTAATTGAAAGTGAGCAATGTGCGCAGGAATTCAATGTGGCTGTCAATCAGCGCGGTACAGTGATGGAGTCGTGGACAGTGCCACGGCCTGCCTGCCGTCACTATGAAATTACAAATCAGCAGCGTGTTATCCAAAGCGTGTGACCAGGCTGGCCCCACAACTCTCTCTGCGGTAACAGTTGGCATTTGCTTGGCTACGCGCGTGAATACAGAGCCTCTGAATCTAATAACCAGCCCTTCTCAGTACCGGAGATCTGCCCTCCCCCACCGTAGCGCGAGACGTTGGGGAGGCTGCAGGGTATGCTAATATAAAACGCACAAGTGCTCACTGTACATTTGGTTTATAGAGATGAGCAAAGATTTCTTTATTTATTTAGGGTTTTGTTTGTTTGTTTGTTATGATGGTTGGTTAGTTTTTTTTTTGTTTGTTTTGTTTTTTTGGAATGACTTTTTGCCCTGTTCTTAAGAGACCGCCCCCAAACAACATGCATAATGTATAGAAACAGAGGCGAGATGTTTGGGACAAATTCTTATCTTTCCTCAGACAGTAATATCATGTGTTGCTGCATACTCGTCTCTCCCGGGGTAAGTCATTGGAATGTCTTCACTCGTGCAGAACCTATCCCATCTTTGCCACGCGGGACGTTGGGGGAGGGGGTGGGGGGGCATCTTATCATACGCATTGGTGGATAGGTGCGTCTGCCCGCGCTCTGATTTACATAGTGATATTTTAGCTCTTTGGTCTTGCTTAAATGTTTTCCCCTGCTCTCTCCTTTTGACTCTATGATCTGCTTTGCATGCAAACGGGAGGGGGTCAAGGTTATCATGAAGGCGAGAATATGGATTTATTTACCCTCTTTAAAGTCCTGTGTCAGTGCTTTGCCACTGACTGTCTATACGAGGCCGTTAGGCCGTTCAGTGTGGTCATATACACCTACCATTATGCATTGCTACGTAGAAAAAAACAAATGAAATGACCGGTTACGTGCTAAAGGAGGTGCCTCGTAACAATTACACCGGTGAAAATGTATTTAAGCTACGTTAGATATAGTTTAACCTTCTTTTTTCTGTAATTTCATAACTCTCATGGAAGTACTTTCGTTTCTACAGAGTTATGGCGACATCATGTTCCATCTGTCATACGCTGTTGTGATTTGGTTGACTACAGCACGTGCAACCGTCTGCAGCACTTATTTAAGTTCGCTTTAGTTTCGAGGGATGAGACGGCCTCACTGCATCATCAGAATGTTGATTACGCGTAATGAGTTCAGAACATGCATTGGGGCTCAGTTAATTTCCACGCGCCGCATAGCCTACTCAAAACATGCTGCATCAAACGACAGCGTCAAGCACATATCGGCGAACCTTGTGCGGAGATGTTATTGCGGGAGGACTCGGTCTAATAAGCACCGAGGCTGAGTATTATGGTGTGCAATGAATAGTAAATAATGCCATAAAACTTGGGAGATGATTAAAGTCCATGGTGAAAATGGCGAATAAATAGTAAGATGTGCAGAACACGAAAGCAATGGTATATAGGCGCGTTTGAGGTAACTAGAGGTAATTTCCGGCAGAATACCCTACAGGATATTGTAGACTCAGGACTGACTTCCGAGACTGTGTTTGAGCTTCAGAAGGTATGTTTTTTTCCGATATGAGCAGATGAATGAAATGCAAATGAGTTTGAATGGTAAGGTCTGGAGACGGATCAGACGCTATTTCCTCTTTGGGCTGTGTTATCCCCATCTCCGTATCTATTATAAAGACATTGCAATCCCATCTCAAGTTGTGCCGTTGTGAACATATGCGATGCTTACAGTAACCATATTGTCAAGTTTTCCCTTTGTGATTAAAATGCCCTGGAGGTGCTCTTATTGCTTCCCCCTAATGATGATAGCAGCATTTAATAAACCCGTCGCAAATTTCACAGACGTTTCGAGTGTCTTTGGTTTTTGCCAACTTTCAGTGTGCCGTCCGTTTATTTTGTGCCTGTGTACTCTAGAGTAATTTAAAGGAACCCACAAATTGTTCCATTGTTTATCGCTTAAGGCTCGGCGCAATTTGGAGCAGTTTAACGTGGGTAGATGCAACTTTGACAAAGTCTACAAAACGAGGGAATTGGTATTTCTGTGCATTTATGTTTTATTGCCTTGCCATAAGTTTTGATTGAACTTGATTTGCATCAACGCAACGCGTAGGAGAGCTAAAAAAATACATTCTGTATCTCATTTTTTGGCCTATATGGTATATACGGTATGATTATATATGATTATATATACATTCCAGGTAAGTAACTGCAGTGTGTTACTTAGGTAAAACAGATATAGATATTAAAAATAAAAATATATAGTAAAGTTTCGGACAGAGGTCCTTCATTAGTTGGGGATTTATTCAATCACCTTGCTTGCACAGCTGATGAAGAACCTCTGTCCGAAACGTCCTGCTTCTCTGGAAACTTTGTGTACTTTACTATGTGTGTGTGTTTGTGTGTGTGTGGGGTGTGTGTGTGTGTGTGTGTGTGTGTGTTTAGCAACAAGCTGAAGCTTGTCATGCACACTGGGTTTGACAAGATGTCTTTCATAATTTAGTGGCTTTATTGTATGGTGTTTTGAACGCAAAACGCGCCAGTGAACGTAAAACGCATTAGTGACCGCCACGGAACTGCGAATTTCTAAAACAATTCGAAAAACAAGGCAAATTCTTTTAAGAGACTTGTGATTGAGACCAGATCAAAATATTCTGTTCTATGTTGTCTAAATATGTATCATCAAGATTCATATTTGAGTTAAAAAACAGCGCTGTAATTTTTCCACTGCATGTCTCTCACAAACTTTATTAGACGTATGGGGGCCCAAGATTGCGTTTTGTAATGCGTACCATGAGCAAATCTTTAAAACAGCGCAAACCAACTGGCACGAGCACAACTTCTAAAGAAACACTTCGTCCTGCTGTTTCGTCATTTCCATGATTAAGTACCAGGTACGAGACTTGGCAGGTTAATAGACAATTTTGTTGCTAAGGCGTGGCATAGCATTGCGTTCACCTTCCCATCGGCTTTCACTGGAGATTCACATCCGATGCAGCGGTTGAAATGTGCTGAGCTTGTGTTCAAACTTCTGCGGTGGCCAGTAGGGAAACAGCTGGGGAGGGAGCGGATGTAGAATGTCAAGGGAAAGTGATGTCGCGTTCACTGGCGTGAAGCCTGTTTCGCAAAGAAGGGCCGACCTGGTCCGCGCACACTGGCAGCACAGCTTTCGTTGGCACTGGGCACTAGATCCAAACGAGCACGCCATGGACAAGAAGAGCGAACGGTGCAGTTCGGGTAACTTTAATGAAATTTACTTTCAAGTAGAAACAGACAGCGAGGAGACCGAGAGATGAAACTGAACCTTTCCAACGGAATTCAACAACAAATGATGAAAACCCTATTTGAATTCCTAACTGTAGTTCTCACCATCTGAAACGATCCCTTATGCAGAAGCGATGGGCGGGGGATTCTAAGAGTGCTGTGTTCAAGCCCCTGTGGAGGAATTAGATATGGATTCGCTCACTGTAAACATGGATAATTGGCACCAGATGAGTGGCCCAGACCTCTGTACTGACGCTGGTAGGTTTGCTAAAACAGGCTTGCATACAGTTGTTGCATCGTTAAACATCTTTCTTTCCGATAAAGACTGTGTGCTGCTGTGACTGACGGATACAGATCACTCTTGACGCAAAGTGAGCTCCCCAAAATTCACGCAACACAAAATAATGAGGAAACATGATTTCGTTCTATCCTGATGAAAGTTAAAGATAAGTCAGTGAATTTCTGAACGTGGTGGCTATACAATTAATTCAAAGGTACATACAAATAGTCAACACTGCTTAAATTAGAGAAGTATGCCAAGAAGTATGAAGTTATTATTAAGATACGCTATCTGGGCGCAAGCCAGTGTGATCAGGCGAACTGCAGAACTTAGCACATCGACAGACGACGCATGACAGACTAATTCGCAACAGCCTACACGCAAGACCGACAGGGCTACACGATTGAAGTACGGAAATCTGGAGTATGCTACACAGAATTTCTAATAATTGATATAGATCAACAACCAGGAACCTAAACGGAAAGTATCAGCAGACTTCCTCCTAATACTGCCGTCTCTGCTCGCATCTACCACCGCCTCCTCAGATGCCTGAGGAGACGTATTTTGGGAGGGCCGTGACGTCATCGGTAAGCGGAGAGAAAGTCGCGTCTGTATCTGCGGTTGTTAAGAAAACGGGCAAGCCCGAGGAACTGGCACAGACGGAGGCGGGGAAACAGACTCGCTATTCACTTCAACTTATTAATTTAGGGGAACAGATCGCACGAACATTGATCACGACCGTGAATGCAGGTGTATTTCTACAGTTGCTATATGCGTATATGCTATATGCGAGGATTGGAACGCTGCCTTTTTTTCAAAGTATTTTTGACGGCTTTCTTATGACCAAAAACAGCAGCCAGAGAAATTATGAAGTTGCGGGGAAATAGTGCTGGTGGTCTTAATCATCGTACGTAAAATAGCATACGAAGAGTTGGGAAAGAGGGTGCTGCAAAGCGTCATGATGTTGCACTCAGCGTCCGTTTATCACACTACTTAGCTACGGAACAGTGAACGCCACGGAGAGTGTTGTGGTCAGCGCGCCGCCTCTCAGAATACAGCTAAAGGAAAAAAAGAAACGCCGACCGACTGATAAAGTGACCGTGGGAAAATTTCGCACTTCAGGTGATGGGGTTATAAAAACACTGAAAAAATACATTTATAATTCCGCGAGCTTTGGGCGATTGAGAAGGACGGGATCCTCTTACCGCGGATTCTCCTAAAATCGGCAGCTGCATTCTCAAGTGCGCAAAGCGCTTTTTATTCGCTCAGCGTTGGTTTTCTATTTTTTGTGTGTGTGCTGGCGTGACAGTTGCTATATGGGAAAAGAATGGAAGACTGATTTCGTTCCTGAAGACCGCTGGCTCTTCTCTCCGGGTGTTTGAGTTGCACGCCAGTATGCAGCTCCTCAGAGTTGCGTGGGCTTTAGCGGGAGCGGCTGTCTGCTGCTTTGTTATTCTTTTGATCCACTCACGCTTCCTAAAAGAAGGTAATTGTTCCAGTTGTTTAATTTACTTTGCATGCGTATATAATGCTGTTCCCCTGTGCCCTGCCGTCACCTGTCCTCCTATATGTCGTCTCATGTCTTATTATCTCGTCTGTTGATTTGGTGGAGATGAAGGCTGCGTCTCCATTGAATCCGTCGTTTGCGGTAGAGTGCGCAACCACAGCCATACGTCTCTAAAACGGAGCAATGTCCAATGAATTATTTGCTAGCGTTGACGTTATGTTTCAAAAGCGTCGACATGATATAGCCTAACGTGAATGTGAGCCAGAATGCAATGACGAGGTGAAAATAAACGCACTCCAAATAACCTATTTGAGTTACGGACGTTTGCGCACAAGGTATTGTTTTAAGAATAGAAGTCTGTTTGGGAGGAGAGGAAGAGTTCATTGTTGCGTGAGATAAAGTGATTTATAGTTGTTTTCTTCAATAGATGGCACTAGAGTCTAGCTTAAGGGTAACGGCGAGGTCAAACTGCAATTATTTCTTCTCATTAGCCTTAATTCGTTTCGTCTGACGTGCCACTCAAATACCAGCTATCAGAGATAAATCGAGACGTAGATAATGCGTTGTTTTATGTGCCTTTTACTTATAAAACATAATCACAAAGTTACATTTTAGGATGAATTATTCAAGCAAGATCAGACACAAGATAACTGGAAGCACCTTCATTTTTAATTATTCAAGAATTTTAGCCTCTTAGATGTAGTTCTCTGCACATATGTTGCTTTTTTTGTAATTAGCCAACCTGTAAATCACATATGTGAATAGATGCAGCACATTTATAAGGCACGGAACCAACCTAGATAATCAAGAACATTTGTTGCTTCCACCTTAAAGACACCTGTATTTATTTTAGATCTGCCTGGCTATATAAGGGGACAGTGGTGTGTCAGTACACAGTAATAAAAGGTGAGGCCCATTCAGACGTGCCAGTGAAGTGCCCGACTGACCCCCCCCACCCCACCCCACCCCCATTTTTGAGGGGGGGGGGGGGCGGGCTACGTGGTACGTGTGAGCTGTCCTTTTCCCATCACTCCCAGCTTTTGTGCACGCCTCAGAGGAGAAACAAGAGTGCTCTGTTTATGGAGGGGACAGGAGGTTGGCTTTTACCACTGCTCGGTGCCTGCTATAGCGAACTCTCTTCTGTATTATCCTTTTGGTAAGAACGTACAAGTGCCGTCGCGGTGGAGCAGTGGGCAGGCGCTTCGTCAGTGGAGGCTCGTGGGGCCCGGCGAACCCTCCCTGCAAAAGGCACACGTAGCTGGTTTGGCCCAAGTGCACCACGCTAGCAGAAGGCTTTTCTCACTAAACACTAATGCAGGGCTGCTTAGCATAAAACGTGGGGCAGCGTCGTCATGAGCGAGTCTGGCAGATGCGAAACAGAAACTTTTAAATTACGGCGGAAAAACATGTTTTGTGTTACCGTTTTTTGGTCTAGTAGCACTTACAGATGATTGTCAATCTTACCGAACATAAAATAGTGTTTGATAATTATAATAATAATGATAATAATAATAATAATAGACCATAAGGTTTAATGTTAGATAATAGGACTTTTTTTATTTCCTCTTACATGTCACTGTAATGAGCAGGGTTCATTTTTCTCTGTCCAAGCAAAGACTGTGCAAATCCTTAAGGCTTCTTTTTCAAAGTGTATTACAATGCAGTACATTTAGTGTTAGATTTAATGTTCCTCTGCCATTTTACTTCCACTGGCCATTGGCCAAAGGAGGACTCTATTATTATTATTATGTATTTTCTTCATTCAAAATGAATGGGTTCTTAGACGTATATACTGAGGCAAATGAGGCTAGAAGGTGAGAGTACGTAGGCTTTGTCTGGCTGTCCAAGGTCATGGAGCATGGTGTAGGGTCTGCTGCAGAAGAGCCAAAACAAACCCCTCTATGAAACACGACTTTCGAAAAGCAATGCGAGCTGTTTTACTCTACTGTACTCTACTCTACTGTTCAGCTCAGCAGCCCCAAATGCAAATAGGACCATTTATTTCGAATGACATTTTGAATGACGAGTGGGAGAACAACAAAAAAAAAAAACTGTTGAGCACGAATCGATAGCGTTGCGGTGTAATGAAATATTTTGCTGGAGGACACAGGAATCATATGGCTCATTGTCACAAATGAGGAAGTTGAAGAAAAACATTTGTCTCCTTTGGTGAATGTGACAGTGTAAACACATGCCAGTAAATGGAATTTCATCTTTACTAAATGGACAAAACGGTACAAGAGATCATTTGTCTCTCAAATGTTTTATTTGACTTCATGCCCCTAGTACATGTATTTTAATAGCAAATGCTTGATGCAGTTTATGTTTTGGACAACTTATGAAGTGGAATCGAGCACCTAAATAAACTGTCGCTCAACTATTGCTCAACTATTGCTCAACTATTGCTCAGCTGAACTGTCGATATCTTTATTAAAGTCTTCATGTGTCCAAACAAGGAAACAAACATTACAAATCCGTGGTGTCATGTAGAACCTTTTTTTCCCCCAAGAGCTTCTGTTTGTCCCCACCCCCCCATTCAGGATTTGCACCAATCAGAAACTGCAGCCTGAGCAGCGGCGGTGGGCTCGGAGAAGAGCCGTCCTGGGGGCGTTTGTTTGCCTCTGTGAGGCGTTGATTGCATAATTGTGGTTAACGTGCTGGTGAACTGTGGTGTAATTACTGCGCGACGGCTGCGTCCCCCCTTGCAGATGGCGGACGTATTCATCCGCCCGGCTCCCCCTCTGTAGGTGCTTAAGCTGGCAGAATAGAAGGGATGTGGCAATTTTGCCCTTGAGTCCTGCATCAGTCTGAAGTGACATAAAGATAATACTTGCCATTTGGTGTGCTGTTATTACCGGCGGGCAAACCCAAATGGATTTGTCTTCAGTGTGCTGGAAAATCCCCCTTTTTGTCAAGCCACCAACAAGTTGAGAGGCAAAAGACTTCTTGTCAAGGATTGCTGGAGCTTAGCATAGAGCATCTGACATCATGCTAATCTACCATAGAAGTATGACAAAGAGACCAGATTCAGCGAATTAACTCGGCGGTTCGGAGGCCCGGCGCCTGGAGGTACCCTCTTAAGCACAATTACAAGACAAAAGCCACAAGACGTTCATGCAAATGGATTATGCTCTCATTCTGGAGAAGCTGCAAAAGCATGTGACCAGCCAAGGTACCAGCCAAGCCCCTATTACACCCCCCCCTCCACCCCTCCACCCCTCCACCGCTCCCCAGAACACTGCAGCAGGTGCAGAGGGAGCTGCGGCACAGGTCCAGGGTTCAAAGGTCAGAGCCCACCGCATCTGTGCGTAATCGGCTGTTAGACAGAGGCCTGTCTCCTTAGATCAGCGATTTCGTCTGGAAAGTGATGGGGCTTGCAAATGAGAGAATATGCTCTCCGCACTGGCAAGGGGTCCTTTCACTTCCTCCTAGATAAAGCAGACCGTGTTTTCTGTGCCGTGGGTTGTGTGCAGTAGTCGAGAATCTGGTTCCCAAGAGGGAGAGAACACAGAAGTTCACACCTCTATTTCCCAACAGGGCCGGGGAAACATCGCCTTTACACAGAGGAATTGATTTGCACGTTTTGTTTTGATCCACACCAGGTATGACTTACAGAATACGAAAAATATTGTGTGCAAATATACTACAAAATTACAGAATATATAATATATATATCGTTATAAAATTACACGATTTCTTTAAATACCAAATTCAGCATTATATCTGTGCTTCTAGCCATACATGTACTTAAAACAATTGTGGCTGCTCCCAGAATACCACAAATGAGAATTATGCATTTGATACATTTTATTTTACTTTTCTTACCACACATTGTGAATAATGTGACAAAGAACTCAAGTGCAGATAAGTGTGTAAAAGAGTAGTCTGTGTTGAACTACAGCACATTTGTGGCCCTAGCCAAAGCAGTTATCCTGTATGGAGCTGGAATATGGAACCACAGCTGGCGAATGACGTGATGTCAGAGTGGGTTGTTGTTTGCTGGGCTGTTTGAGCTTTTTATGAATTTTATAGCTATTTGAAGAATTTGCAGGGTTGGTTTTTGCCTGTGACAATATTTGGATGCCTGGGTGTATTTGTGGTTCAGGGGTATTTGTGGCTTCGGTGTGTGCATGGTTGGGGGATATTTGAGAGCTATAAACAGAATCACTGTTTGGGCTGCTAGCCTGAAACAATGCTTTTCACACAGTCTTGCACACTCCAGGGACTCCAGCAGGTCATTAGTGTGTGCAAATACTGTTGGCTGAATACTGGTTAATATGCTTTAGAGGCTAATAAATAGATGACGAATAATGCACTGCAGAAGATATAGAAGGCACCGTTTCATCCTGTGTTCAGCCTATGAAATGGAGGCCAAACGTATTTATAACGATCATGTAACCGCACCTGACGTCTTGTCCAATTGTCCCTGACAGGTTCTTGACAGATTTATGACACCTACTCATAAAACAGTTTGTCACATACACATTGTCAGAGCTAGCAACAGCAGATCAGTGATCTCCGACCCCCTGAATGATTGAGACATCATCGATCGTAACTAGGGCTGTCTTAGCTTAGGTCTTTGTCTCCAACTTACGTCTAAAGCAATTTCAGAATGACCATGGCTTCCTGCAGTTAAACAACACCCGCCCTCTGCCTCCTTGGTATGTATGATTGTTATTATTCTTTTCAGTTGAAAAAGAATTAAAGGCAATGTCATTTAATGAATATCTTAGAACGCCGGACGCCACATTCCCTTAGTCTCACGTTCCTGAATAAATTGCATGTGTGTAACAATTTCATTCCAGAGCAATGCAGTGGCAAGATAGGTTTTCCATGCAGCACTGAGAGAGTGAGAGAGAGTGAGAGAGATAGATAGAGAGAGAGAGAGAGAGAGAGAGCGCAGTGGAGTGGAAGGGAAATAAAGAAACCAAGCAGGCTTTCTCTGAAGTATATATTAATTTGCCCTCTTATTTCATTGCTAGTAATGATGGCCAGAGACGAGATGTTTGCTGTGTTAGTTGCGGAACAAAAATAAATAAATACACAAATAAATAAATAATTTCTCAGTCTAAGACTCATATGGGACCGTAATCAGCCTCTTTCCAACAAATACGGGCGAAACGAAATGAGATTCCACGGCCGTTTCACTGAGTGGGTTCCGTAATCATTTGCCAGGTAATTTGCTTGTTGGAAGAGCATGTTGGTTCTGGAATGGCCGAGGAGCTGTTCAACGTGTCCCTTTGCCCTCAGTGAGAGATGCAGTTCGCTGAGAGTCTGTGCAGCTGCCGACAGCCTTCAGAGAGAAGCACCATGGGACTTGGGGCAAACTCTATTACCTTCAGAGTGTTTTTACAATAATTACAAAAGAAATTACCACATGGTTAAATTTATTTGCTAGTATAAACACGCCATGTAATACACAATATGTGCTAGTTCGTATTAGGAACTGACGCGTCCTTTGTCACTAGTGTATAGGTAGGCAGTGTTTATTTCATCTTTAAAAATCAATTTGGAAATTACAATATATTTCTACATGCATCATTGAAGAAATTAGCTTATATTTATTAAAGCCATGTGCAGCTTACAGTCGTAATCAATTTACTAAAACGTGCTTGTGTCTGTATGTAAAAATCCTTTAAAAAGAGTCTCATGTGAAGTCTGATTTGTAGTCTAATCAACTTTGAAGGCGAAGGTACCTCTACTTTTTGTTTAAACATATAGGACCTTAACATTAATAACATTAACATTACTAGCAGAAATGAAAAAGAAGCCAAGTACGTTATGTTAAACTATTCCATTTCATAAATGGGTGTCACTGTCAAAGATAAGTAACAGGTCCTACATGAAAATAAAGCAATTAGTTTTACCTTTTACTAGCGTTCAGTCATTGATTCAGAGGACAATGCCGCCCTCTCATAGGTGTCCGTTTACCCCATTCAGTTGGAAATGAAGGCTAGACTTCTCTGGCACAGAGCCCAATTAATACCGCTCCTCTGCGTCGCTCATCCGCAGGGTGAGACTTTACTACTGTCTTTAAGATCACAGCTACGTGTCCTTCGCGGACGCGCGTCCGTTATGTCAGCGTTTACGACCGTGTCGATGGCAGAGGGCAGCGAGAAGCGCTCGGCTCGATACCCTCGGGCCTGGGACGCGGCAGGGGCAGAGGACGTCTTGATTTAAGGCACGGAGCGCTGACGATGCGAGCGTCGCGTCGTGCAGCGGGTGCAGCGGGTGCAGCAGGCAGCGTGGAACATCCTGCCGGATTGTGTTCTCTTCCTGTCATTGGCTTGCGGACTGGCGGCGTGACCTATGAGGTTCCATAGCATCTTTTATTCGTTGGTTGGTTGTTGTTTTTTTAACCTGCCCCACAGCACTGAAGGAGCATAGCTGATCTCCACCGCTCTCCCCTACATGCAAAGGCCAGAGAACCATCCCACACAGCCGTCGCCTGGAACCATCAACTCCAGTTTCTTACATTAGCACTAGACACCAATTGGTACCAGACCTAAGAATTAAAGATTAATAATCAGCCTTGTGTATTCTCACGGCAACAATTGATATCATGACAGATCACTGTATGTGAATACGCAACAGTTTTATTAGCACACAAGAAATCTCCCAGACAATGAGAGGAATCAACAGTGTGTGTGTGCTTACATGAAGCCAATCTGTGTAGGCCTATTTGCAGGAGAGCTAAATAGCAAAAGAAAGGTGTGGTCTGACATGGAAATGACTACCGCCTTGTTTTAATGAGGGCTACGAATGCTTATAAAGTGCAGTCTCACTGTGAATGAGGGTAAATGGAGCTGGATTTGAACTGAAATGTGTTGTGCAGATAGAAATGAATTATACTCATGGCTTTTCTTAACTTGGCAAATGAGAAACAATGCCAAGAAGCTACGGGTATAATTTAGTAAAGCTGAGATCGCATGCAGAAATGAAAGAGATCTTGTTTGCCGTGTGGGCCTTTGGGTTTAGATGATTGTCTAAACAACAAAGCAAATGGGACCACTCACTATGACCAAGAACAGATTATGTTTAAAGAAAGAGTTTGGTAAAGCTGTGCACGGTTATTATAGTTTAGCCTCGCACACTGGATATCTGCTCATATCCGAGATCTTCTCTATGAGCTCAGGCTCTCTGTTCCTCGATGGATCCTTCGATATACTTTGCAGATATCTGCTAGCTTGCAGAAAGGGAACACAATTCAACATCCATGCAGATGATTATCTGCAAATCCGTTCTTCTGGGTTTTAGCCCAGGAAACAGTTTTGTAGAACAAGAGTCTTGTAAACGGTTTCAAGGGAGGTATCCAGTCATCACACTTATCCAGACCTCATAGGCTGCACCAGGCTACCTTTGGCTCACTGCACAGTGTCCTAATAGATGCTGATCAGGCATTTCCAGCAGAGGTTGTAGATTACCGTCAGTTCCAGTGAGGGTTACTCTCCCAACTTTTCCTCTTGTAGTTAAGGCGACGGTTTCTCCAGCAGCCCGACAGAGTGGCTGTGACTTCCACCGGTGGAAACTGACAGAGAGAGTGTCTCCTTAGCAATCAGCCACCAACACAGACAAATGGAGAGTTTGCTAAAAGTTGATGAGGGTATTTCTAAAACACCTGATGCAATTACAGGTTATGTGATGCCGTAATTGCCGTAAGACATGGCATAAGGAACTCAAACCTGCAGGTGCATTCCAGTGGCTCTAGAAATTCCTTGGTGAAATGGGCTACATAAGAAATTCAGCCATTTTAAAGGGGATTCCGAACCATAGGTAGAGAAATTGTTCAGTTTGAAGGGAGTTTGAGGGAAGCAGTGGCACAGGGAGTAGTGAAGAACACTTCATCACAGCGCAGGACACTGACAGAAAAGTTTACACATCAATCACTGCATGTCCTGTCAAGATCGCCTGGCAAGTTGAGTCTGCTGGCTGGTGCCAGATAAACAGCAATATAGCAGAGTTCACTTAAATGTGTGAGTGCATATATATATACAGTATGCACATACAGACACACACATTTACACATATACGATTATATGGGTTAGGGTTAGGGCACCGCATATAGGGTTAGGGGTAGGGTTAGGGACACCTATGGGGTTAGGGTTAGGGCACTGCTATGGGGTTAGGATTAGGGCACTGCTTAGGGGCCATGTGGAACGGAGTGCACCTTGTGATTTTGTGAGGTACAATGAACATTCCAGTTGGAGCCCATTGGACATGTGAGGCTGTCTCCACTCTCCTTCAACTTGTAGGGACACCAAATGCAGGGCACCAAACGCAGGGGCACCAAACGTGGGGCACCAAGCGTGGGGCACCAAACGCAGGGGCACCAAACGTGGGGCACCAAGCGTGGGGCACCAAACGTGGGGCACCAAGCGTGGGGACACCTCCTTGGAACATCAAGCCCATGTCAGTGAGCAGGAGGCCCTCACTGCAGGGCGCATCATGGTGTGGAAGGCTGTTCTGACCTGAACCCTCTGGGCCCATGAAGGCTGTTCCTGTATATCACCACTAAAGCATTAAGACCAAATGCATGCTGCATGCATATAAGTGTATATAAGCATCCATATAAGCATTTAGTTTAAAAACATTTTTCTTACCTTGCCTCGGAAAGAACAAAGCCAGCCTACCAAAGTGCGCGAGTCTACACACAGGCATACTCGTGCGTGCTCGCGTCCCCAGACATTTAATGGTACCGAAATAGTCATGGCAGGAGAAAACACAAACATGCATGCAATTGGAATATGAAGCAGACGGAGAGATAGCTGGGCCACGCGGCGGAGCAGAAAAGGGGGAGAAAACTCCTCATATTTTAATAATGATATTTACAGAGCAAATGAAATATGCCAGGCTTGCAAATTTGCGCTGCTGAACAGACAATAAATTATACCTTGTGTGGCTACACGAGCCCAAGGATAATATCACCGCCGGCGAGATGAAGGACTGGGCCTGGTGGGGCACAAGAACGAAAAGGCCCCCGCTGCTTAAATCAAATGGGCGAGGGGATTGCCGTGTAGGTCCTGTCACCCGGGTTTATCTGCATACATTACCTGGGCTAGGCAGGAAGTAGGCTCAGCAATGAGCTCGTGTGCTGAACACACACCTGTGTCCGGGTCTACGTGTCGCTCTGCACCATACGCAGTATGCGAAGTGTGTGTGTGTGTGTGTTGAGATGGGGGAAGAGCGTGCAGGGCTGAACCTCATCATGCTCAGAGCTGAACCTCACTCTGCACATGCCTGCTCCTGACAACAGCCAATCGAAAGAGGGACGAGCGCGGATAGACAGACGGCCTTCCGGACAACAAGCAGCTGTGGCTCATTCCCTGGCGTCTGTCTCATCTCTACTGACGGACGCGCACACACACACATACACACACACACGGCACGTGAAAAGTCTGCAGGCGTCTCCTAACAGGCGGCGACACGGACGCAGGACACTCGCGATGCCCGATGTGGACCGGCCACAGCGGCGGGCCCGTAATTGCATCGTGGGCCTCCGAGCACAGGGGCTCCCGGTGGACGGACAGCCGTAGCCGTCATTGCCGTCGCGGTGCGGCTCAAGACGGATCGCTCAGCTCTGCTCGGCTGTCGGCACCAATAAGCGTGAGCCGTGAGAGCGAGGTGAGCTGACCTGCTGGTTTTAAGAGTAAATTAGCCAGCGCGTGATCCTTACATGGAGGCTCAGGCCGGCGGCAAATACTGGCAGAGCGAAGTGGAGTCGTGAGGACAGACCGAGTGATTATTGTCACAAGGGACACATGGAGAAAGTTCCAGTTATTTATTTTTTTTAAGGAAAGATGCCATGGCTAATACTGCTATTGCTGCCTTGTGGGAAAATCTTTTTGGGAGGTTGCCATGGAGATGGAGCCTTTCGAAAAGGTAATTGAAGGAATGCATGTGTGTAAAGGGAGAGGAAGAGAAAGGGAGAGAGAGAGAGAGATAGAGAGAGAGAGAGAGAAGAGAGAGAGAGAGAGAGACACTCTGGAATTCTCCTCCTGACTCTTGACTCTCCTTTGCAGTTGGCTGTGTGAGAATGACCCGTAATTACTGACCACACTGTCGTTGATAAGAGGATGATACTACGACTTGTAGATGTGGCTTCGAAATAATGAAACTACAGTTTACCAAGACACTAGTCAGATGAGGTCCTGAGGATGTGTGACTGTGGAAGCGCTTTTTTAATTACAGAGCTGACAGAAGCAGAATAAAGGACATCAGACACATCATGCGATGCAGATGCGTAGGCTAGGTGTGGACATGGTGGAGGACCGAGAGCCATGGTGTGTGTGTGTGTGTGTGTGAGTGTGTGTGTGTGTGTGTGTGTGTGTGTGTGTGTGTGTGTTGATAGAGAGAGAGAGGACAAGGATAAATGGGAGCTATGAAAGACTAAAAGTGAGTGACCTGTAATGAGCAGAGACAGCAGCAAGTAGGGGAGAGAGAGACATAGTGAGAGAGAGAGAATGAGAGAGAGAGAGAGAGAGGGGGAGACAGACAGAGAGGGAGAGATATAGAGCAGAAGCAGAGGTGGGGATTCAGGAGGGAGGGCAAAGGAATGAAAAAGATGAGACAGAAGGAGATAGAGAGAAAGAGGAAAAGACAGGGACAGATAAGGTGAGAGACAAGAAAAGCAGACACAGCAAGATGGTGAGAAAGGGAGGGAGAGAGAGAGAGAGGGAGGGAGGGAGAGAGAGAGGAGCAGCACTGACATTCCCCCTGGTTTCTGTGGAAATACTGATAAGCATGTTTCCTCTCTTATTCTCATAGCAGGGGCAGCATCAGAAACTCATGCGCTGAATACTAATGACCCCGGAACCGCTGTTTTCATTCCACACTGAAGTGTGTAATTTGAACTCTGAGCCTTGCTCAGAACCTGTTCATGAACTCCCTGATCATTTCCTCAGGCCGTTTAGCAAACATAACGAGGGCCCGCCGAACAAAAAGCGGCCATCGCCGCATACGTTTAATATGAAGATTGAACTTTGGGCCATGAGGGAAGTGATGGCTGACTATCAAGACCTAACGGGTCCGCCTGATAATCATTTTGGCGGCGGCGGGAATGAATAATTTATTGTTCTCACCGATCGGCGGTGGCGGCTGCCGTGAGCCCCGGCGTTCCTGGCCACGCGCAGACGTCCCGCGCCTGGTTAACACCGAGGACGGAGCTTTCTGGGAGAGCAGAAGACTTAGCACATAGCCGCAGTGTTCGATTAGGTGGAGGGTGCTGGGGGGGGGGGGTCTCGGCGTCCTTTGGGAGGAGAGACAAACAAAAGGCTTAAATCGCTGGAGAACAGTATCGGCTGGGTGCCAGGAGGAGCCTGAAGCTTTAACATAGTCCGAGGGGGAGGGGGGGGGCATTTTCTACTGTGTGTGTGTGTGTGTGTGTGTGTGTGTGTTTTTCCTGGGAGTATGACAGGCCTTGACTAACAATAGCAGAGCGAAAGAGGAAAGAAGCAGTGTACCGAGTTGCATTGAAATCACAAGCAATGTGCCATGTCAGCTTCAGCTTGACGGGCACAAAATATTAGTTCCTCCGTCCCTTTTCTTTCCGAGCAGCTGCTCATCAGAGAGGGACACGCGTATTTAAGGAGCAAGCAGTCCAAGGCGGCACCTTTGATTGACAGGTCAGGGCTAAGGCGCGCCGCGGAAGCTTTGTAGAGCATCCTTGACTCGAAAGGACGTCAGGAGGTCAGGCCCCGCGAAGGCTTCATTATGCAACACCAGGCGCGCAAGTTGCGCGAGCGCTTACCGCGCAAAGACGCTCGACAAGGACGCGCAAAAGCGTTTAATGCGAACAAGCTGCCGATTTCGACACGCGTGCGGCCATAAGGGAAGGCCCCGAGCTCGCGTATCCGAACGGATCCCCGCTTTGTGGCCTCGGACAGAGCAGCCTTACGACTTGTACATTATTAAACAGCCTGCGAGCTCGCGCCCCCCGAGAGTGGGCCAACGTAAAGGCGGGTGTTGATAAACAGGGTGTTTAGCCATTCTGCAGCACCTCCGGCAGGGGAGGCGCTGTGCTACCGGGCTGGGCCTCTCCAGATTTACTCCCCCACACACATTCCTGCGCTCCCCAAAAGGCTGGCTCATATATACCAGACCCACTAGGTTGTAATCATTCTTTCACTTTTCCTGTGGTTGTGTGCTGAATATATGTGTGTGTGTGTGTGTGTGTGTGTGTGTGTGTGTGTGTGTGTGTGTCGGCTGTGGCTGTTAAGAGACTCCGGTGGTTTTATCAGCGCCAACCCGTGTGTGCTATAGACCCTGTGAAGTAGAAGTCGGAAGCGCTGCCTTATCAAAAAGGCCTCCCAGACAGGCCTGCACCGGGGCCCAGGCAGATAGATGGCCATACTGGTCATACAGGCCAGCAAAGGGTTCACGGGGCTGGACACCGGTACAGGAACACCACCTGATATCTGTCACAAATCCGCGTTTTTGAGGACAGGAATTCGAAACTGTAGGGCAGTGTGCCATTAGCTGGGTGCCAGGGCAGATCCAGGTGAATCCTTACATATGCTACACTTTCACTGTAACGTCCAATTTAAATTGGGAACCCTTCCATGTTTTGCCTAGATTTTTATTGTAAAAAGATGTACAAAGACGTGTCAATCTATCTACAGCGTCTTTAATGTGACCTTGATCCTGGGTTCGCCCAGGAGCCGCAGCATTATTAAAGATTTTACATATTAAGAACGAACCTTCTTCTTACACCCTCGATTCAAGATGATATTAACATTCAAATGTCTTGATCATCGACATACACAGTTTTTTGTATTGTTTTATGGTACCTTTGAAAAATGGATATGCAACTTTAACAGCAGTAGTAGTTAATAAAGGTGCTTTAATTTCAGAGGTAGTGCCACCGTATATCTTGTACAATGGGCAATAATCCCGCAGTTGCCCAAAGTAGCAGGTATATGCACCAGACAACCGAAGGGAGTTTTAAATACTGTTGATGAAACATGTTGATTTTTCACTCCAGAAAGCTAGCTGGGACTCTGAGGTCTTTCCAGTTGACTCTTGCTTACATTTGCTACATTTGACTCTTGCTACATTTGGACTTTCCATTATTTTTTAATACTACAAATCATTATCTCTTTGTGGGATGGATTATTATGTCCTTTCCTACTGAAATGTGGAACCTGTCAGTTTAAGTATAATTTAGTTAGAACTGTCTAAACTGTATTTACCATCCTTGTACCCTAAGTAACTCAACAATTACTTATTAATGGAGTTTGTGAGTTTGTACCATATATTCCATGCAATTAATATGCCAACTATGGCAAATATGCATATATATATATATATATATATATATATATATATCCTTTAATATTAAATCATTTATTTCTGTGCTTTTAAGTATAATTTACATTTTAGATACACGGTATATTAACTATAGCTAGCAGCAGGCAAAAATAATTCTCATAGCCTTTTCATTATATTAGTCATCCCAAGAGTTTTCAAATGAAAGTGGTGTTGAAGCTACACCAACATTGTGAGAGTGTTTTACTGCTTTTGTGATCAAGGTTACGGTGACTGAAACACCTTTTTTCATTTGAATCCAATTTTCCCTGTGACATATCTGGGCACAAATCATTTTGTTAGAGCAAAGTAAGCACAATGAAGTTCCCACAAAAAAAATATGTGGAAATACCAAATGGAAAAACAAGATTTTATTTTTAAAGCATAACAGCATCAATTAACCTCTGTTCATTCAATGTCCCTGCCCTTAATTTGCCTTAAATTGCTTTTCCGAACATCTATGCACATGACTGGTCTTAGGAACATGTAAGTGTACCTGTCATCAACTTTCAGACGTAAATAAATGACCTGACAGAATTAATCATGGCAATCACGCGGATCAGGCAGCGGTGTGCTGCGTGCAGCCGATGCCTCCGGTCTTCCAGCCGTGCTGTTTTGTCGCCACTGAGAAGCTTCTGTCTTGTTTTGTAATTACGTCCCATGCAAAGTCATAAATCTCCGCATTGGCACTGTCGGTTTACACCCACATGCATATTCATGCAGGTGTTAAGTATTCATGAGCAAATGGCCAACCAAACTGCGGCTGAGCCACAGCTGGGGAGTGTAGGCTAACTGGTGGTGTATTTTTTTTGTTGGTATAAAGCAGCAACTGCCTATGGAGCTGAAGAGCGGGACAGACTGCAGGCTGCCACACTGTGGGGCCCACCGCCGTCACTCTGGCTCGGCAGCCCGCCGGACGTTTGAGGGGGGAGGGGGCGTGGGGTGGGGTGGAGGGTGGGGGGGGGGGGATGGTTTCGGCAAGCGCGCTGTCAGATCCGTTGGAAACAATGGCGCGGCGCGGGGTGACTCCCCTCGTGTTGTTCATTGTCATTGCAGTCAGCTGTCAAAGTCGTCATCGTGGGGATGATTAGGGGCCGCGCGGCGGAGCTGATTGCAGGCAGCCGGGGAGAGACGGAGACGGATTAGGCGAGCGCTTGATGAACTGCCAGCCCCGGGGTTACGCGGCGCGAAGAGCGATGACAAGCCGCCGGCCGGCGCCTTTTTGAAACGGCGACGTCTCGGTTATATTGTGCCGTTCCCAGATGCCTTTCGCATGTCATAAACCCGAGTGGCAATCGGAGAAAGCGCCGGGTGGCGCCTTTCTGAAGCGCTTCTGCGGCGTAATTAGATAGGTCACTCGCGGCAAATGCGCGGCATTTTTTATTAATGCCCATATCGCTGCTCGGAATTCCAGAGCAGAGCAGCGTGGCTAGGCGCGCCGCGTTCATTTGTAATGCGGAATTAAAGGTGATGCTCCATGCGTTTGGAGCACAGGGCCTATACACTGCGATTTATTTCGTTTTCTACAGCGCCATTCAGCAGCGCGCCTGCCGATCCGGCCTCTGCGCTTGCTCCCGGTTTGTTGCTACTTCAGTGTGGACTATTCTAATAACGTCTTCAGTGTGAGAGTGGCATAGTTATTAGGAGGGGCACGAGGGGAAGAGAGAGCGAGTGAGAGATAGAGAGAGAGAGAGAGAGAGAGGATGTGAGCTGTCTTTATCGCCCAGCTGAAGCCCGAAAGGCCTCGGCCAGCTGAATGAGAGTGAGATTAAAGACACGCCGCATCGAGGCGGCATTCAGCCCCTGGAGCCGAGCCTCCTTGCCCCCTGCATGCTGATGAACCGTCCTGAATAGCCTGGCACAAGCAGCCCGGCCGGGTGGGGGCGATGGGTGGAGGGGTGGGGGCGTAGGCTGCGCCTAAAAATCGCCAAAGCTCTCGGCACCTTGTTCCATGGTTGGAAGGGGCAGGTCAAGGGGGCGGGTGACACGAAGACGGCAGAACAGCCAACCATTTAAAGACGGTCCCTGCAGGCCCTCAGCGCTGATCCTCTGGGAGGGCGATTGCGCTTAATTAGCGCTGAGTAATACGGCGTGGAGCGGGAAGCAGGAGTCAGCGGCAGCAGAAAGGGGTCGACATTTGTTTCCCCGCCGTTCCAGCTCCGCTCCACCTCGTTCCCCTCCTCCGTCGGTGTGAGCGGTGATCATTCATCGCATTGTTTTGCGTCAACAGTCTGCTACTGGTATAAATAGCTAGTGTTATTAAAGGGAAATCGCTCATGTTATTAAAGGGATGAAGGCTGAAAAGTAGATCCCTTTCTGAGGAACAGCATGATTAGACTAAGTAAGTGAACTGAGGGAAACAAGGTCACGTAGGAAAATGGGCCATCACGGTTCTGAGGTAAATTCCCACTTCGTAAAAAAGTCAATTAAAGCCATAATATTAAGCAAGAAACACACACATGCACAGACACACAAATAGTTTGGCATGGGGATCACATTTTGCCAAGACCACAGAATCGAATTACTTATAAGCTACTACTTTTTTTCCTCCTAAATCAACAGAGGCAACATATTTGTGCATATCAGTGTGTATTTGCCAACTGTATGCATATGGCTTGCAGCACGTTTGTACACTGAGACTCAGAGAGAGAGATAGAGAGAGAGAAAGAGAGAGAGAGAAAGCGAGAGAGGTAGAGAGAGAATCAAACTCTCAGAAAACACTCCAGTAGGGCACACAGGTAACTGAGACTCGAGCTCAAAAACGCCCTTAAGGCAGCCCTCCGTGTTCCCACCTGGAGCCGTGGAACAGTTCCAGAAGCTTCTCCACATTCCAGCAGCCACTACGGAGTGTTTGCCGCACGGCCTTCAGCCTGCAGCATCGGCGGGAACCTATGGCGGCGTGATGAACTGCACTCCGAATCCTGCTGATTTGCTGACGGAGAAAACGCTCACTCCACTGTAACCAGAGATTTCTCTGACCAACACAAGATTTTGCTCCTGCAGCCTCCAAACAGCCCCTAACCCCCCCAACACACACACTTACACACACACTTACACACACACACCACAGAGAGAGGCATCTCTGCATGTGCTGTGTGGCAGATGCGCCGTTTCCTACAGGTGAGAGCTCTAACAGCGAAATTGAATCAGACGAGCGGCTCGCCCGCTGTCGGCCAACATCACAGCGAGGTGATGCGCCGTGGGCTGTGGATGCACAGGCTTCCCCGCTCTCCTTGATTACACTCGTTAAAGGCGTCATTTAAAACCACCCCGCCAGGATGGAGGGAGGCGAGGGCCATCCAGGCCCAGCAACTTAGCATCTTTATCCAAATTTCTATTTGGAAATACAGCTTGTGTTTTGGCTGCGCTTGCTGAACATCTGCGTAATGATTCAGTGGATTGAAGGGTGTTGAGGTATGGAACCCAGAGGTATGAGGTATGGAACCCAGAGGTATGAGGTATGGAACCCAGAGGTATGAGGTATGGAACCCAGAGGTATGAGGTATGGGACCTAGAGGTATGAGATATGGAACCCAGAGGTGTGAGGTATGGAACCCAGAGGTATGAGGTATGGAACCCAGAGGTTTGAGGAACTCAGGGTATGGAACCCAGAGGTGTGAGGCATAGAACCCAGAGGTGTGAGGTATGGAACCCAGAGGTATGAGGTATAGAACCCAGAGCTGTTTATTTTCAGTGACGAGGCAGAAGAATGAGGATTAAAAAAAATACGTTATATGTATATAGGTGCCTTTAAGTTGCAGCAGTGAATTTTCAAAAGTAAGTTCAAATTTTTACCACAAAGCCACAAAACACAGGAAATATTTTATTCATGTCATAACTCATTTTCACACAAGGAACTCATGCTAATTTTAGAGAGCTGATTCAATTTCTCAAGCATGTCAAAATGCCAGTTTTCATTGTCTCACACTTGCAAAAAAATAATCAATAAATACATTTCACTTTAAAATTGTTTCCATTGACACTGCATTTCATAAATGTTAAACAACGGATGTATGTAACATATATTGTTATCAATTACTTAAATAATTTTCTTTGTCCTCCATTTGTATGTCTTTACTACAACACCGAACAAATATCATACGTTTTTTCAAAGCCAAATAAATCTGATTTTCATAGAAACACAACTTTTCCAAAGAGCACTCAAAAAAGAACAGGAAATGAATTCTAGCTGTCCCTGATGCCCCCCCCCAAAAAAAAAAAAAACAAAAACAAGGTAAATGTAATACATTCAGACTTTTTCATTTTTCATACAAGCGATGTGGTTGAATTAGACCTTTGAAACAATGTCAGATTCAGATCTGCTAGACACAACATGCTAAAGCAAATTTAGCCAAACATGATATTTTCTATTCATACCCAAAAAGAATAAAAATATGTTTACCATGATATATGCTTACTGCAACAGTGAAGTACCATGGTACAGTTCTCATATCACAGTAAAGATGCATTCAAGTGCAAATTGTTTATCACAATTATTAAAAGTAGATTGTAAACTTCAGTATATTTCTTGCATCCATAGGTGATGCAAAATGGAGTCTAGAGAGGAAATCAATCCTGAGATGTATAGAGAGATAAACAGGAAAAAGGGTGGCCAACCACAATCATCTGGCAAAGACAGCAAAATCTTGCAAGACAAAATTGATGAATTTTAATAGCACACATCTAGGGACTGAATCAAATTTTGTAAATAACAGTGTTAAAAATTGGCATTACTGAAGAGTTCTGTGATTACTGACATTACAAATCATTACCACAAGAGCATATATTTAATCACTGGTATTCATTTTTCTTTCTATAAACACTGTAATTGTGAATATAGTTTATGATTGTTTGGCAATATCTGTTAAAAGAGGAATACTTTGTCTGTATATATTGAAGCTCTCTATTAGTAATGTCTGAGAATCAAATTTACATGGCTGCAGGAAAACAGTGATTTGTAAAGCATCTTACCCTAAATGTTTTATTTTTTAAAAAATACCAAAAGCATCATATACATTTAGAAAATCTTCCAGGAGGTAAATGAGAACAGGTATGTAACAATGTTATGCTACAGTAAGGGCATTTTATAGAAAAAAAGCATTACAAAACTGGATAAAAGTCTTTTTTGTTGTGGTTATTGTTGTTCATTTTGAAGGAATTTGGACATTCAAAAGTGGCAATACTTGTAGAACCACCAATATTATATATAAAAATAGATGTTTAAATCATAACATTCATCCAATGGACTTCTAAAGATCAGACAGGGTAGATCAGTTCTTTGAGTCTCTGAACTTTATTAGTATTAAAATTCCACTAGAAACCTTAATTTTGAGGTGACCAATGAAAGGACCAGCTTGCCTTGTCTTGGGCTCTGTTCGAAATAGCATACTACATACAGCATACTGCATACTGCACTCAGTATATACTGGATACTACATACTGGTCCTCGTAGTAGTATGCAGTACAGTTTCCAGTATGCGACAAAAGCAAAGCATACTACGGGGTCACGTGAACGTAGCGTTGCATGATGGGATGCAGTACACCACGAAGATATCTCTGTTCACGTACTGGAATATTTTGCGGACGTAGTATGTCATCCGGGGATGTATCGCGTACTGAAAAAATTATTGTTATTCGCATACTGCATACTGCATACTGCATACTGATTTGGGGCACAAGCAGTATGCCAGTAGTATGTAGTAGGCTATTTCGAACACAGCCTTGGTTTCTTTTCTGTAAAGTTGAATACATCGCTTGCAAGAAATACAGTAGACAACTCTTGCAGTAATGCATAAAAAGGGATGGGTGATAATATTTGGTCCTTTTGTGATAGTTATTTTAGTGGGTGTGTTAATAAATTTACATGTAGCATATCTAGAATGATTGCAGGCTACGGTTTTATTTGACTGGACATTTATATCCTTCTTGACCAGCAGGTCTTGATGTATGTTTTATGTAGGAGATTAGTGGAGTCTCCTTATAAAGGGATGTGGTCTTTGCATCATCCTGGAGGGATCTGAAGTGTTTAGATATAATATTAGCCACTGTTTAACTTGTCAGCACCAAAGGAACTCGTGTTGTCTGTAAAGTAAACTGTTTCTAGGTCAGTGCATCTGTTCTCTGAACAGGTAAAACATGAGCAAAGGAATCTATGACTCCCTTAAAAAAAACACAATGGTGAAAATGTTCACACATTTCCACACTTATATATGTACATATTTATGTATATTTTACATGAACACATTTTTGGAATGTCATTGTTCCAACTCTCACCTTAATGAATGTATTTCTGGCGGTGCTCAGGTGGGATATATATACCCAAGGTCAGCTGGGCTCATTGTATACTCTGAGTTCAGCAAACATGCTACAGTGATATATGTAACTAATATTCTAACCATTTGCGGACAAAGAAGAGCGACACGTAATAGAGCTCTGAGGAAACAGAGCATGTCTGTAGCAGCTCACTAGGCCCTGGACACATGGCCACTTCCTTTACCTTCAGTACTGTACATCGAGATGTAATTAATTCAATAAATTGTGCACACCCTAGGAGAGGGTATTGAGTTCCCACTGGTAATGTGTTCTCCCTACAAAGCTTTCTCATTCGTAAAGAGCAGTTGTTATTGAGCTTGGTGTGAATGTGAACAGATGATAGTGGACTACATGTATTCCATTACCATTTTTAGATTTGATTAACATCCAAGCAGAAGAGGTCTCAATTCATAACCTTATATGGAAATGCTTCTAGAAGGAGTTTCTGAGCCAGACCAAACAGCTGCCTTGTGTGTGTTTGTTTTCACATTTATTTCACATTCTCATTGCTTCATCCTTTTTGTGGTTTCTCAAAAACAAATAAATAAAGGAAAATCTGAGCCAATGCGAATTCTATCCACACAGAAAAGCACATTATAAATAACAAAAGCAGGGCGACATGGCTGTGTGGTGGTTAGCACTGTCGCCTCACAGCAAGGCGGTCTGGGTTCGATTCTCGGTCTGGGCTCGATTCTCGGTCTGGGCTGCTCTGTGTGGAGTTTGCATGTTCTCCCTGTGCCTGCGTGGGTTTTCTCCGGGTACTCTGGTTTCCTCCCACAGTCCAAAGACATGCATCCTAGGTTGATTGGTCACTCTAGATTGCCCGTAGGTGTGTGTGTGTGTTGGCCATGTGGTGGACTGGCGAACTGCCCATGGTGTACCCTGCCTTTGCCCGGAGATGCTGGGATTGGCTCCAGCCCCCCCGTGACCCCGACTAGCGGGAATAAGCGGTACGAATAATGAATGAATGAAAAAAAAATAACGAAAGCAAGGCGCCCTGTTTCACGTGCGTATTTCTGCTGTTGGGCTCTTAGTTTTAAGGAACGAGAGCATCAGCACTTCAGCTCTCTACTGTGTGGCCCTGAGTGGCTCACAAAACCTGAACTCATGTGGATTTTTTAAAAACCTGCTCACACTGTCACTGAGCGTTTGCCCGACAGCTCTAACGGATGGTAAAGGCCACCCTAATATGCCCGTGAGACAGCAGACAGAGGGACGAGAAAAATGTGGCATATCAATAATCGTAGTGTTTATTAAGTTGTTCTGATGTGAACCTGGGCACAGTCGTTTGTCTTAACAGTAGATACATGTCTTTGTGGACGGCACATATATATTTGAATCAGCCATATCATTCAAGGGACAGCTGCACTTGATGGAAAAATATCAATGGGCAATCTGTGTTGATGGAAAACCAAGCCAAAGGCGAAAATGATGAGACAAGAGCACAGGAAAGGTAGTGTGTGTGTGTGTGTGTGTGTGTGCGTGCGTGCATGGAACATGTGCCTATGTGTGTGTGCATGTGTGTGTGTGAGTGCGTGTGTGTGTGTGTGTGTGCGTGCATGGAACATCAAGGCCTATGTGTGTGAGCATGTGTGTGTGTGAGCATGTGTGTGTGTGTGTGTGTGTGTGTGTGCGTGGAACATCAAGGCCCATGTGTGTGTGCACATGTGTGTGTGTGTTACATGCCAAGCTTTCAGCCACAGTAATGATCTCTGCCTTAATCAGGGAAGGACAATGTTGCCACCATGAATAACAAACACAAATGTAACGTCCCAGTCACTGGCAATCTTTACACTAGAATACATTTCTATTGGAATATATATACGTATGCTGTTAAAGTAAACAGGTGACCATGGAAAAACTAACACGGGCAAAAAAACCCAGCAATCTTGTGCTTGAATGCAACATCTTAGTGCATCAGCAGAGAAAAGACCTGCGTGCAGTTTTTAGTGCCTCGTGCCAAAGTCAGAAAGAGCACCGTGCAAGTCAGGAGACGGCAACATTTTCCCTTCCTTGTGTAGGAAATTTTATAACAGGGAGCTGACAGCCAACTCACAGAAAACTGTTTCTGCAGTAGAAGGTGCTGAGGAAAACGAGAGAGAGAAAGAGTGAATGAGAGAGGAGGAGAGAGCGACAGACAGAGGAGAAGAGAGAGAGAGAGAGAGAGAGAGAGAGGAGAATTCCCTGTTGCAGTGCACACATGTCATTATCCGGCACCCTTCCACAAGAGCAGGGAGGAGGAGGAAGAGGAGGATGTTAAATGAAAGTAAAGATGATGAAGAGGAGAGGAGACCGACAGAGAGAGGGAAGGAGGGGCCAAGAGTGGGGGGAGACAAGAGGAAGGGTGGAGAGAGAGAGAGAGATAGGAAAAGAGAGAGCAAGGGAGAGAGAGAGACAGAAGTGCTCATGTTTGGAGTGACATGCAGGATTGAAAAGCCTGCGACGGAGGTGGCGAAGACACCGTCCCAAACTGCAGCATCTCTGCTGATCTGCATCTAAAAAAAAAAAAAAAATGACAACACCAGTAATGAGAAATGCTGGTAAGTGAGGCTGAGTGGAACAGAGAAAGAATGACAGAAAGGTGAAGGAGTAGAAAGAGAAAAAGGTTTAAGAAAGTGAGTTTATTATTGTGTGTGTGTGTGTGTGCGCATGTGTGTGTGTGTGTGTGTGTGTGTGTGTGTGTGAATGTGTTTAACAATAAATTGATTTGGGAGATGGGTGACCGAATTAACCTCACTCTTGAACTGATGTTAAAAAGATCCATTCATATGGTTGACAGAAGTTCATGTACTCTGTGTCACAAAGCACTTACAGTCTTCTCAAAGATGAGTTTAAGGTGAGTTTAAGGATCTTCCATTTGGGCTGAAAAGGAAAAAGATGGAATTTTCAATCCAGTCCTATATGCTCCTTATCTCTGGAATTTTAATCATTCAGTTACAAAAAAAAATCAATTTTCATTTTCTTCAACTTTAGGAGACCCTAGAAGCTACCGATGGGTATGTGGCTGGGATGCTTTAATTACAGATCTGATAATGAAGTCCTCTCTGAAATAGGAAAACAAACAAAAAAAGAGCTTTTTTTGAGAGCTTCCACTATTTCACCATAATGACTGACAGATATCAGCCCTTGGTCTTCCTGCTAGGCTGTGCGGTTATGTAACAGAACCCCTGCATGGGTGTCTTCCAGTACCAGGGCAGCTTGCGGTTCAACACATACACACACACACACACATACAAGGCTTCCTAGTCTTGTTTTACGAACAAAGGTTGTCTAACCTATGTGCTCCCCCAGGCACTTCCGTGACACCGCCGTAAGACAGAGCGGAATCTCCATTACCCCGAGCAGGACCTCTGCATTGCTGTAATTAACTCTGCCTGCCTTCATAGCCAGTCTGTGAGCTTGAAGGCTAGATTAGATCAGACCTCTAACCCCACTGCCAATCAAAATGAACAGGCCTGGCAGTGAGGTAAAGTCCCCTGTGGCCCAGCCTGGGCTCCACACACACACACACACACACACACACACACACACACACACAGGTTAATCAGTGTGCAAGTCAGAAGGTGACTCCATCTGAAAGCGCCGTCTTTTCATTTTGATGTGCGTTAACTATGAAGACCCCACGCGGCACGGTGTTGTCGGCAGTGAAAGACCTGCGAAGCTCCTCCAGGCACAAAGTAAACACCTCCAGGCAAATTTTCAGAGGGAAACACCTGGTTCAGTCTGCTGCGGCAGTGTTCCTGAAGACACACGCATGCGTTACGCTACATAGCAGAGGAATGTCATACGGCTCAAAAAAGCTAGCTAATAACTTCGGGTGCGTGTGAGTAAAAGGTATAAACCTCCACTGACCCTCCCACAGGACACGGATACCCCTCATCTCTATGTGATGAGTGTATTCTTTTGATTTAGCATCTCCTTTTTTTCATTTTCTCTAGCGTTCTTCTGATGTTTCTTGCCCTTTCAGACTGAAACCACATCACAGCATTGCTGTGTGTTTTGGGGCAGTTGCTCGGGGCGACGTTGTGGCATGTATCTCTAGGTAACAAGCGAAACGAATTCTCATTTAGGCTACAAGTCTTTAGACTGTAAAACATGAAGAGCGGTAAATGAAACGATGTTTAATGTATTCATGTCGTCCACAAAGTTATTTACACGTTGCAGCTTGACGTATAGCTGCAGGGATATCTAACGTTAGCGTTAGCTGGAAGCTAACATAAAGGTTACTTTTTATAACTTCAGTAGCTTTGAGGTCTCCGTTGAACAGGCCTGGCACAGGGGAAAGGCATTTAACAGTCCTTGATTATAATTGAAGGTTTCTTTGTTATGTTCAAGATATTGTAAGTCTTATTGTAAGATTTATACCCAAATATAAATACATGCACCAAAGGTGGCTTTGTATGACTAAAAATGAGATATTTGACATTAAACCTACAATGAAACAAAAATGTGACCAAAGTTTATGTGTGTAAAAACAGAATCCAACAGAAGTAGGAGGAATATATTTTTTAAAGGTGGGGTTACGGCTTCCCCCGTATAGAGGCTAATGACTCATCAGCCCGTGAATATGCTAACGACTGAGCTGCCGTTCTCTCCCGGGATGGAAGGCTTGCGCGCGAGGATGTTGTGTAACGTCCTCCCCACCTCTCTGTGCGCTACAGGTCAGCTGGCAGCGGGAACCTGCGAGATCGTCACGCTGGACAGAGACAGCAGCCAACCGCGGAGGACCATCGCCCGCCAGACGGCCCGCTGCGCGTGCAGGAGAGGTCAGATCGCCGGGACGACGAGAGCCAGGCCAGCCTGCGTGGATGGTGAGAAGCGCTCTGCGTGAAACAGCGACTTCATTGATGCGTCCATGACCGCAGTGGGGGGGGGGGGGGCGGAATTAGCGCTAGATATGTCTTTCGGCACATTCTGTGCCTATGGCCTGAACAAGAGTCAAATTCAGAGTTTGAAAAGCAGTGTCTGGTCATCAAGATCATGCAGCCCATTCTAGTTTTTTCTCGTGCTAGCTAGTTTTAGTTATCCATGTCTGTCTATCTGTCTGGAACGTAGGACATATGTGGACTGGTTGGGGTTCCCTGAGGACTACATCAAGAATGTCCACATTAAAACATGGAACATTTAGTTTCAGTTTCATTTATTTCCAAGGGGAACATTAATAGAAAACAAAGCAAACAAACAAACAAACAAACAAATACCATCCCTAAAATCTCAGGTTGATGTTTTTCTCCAAGTGGCACGTGTCTGGTTAAGGCCAGAGTGTGCACTGTTTCGATATGAGGCTGCGTTGTCGTCCCCTTGCTGGAGGGCACAGTTTGTTTTCAAAGGATCAGCTGAGTAGATTAATGAAACCGTGCGCTATAAAGACAGTAGACCATATTAGTCCCCACCCAACACCATCCATGCTACCTTTCTGCTTCAGACCCTTTCAGAAGGGCATCTCTGCCCATCCGCCCCCCCCCAGCAATAATCAGTGGTACGGTCCAGAATAAGCCCACAGCAGTAGGACACGGCCCACTGGAGGGGGAGAAGACGAAAGGGAGAGAGAGATAGAGGGAAAGAAAAGAAAACAAATGAGATTTCAATCAGATTAATCTTGTGGAGTGCTCAAAGTCTCAGCCCGGCAGTGTTATCACCATGCTCAGTGGGACACAATCCACACTTCTTGTCCTTCATTCAGAACTCTTTGCCAATCCAGGAGGTCACATTTTAAGCAGGATAATCCACACAGCCAAGGAGCTTTGCTACTGTAATACTTATGATATATATATATATATATATATATATATATATATATATATGTGGTGTGTGTGTGGTGAAGATAGGTTATTTGGTTCGCAAAAGGATTGGCACTCTATATGAAAAGGTCAAGAGCAATAGGGCAATAGGGGTAAACAACAACACAAGGAGTCAGAATTCACTTACGTATTCGTGGCAAGCACCTTGCAAATCTGCTTGATTTTGATAGCAGATTTCCAGATCTCAGATACCCATTTAAAAACATGAGGACCCAAAGCTTACGCAGCTGCCTTATCCCTCACACGGCACCCCTCCGTCAGCAGTCCACGAAGCCCAAGTAAACAAATAAACAAACAAACAAAACGAATAAAAGTGGAAGAGCCCTTCCTCATTTCCAATTATTCGCCAAACTATTGTGTTTGACTTAATGGCTTAATCCACTAGGGGGACATAGCCAGCATTGTTGGCTCTCACGTTGCATACAGTCTCCCCCTTATCAGTAATTTCATGCTCCCTGGTCCTGCTTCATCTGTAACAATGTGTCAGGCTGCTGTTATTGATTTCTATTAAGAGGCGAGAGAACAGACAGATGAGAGCTGCTTTTCCCCAGTCGTCTTAAGTGGGGGAGCCACTAGACCTATTAGGAGGACCTGGGCAGGATGAAATGATATCTTGGCAGGAGGTATGCACGCGTGCACACACATGCATGCACATACACGGGCACACACACACACGGAGTGGTGCAATGATGACTGCTGCCACTGATCAAAGTACTGGAAATAGAGGACATCGTGGACAGTGTGGAGGACTCTAAAAGCAGAGACATGGAACTCTTGACTTCCTCCCAGGGTGAAGGGGATATTTTGGGGCTTGCCGTACATCGTCACGCTGTTGCTGTTTATAGTGGCAAATAAATGGCTCCTAAAGATGGTGTACAGGACTTTGCTTGGCAAGGCAGAAAATCAGAAGTAAGTATCCAGAGAACATGCTACTGTGGGCTTTAGCAGTCTTTGGGAAGCACTTGGGGCCTGAACCTTTACAAATCACATATTGAAATGCAGAGACATTCCCGGTTTGAGAGAATTGCAGGATTTATTAAAGTATCGTGTACGCTTTTACTAATACAGCCAAAAGAAATGTGAATATGCTGATAATATTTTGTCCTACAGCGCTAGGAGGTTAAGCCTCAATGATGCAAAGAAACAAATGGATTTAGTAATTATGTGTAAATTTAGTATTATGTTGCAAACATGTAATGAAGGGATGATGCTGCTTTACATATGAACAATCTGAAAAGCAGGGACATGTTCCATTAATGGGGACAATATCACAGCCGTGTACACAGTGGTTGACTGCAGAGTGAGAGTGGTTATTAATCGTCGTGATAATTACATGTTCCACAAGGAATTTGTAGAAAATGTTTACATTGAGAGCGGCGGTCCTGTCAGACGTCTGGGTAGAAATCGTGGGAGAGCAGATCTAGAGTCTGGAGTGGGAGAAGAAGTGAATATTCTCCTGTGCTAACACCCAGAGTAAAGGGCCGTGGCATGCTGACACCTTAGATAGGAAATCATACAGCAGCCTCCAATATATGCAGCTGTGCTTTTTGAAGTGCTTTGCTGTTGACTCCGAGAAGCATGTTGACTTTGAATGCAGCCCCACCGAGTAGAGATGAGCGGGGCAGTGGAGGGCGGAGGCGTGGCCCAGCGGAGCGTGTGTGTGTGTGTGTGTGTGTGTGTGGGGTGGGGTGGGGGGGGTGTAGGTGTGTGTGCGTGATGGGGGGACTTGGTAGGTGGTGGTGGTGGTGGTGGTGGGGGTCACACAACGGATACAGCCAGCCAGAATATAAAGCGCTGCGGGATTTGCAATAGTGTCAGCTGCGCGTAGTGCAGATGGCGAGCTGGGCGGTGCGTAGAGCCACAGTAGCCCGTCACCTGGGAACACACCAGCACGCGCAGCTCACATAAAAGAGTAGAGGGGGGGGGGGGCAGAAACAGCGCTTCCCGCAAGGGAAGATACTCTGGAATTACTTGTCGATTGCTGAATCAATCCGCGGTGCTGTGTCAACAATGAGACGCCAAACACTAAAAACACCAGAGCTCAAAAGAAGAGGAGGAAGAAGAAGAAAGAGGTGGGGGGGGGGGACCTCACTGAACAAACACGATATGAAAGCGTCGCCAATTCTCCGATGACATTCCAGGCCCCGCACAAAGCACGATGTCTGGAACGGTGTCAGGAAGCAGAGAGTGACTGTCAAGACCCGCATAATGGTTTGCAACCCACACGAAGCCTCCAACCTTCGCCACCGTTTGCGCGGGGTGAGCAGACGTCCCTGAGACTAATGCGGTGTTATTTCTTCGCGTATTGCTTATCAAAGACCCATTGTGGCGGGCTTGCCGAAAGTGTGCGGAGTATTTTCATAAGGCAAACTGAAATGTAATAATAAAAAAAGAAAAAAAAGTCCCCCCGCGGGGGCTGCAAGCAGACGTGTCATGAACATTAGCATCGAAATAAAAAGGCGAGCACAGCGGAGCTCATTTTAAGACACAGCTTTGCCATCTATTAACATTCACTTGTGCCTTCTTTTCAATAGTCCTTTTTTTATTAATGTGAGTGCACGCAAATTCAACAATGAAGGCTCTGTTGAGACTGGGGTCCAAATGTTAAGTAATTGCTTTTTTGAGGGAAGCAGAGAATAGAGCGAACGAGAGGGGCAGAAGGAAAGACAGATAGAAAAAGCGAGAGAATTTAAAGTCAAAATGTTTCAGATTGTGAAGATGTGCACACGAATGTCAAATCTGTACCGTTTGCCAGACATTCTTCCACATTATACCTTTAAAATGGTCCAGCGGTTAGGGCACGCCAATTATCATAATTCCATAACTGAATAATACACGACGGACGCTTCTTAAAAGCCCTGCTCTCTCATGGCGCCTTGCACACTTTTAAAAAAAAAAAAAAGCAATCACTTCATCTCAGGTTCTTCGAGGGAGCGGGGAAATTCAGCACAGCACTTGCAAGACAATTAGTGGCGCGTCCTAAGGCCGCAGAAGCTGCGAGAGGTAGCTAACGTGCGCGTGATGAAGGCGGTGCAGATGTATAGAGGATGCTGGCCTAATGGCTTCCGTTCCTAATAAATGACGTTTGCTCCGCAGCAGGTACACGCGCCAACGCCGCTTGCTTGCGCCTCAGCAAACCAGGCCATTCCAGTGATGAAGCGCTCGCAGGTGTGGGGAACGTTCCAGGCTGTTGACTACATCAATTATTATCGATGTCCTATTAGTTTCATTCTCATTTTCTTTTGTTTTTAATTAATCATCAATGAAATTAATCATGTAATGGAGAGGTTGCAAACATCGCTGTTTTTTTTTTTTTGCTTTTCTTGTTCTCTGTCATTACGTTATTGGCGTTTTCATTATTAAAGCGCGAAATCTGATGTTTAATATATTATTAAGTCATGCATGCATGAGACCTGGTGTTTACGTTGGATTAATATCACGAAACACCGTGAGTTTGGAAAAATCAGAAAGCAAAACAACAACAACAACACCACCAAAAAAAAATACAAAGAAAGTAAAAAATTGCAGAACAGTACAAAAGCAGTGTAGAGGCGTCCAGCGTGTAGAGCACGCGAATTGGAAGAGACCTGGCCATAGTCGCATTCTGCATTTCAAATAAGAACGGTTTTCACACAGTCTCGGGGACATGAATGAACGCCGTTAAAATTGAATTCTGGCGGACTCGGATTGCATGGAGATAAAGATGACAAATTGTGTGTTTTCAAACCGGGAATATGTGTCATAAATCTAATGGAACACTGGCTAAGATAGAAAACCGAGCGTGGATGGGCTTAGCGCACAATTCGTTCTCACAGAAGAAACACGCTGAACGCTCTTGCACACTGTGAGGTAGCGAGCCATTTCTAGATTCCAAACCTGCTTTGCCGACATTAATTTGAAGACATCTTCAAAGTTTTCGTATTTGGACAGACACTATGTTTGACATGCTGAGGCTTGTAAAGGAGTAGATAATACCGGAGCCCTATTATAGGAGAAGAGGGGGAACATGTTTAGGGTAGTTTGAGCTCAAAAGAACAGACGGTTTGAAAAGGTCAACATCGACAGTAAAGTGTAAAGCGGCCAGCACGGTCGAGAAGTCTCCAGGCACAGTCGAGAAGGCTGTCTCCAAGCAACGCTTTTACGGTGCTGTGCCCTGTCCCAACGCATTAACAGTGACAACGATTGAGAGAATGCTAAAGAAAATGTTCCTATGTATCACACCTGGAAAAGAAATCGCTCGTGATTCAGTTTTACCATGCAAATTACTGACAGACATAAGACTACATTAGCTCTAGCTAGTCTCTAGACAAGACTCTATGTGCAAGACAAGATTTTCCTCCAGTATTATTTTCTCACCTCAGTGTCCAAAGTCCCTCCCCATATGCCTCTCAAAGTGTTAACAATTTCAGAAAATTACCTTCAACACCTCTCCTCTGGAGAGACTTCCATTTCAGAGTATCTCTTGCTCCATTTCCATCTAATACTCTCTCTCTCTCTCTCTCTCTCTCTCTCTCTCTCTCTCTCCGCCTCCTTGTCCTACTCTCTGCTCTTTCTGGGCTCAGACTTTAAGAGGCCATCCTTCTCTCTTAGCCTAGTGAAATGTTAACACGTTTTATTCAGTCCCTTGTCCTTCATACCACTGTTTCTCTCTCTTGAGGTCTCTCTATATGCCCCCCCCCCCCCCGTTCCTCTGTGACTATGACACCACGCTGACCCCCGGGGCCGCTCCTAAATACTGGCCCGATCGTCTATGTGTCGTGCCGCTACTGCGCCCCGCCGCCTGTGAAGCGTTTGACTCTAATTGGATCAGAAAACCTCTCCCCTTGCCAGAGCAGTGGTCTGAACAGGTTTGCAAAAGGGCTTCAGGGGCCATTAACAATTCCTAATTACTCCAGTCTACAGCCTCTGTACCTCACTATCACTCCCTGTCGCTGTCGCTGGGGGGAGGCGCGGACCTGCGCCACCATAAGTGGCCTCAAAATAGGCAGGAGGTACTTTTCTCCGCCCAACGACTGACTGTGATCGTCTTTTTTTTTTTTTTTGGTCACGCCCTCCACTTTGATCTAGTGCGCTCCTCCGTGTCTGGGCTTTGCAGTATTGTTTACAGCGGCGACCGTTTGCCATGGTAACAGTGGCCAAAGAGGCACTCATCTCAGGCCCGACCGACTTGACGTCCTGACAGCACACCTCCCAGATAAACACACGTCCGCCAGACCCAGCGTAGCGCCATGTCTGTCCACCGGTCCGCCCCCCTTCGCCGGCCGCAAATGTACCTGTGCGTTGGCACTGACGCAGCCGCTCATTTTACAAGTCGCTCTCTATGGACGCCGTGGCGGAGGGGTGAAAGGGGCGGGCTGGGACCCACCAATCACGGCCTTGCGTGTTGGACTGGCAGCTGGGCACCGTGCTCTGGAAGGCGTTATGTTCCGGCGAGAGCCTCGCCTTGCCCCAGGTTCCAGGACGCCACACGCGTGCCTGAACGTGACAGCAGACCAGGTGCAGCCCCAACGCGCCGTCGCCGCAGTGATGCAAAGTTGCTGCATGCAATTCGGTGTTGGCGGGAATAAAAATAACAGGGCTGTGATGATTTTTTATGTCCCTCATTAAAAGAGCAAGGGGAACAGATGCATGTGCATGAGCCCAACCAAGCAGAGGCCACTGTATGGTGACTGCAGTGATAAAACAGATAATTAGGCAGTGCTGAGCTGTAGTACGTTGTCAGGAGTTCGATGTACATAACACTTTTGCTTTCTAATAAAGCCATAGCCTTTTTTTTTTTTTTGAATTCATGCATGTGTGTCTTATCTGCTCCCGCTATAATGGGTTGCTTAGTAATATCTAGCATGCTTAAATAATTCACGGGTTCTGTGGCTTTGTGGTCCAGCCCGCCTGTGACTGGCATGGTCGCTCTATGCAGCTGTAGCCAGTGGACTAAGCAGACAGAGTGATCTAGGGGCTGAGGGAGAGAAAGGCCCCTATCTGATTGGACAGTCCCCTTCCACCGTCCAATCAGATATACACGGGGGAGCGTGCTCTCTGAGCAGGGAGAAGGAAAAAAAAAAAAATACAATGAAAGCGCACGAGAAAGTGCACGAGACACAGGAGGGACCGAAATCAAGAAAAGGACATGGAGAGGGAGAGAGAGGGGCAAGGAAAAGTTAAGACACCCAGGGACAGCGAACAAGTGTGTGCGTGTGTGTGTGTGTGTGTGTGTGTGTGCGTGTGTGTATCTGTGGGCGTGTGTATCCCGAGGCTCAACTGCAGTTTCTGCTCTCATCTAATTGTTCGCCGAAGCCCTGCGGAAAACTGGAAGTCGCGAGAGTCTTTGTCCTTGGGATGGTGAGCGCAGCGGTAATAAAAAGGCTCCCGGGCGGCGGCGAGCGGCAGGCGTGCACGCGTCATTATCCCAGCATGCACAGCACTGCTGCCGAGCACCGGGGCCCGGGAAGTGCGCGTCACCTCTTATCGCACGGTCCAATGAGAGGGTGTTATGCCACACTGCGTAGTCTGGAAAAAAATTATATCAACACGGCGGTGACAAGGATGCGCGGTGGGGGGGGGGGGTCGGAATGAATCCACGTTAAAAAAAAGAAGAAAAAGCAAAGGCAAATGAATACAAATGGGGGCCGTGGAAGTGCTGCGGATCCATAAATCAGATATGGATTAATATTGCAGTCTTCTGCTCCGCTCATTATTGTAGAGAGACTCAGAGTGAGGGCCAATAACAAACTCGGTGCTCCCAGTGCTAAGTTAATCGTGTGCTCCGTCAGTGTCTGCCGGGTGGAGATAGATTGGACGGTGCTCCAGCGGGGATTCGTGGCTGATCAGAGGGTGGAGGTGATGGCGGAGTGCTTGATGGGGTGGGTTGAGCGTAAAGGGCTTTAGGACATGAAGCTCATATGGGCCTAGCTGGCCTTCCGACTGGCCCTTATACAGAACACTTAACCCAGATGCATCACTCAGGATCAGGCGGTGATAAACCGGCACGCCGTGGCGTAGGTGAGGCTTTGCAGAGGCGACCCCGGGCTGTGGGCTTTCCGACAGAATGCTGGCCGGGTGTGAGAGGGCAGTTGCGTGGGGGTTGAGTCACACACTGCAGCTCCTGTCTCTTGCTTTGCCCGCTCATCTCGGCGAACGTGACTCACTCGTCATGCTATGTTCACAAATCGCACATGTTCACTGAGCGCCGAGCAATTAGTCCTGCTTGGCCAGTCACTGCTTCTCCTGTCATCACGAGCTTGACCTGCACCTAAAAATAAGCAGCACTGTAGGGAAAGATTGACGCATAGCCAAGGACTTCAGCTGCAAAGTGGCCAACGAACAGCCCCAGTCATCTGGAAGAATTACATCCCTCATTAATATTAATGAGCGCATTTGCATTGCACTAGCACGCTACTGATGGGCGACACAAGCACAAGCCTATGAGGCAGTGTGAAAGAAAACAGCAGAGGAGGATCATGTCTGCATCCACTGTGAGCTGTTAAATGCCCAGCAGGCTAAATCCAAAGGGGCATTCCCAATTTCCGCTGCCTCTCAGGCTTCATGAAGCCTTTAGGAAACAAGAAGCCACCATTTCAGGTCTTACTGTCTTAGGGGATGAAATCAACATGGTCGCATAATTCACAGGCTAATTATTTAAAGTAAATGAGAACGGTGTGGGTTACAGGCTTGTTTCGAAAAACAGGTTCGAGTTCAAATCTCACTGAGGACGTCTCGTCATGTTGCTGCTGGTGAGGGCTAACGTGTTGTCCCAGCCTGACGACAAACCCAGGGGCACGGCGCTTAAGGGAGCAGGCCTCAGGAGTTTAGCCGCTAGCGCAATTTCCGTCACTGTTATTTTTTTTTTAGGAAATCTCCCGTAACGAACGTCCATTGCGTCTTGAGGAACGCTCAGGTGGCTGACAGCATCACCATTGGGAGAGCCGTGCTTCCTGTCAGCTCCGTGGAAAAAGTGTGGGTCTGTTGCCAGGGCAACCGAGGAACACGTCTGTGATTGGCCGAGGGGGCAAAAGACTGCTGTCACTAGACGTTTCTGCGAAAGGCTTTTCTGGCAAGCATCACCCCAGCGACAGACCTCCTTTGACTCGACTCCGCTAGAAACAATGCAGGGGGCAGCAGGACATGACGTAGCGGCATGGCTGCGTTTCAGATCAGGATCTTATTTTGCATAGCGACACGGGCCAAACCAAAATAGCACTCGTAAAGGACGGGGCCGCGCGTGTCAGAGAGGGGGTTGGACAAGCACACGTGCGCTTATTTTGGCTCTCTGTTTTTAGCCGAGAGAGCACTACGGCCTGGTGACATCAGCGAGCCTTTGACATTCGACAAGCCGTATCAGAGGCGTGAGGTGGTGCCGCTGGATTTATTTCTGCGTGATGGTGAGGAGGTCCACAGGAGGATAACAGGTGGGAAGAGGGAATTAGACAGGTTTGCAGTGAGGGGGAGAAAGAGAAACAAATGGGGCAGTTGACCCTTGGACAGGAACACTGTTCACCACCATTAAACACAAAAACACTGTTCACCACTTAAACACAAAATGGCATCAGTGCAGAACAGCCAGGCCTGGTCTCTGCTCAGCCTTCTCCATGCATTCCAACAGCTGCCCTCCAGAGAGCCTGTAAACCAGTGGAAAAGTTACTCCTGCAGGAGAGAGAGGGAGAGAGAGAGAGAGACAAAGAGAGAGAAAGAGACAGACAGAGGAAGAGAGGCGTAGAGAGAGATCCACCTTTTCCACTTCTCTAAGAGGGTCTCGGTGGAGCGAGGATTGATTGGTTCATTTGGTTTGGAAAGTGGATCCCTGAAAACTTGTTTCCTTAGACTGCAGTGACAAATGAGCTATCGATTAGTTGTTTACAATCTCAGGGAACAATGTCCTGACAGTGCATGACAGAGCTCATAATGCTATGTCCCGCAGGCGCACCAGCGCGTCAGGGCACCGACTGTTAAATATCAGGGTCTGCGGTCGTGGCCGCGTGTGCGATTGAGGTGTCGAGTAGCTACTTACGGCCGTGCCTAAACGACAGGAAGAGGGCAGCAAACCGGGCATCTCGGAAGACGCCATATCACCCGGCCTAATCCTAGAGTTAATATTTGCTACGTTTCCCCGATAAACTCGGATCAGCGATAATCTGGCTCAGGCTGATTGTTTTTTGCCCCACGTCCGGGAAGCTGCCGTGAGAGGGGGATCGGACGCGACCCGTCGTCGTCATTTTTTTTAATCGATCGGAATGGCTGAGTAGTCAAGAAAGCGTCGGGGCGGGAGGGTTCAGTCCGCCCCAGTGTCTGCCGTGCTCTGGGCACCGTCGCAGTAACCTTTGCTATTGATTGGAGCCAATTCCCTTAAATGTCAGGTTAAAACTCCCGGTCACTCGGTTATCAGCAGACATTAGCCGGCTTGCTTAACACTAAGTGCCACTGGCTCCTTTGGCGCCACGGACAATTATGAAATGTCATTAGCATGTGCGGCGCATAGACAATTAGGGTCATTAGCATTCTGCGGCGCGCTATGATCCTACCTGGCCTGAGACGAATTAGCACAAGGCATCGCGTGTCACGTTGCCGGCGCTAGATTCGACTGCATTTGCATAGCGAGCGCTCATCATCGTGCCGTTACAACGCGAGCACTCATCACCGTGGCGTCGTAGTCCGAGTTTACTTTTTTTGCAGGCCCTTTGTCCTCCTTTTGCTTGATGATTTGCTTAACCAACTGAGAGAAGCTGGACCAAAGGCAGCGTAAGGCCGGGGCCGAGAGCCGCCGCACACTGGCGTAGGCTGCTAGGCGGATCCCGACCCAGCGGGGGGCTTTGGGGAGGGGTGTCAGCCTATCGGCAGGGAGATCGGACAGGTGTCGGGGGCATCAAAGCGGAGGAGGGAGAGGAGCGCAGTGTAAATGCATAAATATCGCTCGGCCCTGCCTGCACGCTGCTCATTTATTGTCTCGGTAAAGCCTGTCTGCAGGTTGCTGCCACGGTCATCAGTCAGCACACGCCTTAACTGGGTCAAGACCGGAGGGGTGCGCCCGGCTGCGGCTACCTGCTCCCCGCGTCACGAACGCCAGCCACAGATCCGCTATCGCTCCCACATCCCGGGGGAGAGCAGGGCTACAGAATTCACATCGCACTCCAGAGCGTTGCTAAATAAATACAGAAATAAACAAACAAATAAACACAGAGCAAGCGGGCGCTGTGCTGACGCGCAATAGCATAATGATGGATAAGTAGACATTTCCTGGGATGAATGAAAATGGTGCGTAAATGGTGAGACACATTCAATCAAATTCTCTGATGCATTGAGATCTCGGCAAGACACTGAATACATGAAGCCTCTGACATCTTTTAAATGAATGACAGATATATTGATTTCTTTTAAGTGTCAAAAGGCATACTTTCTTAAATTAATAGAGAAGCAAATGTTTATAATGAGAAGAAAAGTCTACTGTCTGCTTGATCATGCTGGCTAGAAAGATTTTAGCAGGCTGTACAGTTGCTCTCAGAGAAATTGATATTTAATAGTTTATTTTCTATTGTACTAAAGCAAGATAAGGATGAATTACTGATAGAACGGTTCTGGTAATTGCATTTTTATTGCACATTACAGCCATTTCAACTTAGTGTTAACTTCCAAATGTTTTTCTTGGTCTTCTAATTTCATAATTCATTACAAGAAATTTTCCATAAATCAGCTAACTTCATATTGACATGCAATTGTGGCACTTGCTATGTTTATGATTTTAAACTCCGCTAACAACAAAAAAGGTGGGAGGGTTTGGAGCCAAACAGACAGACGCATAACAGACGACAGGCTTCACTGTGACAAGAACTCATGCATAAACGTAAACTCATCTTAATGTTTGCTTAATGTTTTAGATTCTTATATAGCAGGGATACACCATATACATTTAGTTCCTCCAATAAGAAGAGAAATCCTTGAAATACAAAACAATAATAATAATAATAGATATAAAAAACAAGTTTATATTTCAGAGCTTATCCTTATTCATCCCAAAAAACAAACACTGTCTGAAAATAACTGACACTGATACTTTCCTTTTATAGACATGACTTCCTTGAATGATCAAGAATTACCCCGAATTGCATTTCATGAATTTTAATGCCTCTACTTTCCAAGCCTTTTCATACAAATTATACATATTTTTGTAAAGCGCTCCATTATTGTGAGTCACCTTTAAGCCAGACACACATTTCAAGTTCTTTAAATTGCCATTAAGAGCTGTTTGCTTTGTGGTGATGTATGCTACATTTTAGTGAAGTTATGGTCATCTACAGTTCGTCCTGGCCTATTATTAGCATACAGCCTCATCATTGTACAAGTGCCCAAGCACCAGCGCTGGGGCAGTAACGCTTCTCTGAAATGAGTTCACCCTCTGTTCATCTGCTGGTGTATCTCTGTATTTCTTGTATTTAAATTGTGATTTATTCAACTTTCCAATAGTGAGGAAATGTAACACCGGTGACGTCTTCATCCTGTGGGTAAAACACCGTTATTGATTTGGTGATATCAATAGGAATGATATTTTCCGGCCAGCTGCACGGTATCGCTCTGGATACCCACAGCGGTTCCCTTTTGTCTTTTTTCTTTTTTTTGCCACAACTTATCATAACTGAGATGGAGAACAGAGGCTAAAGGGAAGAAAAGCCATAACGTGCAGCTTCTCGGATTCCCAGAGGAAACTGGCTAATTAAATGAAGCTTTCATTCTAAAGTAGGGAACAAATGGACCATTGTTTTGGAGTTCCTAATCTATATTTATCATATGAATTTCACAGTATTATCAGCACAGCATGATCGCGTGACTTAATTTGGTCAGAAGCCAATAAAAAGTTTTCTGGCCTAAAATCTCCTCTCTCATGTTCTATAAAGATCGGCCACTGCAAATTCTCAGTCAGTACAGCAAACGGCATTGCATATGTCAACGCCTCAAACTGCAACCTGTAGCACGTTGGTATTGGATTTCCACGTGGAATCCAATCAGAGCAGTGTAACCTAGTAACAGTCTCCGGGGGTGTAGTCAGCTGGTGGAAGGATGAGGTGGGATTCTCCAGTGGCCCGTCCAGCTGAACGACTGCTCCGCCCACGACAGACGGGCGTTATTAAACGATCCACGCTGCTGCCGTTCTTGTTCTGGTTGACATTTCCACCGTTGGCTTACAGCGTCTCCACGGCTGTGGCGGGAGGGGAAATGTCAGCGCACATCTGTGCGTCCACGATATCGCTCGGGGCCAGGGCGTCGCGCAGCAAGGCCTGCTGGGTAGGCAGGCCCCCGCGGAGCTCCTCGCAGCCAGACGGAGCTTCCGCAAACAAATGCAGGCGCGCCAAATGCGGCTGCCAGTTACGGCTCAGCCTGGCATTTACCGGAGCGCCGAGCGGATAAACGCATGTCCCTCAGTAAAACGGGAGGAGGGGGGGGGGGGGGATCGTGATTAAACTCAGCGAGATGGACAGCAATTAGAGCTGATTTATCGGAGTAAAGGTTATTCTGGTTTTTACACACACACAGAAGACTGTACACAACAGAAAAACAACAGATGGCGTTTCACAGTGCGAAATTGCATTCGTTTTTACGTTGTCAGCGACGAGGTACTAAATGCCAAAGTGTTGTTTGTCTTGGAACGCCTCTGAAGAGCGTCAAGTTATGTGACACCAAAGTTGCTTTCTTGCGAGGCCAATGCCTTCGAAAGGCAGCCGCCAGGGTTCTGGGTGTATCGTCATCCGGCCAATGGAAGAGCAGAGTGGCCGTGTGAGAACCGAGCCTGGAGGGCGAGAGGAGACGCTGGGAGCTAATTAAGTGGTGAGGGGTGGAGTGAGGAGATCTCCCAGTTCACACCGCGCTGCACTGGCCTTCCCGGCGAGGGCCTGGTGGGTCTCCAGCTCAGGAACACAACTAATTGGACTACATCCTATGTTCACTTCCTCCTTCTCCTTCTTCTTCTCTCCCCCTTTTTTCTGGTTAAAGAAACATGAAAGCGGATTTGCGCGATGAAAGCAAACTGGGGCCAACATTTGGGGAATGTTTTGAAGCACTTTTGTTTGTCTTCGTTTCTTTCCTCTTTCTTGTTTCCCCCTTAGAAGCCGCGGGAATAGTTTCTCATGGTGGGAGCTTGGCCACATACCTCTGTTTGGGGGATGTGTGTGTGTGTGTGTGTCTGCTGCATTGCTAAGAATCAGAGAGGAAATAAAAAGGAAAGTAGAAAAGAGGAAGTGGAGCATGTGGGGAGCATGCTCGGTGGGTTCGGGGTGTAGACGGGGTCAGATGGCATGCTGGGTTGAAGGAGGTTTAGTAAAATTAAGATAGACTGAATTTGCTTAAAAGAGCCTTTGAAATGTTATTAGCTGGCACATGCACTTGCTGGGAATGTTAATGTTATGAAGGAAGTGGGGGCTGGTAGGCCCCAGGCCAGGAGAGTACGGGCACACAGCCCTGGGCTGGAGAGATTCAGCACTCTGGCCTCCACTGGGGGATGCGTGGCCGTTGCCTAAGTGCAACAGCTCCAAACACAGGGAGAGAGACGCTCTCGCACGTGAGTGTGAAGGCTTCTCCGGCCCTGCGGGGAACCGAACTAGGAAAAGGCTGACTTTTGAAACGTGTCGCGTTTCGGGTCGACTGGCGTGATCTCCGCCGCGGCACTCCGCCGCCAGAAATGGATCCTGCTGACGCCATTGAAACGCGAACGGGGAGAAACCCTCACGAGGCACGTCGGTCGCGCGCGGTCGTGCGGGGAGCCACAGTGCTGATTCGGGCTACGCCCGTGACGGATCGAATGTGCCGTGCACTGCGCATACGGAGGACGGCGACGCGCCTTGTTACCTGATCAGATGCATTATCGGATAAACAGCCCTGATGAAATCTGGCCTCCGCCACTAAACTCGCCCACACCTGCCTCCTGCCAGACGCCGACTTTCCACGGCATTAGCCGGGATTTATTACCCAGGGTTGCGGGCCGTTGACACGGGTGTGATATAGCATTTGGCTGAGATAGTGTCCCACTGTGGGTGTAATGATGTTATTCGTCATCTTATCACGGGCAGATGAACTGTCCCCGGGCCCCTTCCAGTGGCCAGATTACACCCGGGTTGGTTTTATTCTATTATGCCGTGGCACCCACCAATCCCGACGCTCACGTCGGGGGAGTGGCCGGGGGCTCACGGGACCGGAGGGGGCAAAACTGATTAGCGCTGTCACGAAGAGTCCGGATTAGCTGGCAGAACTGGCGCATCATTGATGTATGACATCAGATAAAGGGCTGTGCGATAGGGGGGGGGATTCAAATTCCCCGCGTGGCTTTGATGAGGTAACCAGGTGCCCCCCCCTCGCTTCATGGTCAATTGGATTAATAATTGGGGCTAACAGGCCATCACCATCAAATTGCCAAACACAGAAACAGTCTGGGAGGACATATTACCTTAATAAACAGGCCAGCTCTGGATTCTCTATCACTTTTGAACGTGTCTCCATTGCAGAACACAGTAACTCACTCAGGCACCTGAAGGCCTCATCTGTAAACACTAACACCTGGAAGTTGCCCTGACTTCTGCATGCCCACATCTACTGTTTATTGATTTGTAGTAACAGCACTTGGCACACACCCCTGTCCTGACTGACTTTCGTATTCATCAGTACTACAGCATGTGTGTATCCCGGGAAACGAACCCATGACCTTGGTATCGCCGGCGCTCCGCTCTACCTACTGCACTCTTTAGCCGCATGAATCTTTTAGCTCACGTTTTATATAAAGATTTTATCTCCCATGTTTTACTTCATGCCCCCGTCATGTAATACGTCTGCCCTGATTGATGGGATTCTGTGAGAAATTGATTTGTCTGTCCGTGCTTTGTGGCTGAGGTGTGTAGGCATGCGTGCGTGTGTGCGTGAGCGCACGAGTCAGGCGGTGAAGGATAATTAAGTGCTCTTGCATGGTTTTTTTGCGTGATTGGCAGATCAGAGAGGTGACACTGATATAACTTAAGCAGCTTCATTGCTGTGATTACTGGTGCTTCAAATTCATGTATTAGACCCACAATTAAGACTGATTGCCAGCCCCTTTGTCTCCTTTGCGCATCAGAAGTTTGCCAGACTTAAGTCTGCGGCAATTAGCCTGGGCTCTGATGCTAAACCCTTCTCTCCTATTACCAAACAACCACTTCAGAGGCCACTGACGTCAACCTTCAGATATGCGCAGACAAAATAAATGCGAGCATAGTCAGAAAATGGAAGGTAATTGATGTAAAGGAAGAAGCAACCTCGATCCTCGGCCGGAGACACCTCTTGCGGAGAGGAGCTAGGGCATTCTGCTGACTAGCTTTTAGAGCGAACTCCTTCACTGAAGGTAATTAGAAATAAAAAAGGGAAAAGGCTTTTTATATAACCGGTTATACATATTGGACCTAATTGCCAGGAGATTAGCGTATTAGCTCTGATAACATGCTTGGTTTGTTAGAATTGCTTTATATGGTAAAGCTGTTGTGTTAGGAATGTTTTTTTTTCATACATTAAAAATTCAACCTGAGATGTAAAGGGAACTGAACTGATACTAAAACAATATACTGAACTGATGGGGCGTTCTGAGCGCATGTGTGTAGCACAGCTGTTCAAAATATTTTTAAATTAGGAACATTATTCTCCTAGTAAAAAAAAAAAAACAATATATATTTCGTAAATAATGCAAGTATGGATGAAGTAGCATTACATCGTGGGTGTGTCGGTTATCCGTGATGTTTGTGTAATAAGTTCTACTTCATAAGAATTTTATGTTGTATATACTTATATATTTATAAAATTTGTCCTGACATACATTAAAAATAAGACAGGTAAATGTGTGTTAAGTGGCCACTTTTTTTTATGGAAACAAGATTTATGAAACATATTACTTATTCATTTACACCTCAGGCTCACCTGAGCAAAGTCTGGTGGAGTAGGATTACACCACTCACTCAGAAGGCTGTTCTTGCCTTGTCCTGTCAGGTTGGGGGTCTTGCAGCTGTCTGTAAGAGAGGGCTGTGAAGCAGGATAACACCCACCCCTGGGGGAGGGGGCAATGTGGCGCCTGAGAGGCAGGTGTCGCTTCCGTATGCTACCGGGACGTCGTCCGAACAGGAGAGACCGGCTGCATCATGTGTCGTGAAAGATTCAGGCTGCTCCCGCCGAACGCACAGCCAGACGGAGCACATTTCAGCCCCTGCTTCCCGGCGTGAAAATGAATACTGTTTAAAAATGCTGTTGTTCTAGTGCTGCTTGTCCATGCTGAGGTTATGGGCTGTGTGTGTGTGTGTGTGTGTGTGTGTGTGTGAAGGGTGTAACCCCTCTGTGCTCTCTGGTCTCGCTCCGCAGCTCGCATTGTGAAGACCAAGCAGTGGTGTGACATGGTGCCGTGCCTGGAGGACGAAGGCTGTGACCTGCTGGCCAACAGGTCGGGCTGGACCTGCACACAGCCCGGGGGCCGCGTGAAGACCACCACGGTGAGCCTCCAACACACCCAGTGTTCTCAGCGCTGTTTAACGTGTAGTTCAGCGCAGAGTGTGCCGAAAAGCCCCCGGTGACACAGCTCCTCTCTGTGACCAGCCTGTGTGAAGAGGGACAAGTGTTCAAATGCAAAGGTTAGAGAAACACTGGGGGTTTTTAAAATGATCGATTCTTCTAGGCAGAATTAAGACCACCGATAACAATAAGGGACAAGATTTGTTTAGTGAGAGATGAACAATAAGAAGAAACAAGGGAAAGGGGAGAAAGGGTGTGTGTGTGTGTGTGTGTGTGTGTGTGTGTGCAGCAAAACCTCCAGCATCTGTGTGTGCTGTGAGGTGCAATTAAAGCTGCTGATTTTGGACTCAACCGCATCCGTCACATCTCTCCTGGCCTTTGACGTCACCCTGTGGACTTCTGGGACATCAGGAATGTAGCCCTCACCTGCTTACCGCTTTGCCATATGGAAAACACCATTGGAAAATTAGGCAGAGATGAAAGTATACAGCAAAAATGGACATAAGGATGCGAAAAGCAGGAGCTACTCAGGACTCCCAGCCCATTTCTAGTTCTCCATTTCTGTCCTCCGGTGGGATGATGAACGAGGCTTGCAGGGTGGGGACAGAGAGCTGGGGGTGCAGGAGCTAGAGGCAGGAGCGTAGCACCCTGCTGCCTCCATGGCGCAGGCCTGGCCCAGGTGTGTGGGCCCAGGAGAATGTGCTAACTTCGCCCAGTGTGCTAAGCTCACCCTGCTTCTGTGCCTCGCTTCTGAGGAGAATGGGCTTGGCGTAGTAGTGAGGTATGCAGCCCAGTCCTATATGCATACACCCGTTAGTAGAGGCCCCGTGTGGTATCTGTGAGGATATACTTTTTTTCAATGCTAGGCAACACCATTTTGCCACACTGTGTGTAATAGTACATACACACACACATATACACAGAGAGGTGGTACTGGGGGTGTTTGTTCCAACACGTTTTCTGTCAGTCACCTCCCTGTATTTCATATTTAATATATTTCATATTTAATATTTGAGTTATTCCAATGATACATATTTAACACAGGCTGCCGTGTCAGGTTGTGTGAATATGTTTGTGTGAAAGAGAGCGAGAGAGAGGCAGAGACAGAGAGAGAGAATAAGTGTCTGTTTCTATTATATTGTATAAAAAGGAGCTGCAAAAGTATACAATGATTGCCTAGCGTAAGTTTTAATAAACGATGTTTAAAGAGGTCAGACTCATGCATATCACAGTAACACGTGCACACGCGTAAAATGAGTTTTCTTTTTACTTAATTACTTAAAATTACACAGTGTATTGCACAGTAGTTAATCTAAGAAGAATTAAAGTGCTGGTGTGCTGCACATTGTCTCGGGGTCTCACGCAACAACAACTCATAAACACGTTCTATTATAATTTACCTGTACAAGCAATTTAAGGAAACACATCCACTATTTGTTCATGAACAAAGTAAAAAGTGTATGACTCGTGTACAATTGCTTTGGCATTCGAAACAGCCAAACAAATCCCAAATAGAGGCTATTTCATTACTTTTTGCCAGTTTGAGTTTGAGCACATGGAATAAGCATCATTAAACCTGTATAGTTATGTTGAGATGATCTTGTTTGACAGAGGCATTTGCCTTTGGAATTGCAATGCACAAAGATACTGATTTCCAGGTCAAGATCGCAGCAGGGGGCAAGCTGCACTGCAACGGTAGCTTCAACAATAGACATCCATTCATCTCTTCCAAATGTCTGACATGCCAAGCAACTGAAAGAATGAGTTGTGCATGACCACAACGCCCACTGACTTTAAAGGACAAACTAGCCATCAGTTAGCGTATGGTTTAAGCCATTCGGCAGCATGTGATATCGACAGTGGCTGTCCGGGGAAACCTCCTGTGTCAGGCCAACATCACCTGTTATGGTATTTATTCTCTTGCCAAGACGTCCTCATCTCCTGCTCCCAGTTCAATCGAACGTGCCCTGCTTCAATGAAACTTTTTTGTTTTATATTTACTGACATCTTTTAATTTCATTTTATTTCTAGACAAACAGGGCAGGGCACTTTGTATTGAAAGACATTTTGGGGATGTTAGATAGTGTAACCCACAATCTACACAATCAGGAGGCCTTCATCTTGTTTATGTGTCACTTATGACATGTTACTGAAGCTCTAAATGTGAAATTATTTATGCGCTTTTTAGCTGAACATGTTAACATGCAAAATGAAAATTCTTTTGTGACGGAATGTTGAAAAAAGTATGAGTGACAGGCAATTTTCAGTGGATGAGGTTAGACGTCATTCCTACCATAGAGCAAAAACAGAGTAAGAGAATTTGCTTTCCAGAGAATTACCTCTCACAGTAATAAAACCCCGGTCTCCCTTGATCCTACCTTAAATAAGCACTCATTCCCACTATGTTATTCGTGATTTGTTCATTGCATTCTTCTCACTTCCCCTCAGAGAACAAAGTGATTCATATGAGATCACAGTTACCTTGGTTGCAGTAGCACATCAGTCAGTGGTGCGGGCTGGTTCTCCCGAGCTCCGCGTCCCGAGGTTCGCTCGGTTCAGCCCAAACGTCGACCCGAAATCAGCAACGAAGGAACTCATTTGGTCAAGTCTGAGGGTAGAGAGCGTAGTGTGTGGAACCATTCAAATGAGCTGTGGGATGCATTAGAAGGAGAAAGAAGGTTTAAGAATGCATTAGAAAGAGGTGGAGAAGAGAGAGAGAGAGAGAGAGAGAGAGAGAGAGAGAGAAAGAGATCAAGAGACAGGGAAGGAGAGACATTCCCGAATTTTGAAATTCTCCCACAATCTATAAACATAGGAAAGAAATACAGGACCTCTTGCTGCAAAATATGGGGCATCATGTCACTGCCTGAGACACATTTGTGTAGCACATGCTACACTAGTACACTGACCTCCCACTGTATATAATAATCTACATTCTGTTAGTGTATATAATATTATCTATATTATATTATCTATATTAACATAAAAACATTATTGGTTTTTCCACAGAAAATTCCAAATTCTCATGTTCAGCTCAGAATTCTCTATACTTGGGCAAAATTGGACCTGATACAAGCATGCCAATAAAGCTACCTTGAGATGAGAGAGAAAGACAGGGAGAGAGAGAGAGCAAATGAGAATGAGAGAGAGACACAGAGAGAGAGAGAGATACAGATAGAGAGAGAGATGTAGAGACAGAGAGAGAGACAGACAGAGAAAGCCTGACAGAGAGAGAGACAGACAGACAGATATGATGACAGAGTGATGGAGAAAGTGAGAGAGATTATCCCCTATTAGCATGAAGTCCATTTAACTTATTCGAGTCATTTCTAAATCAGAGCACATCAGCTGATAGTGCCTACCTCCGTCGTCCTGACTGAGAGGAGACGGTGGTGACGTTCTCAGCTTGTCCACAGCATTATCTCCAGGAAGACTCATTTCATCAGGTTGGACAGGTCGCCCGCAAACGACGTGGCAGAGATTTCACACAGGTGGAGGAGAGTCTGTACCCTTCGTTTGTGAGACAGTTTTTAAACTGTCAAGAGTTTAAATTACTAGCACACTTCTTCAAGCCAAAAATATTCCTCCCAGTAATGTTGCCAAAAACCTGTAAAAACACCAACATTAAGCATCATGTACCTTTGTTGAGACAAATAAACACATAACAAAACTAAGAATATATTGCGCACAGGTGTGCAGGAAGTGCTTTAGGAGAAAACCTCGGATCATAGTAATTGAACCCATTAGGAATCTTCTTTTGTAAGGCTACACTCTCCTTTTCCACTTAATGCTCTGATTATACCATGAGAGCAAGTGTGGCCTTAATCAGCTATTCAGCACTGCCATGATTGGGCGTGTTTAATCACTGAAAAGAGGCCTGGAGTCCGTCGCATCCGCTGAGAATGCGCGCCGATGATTACAGTGATCAGCAGTGTTGCGCGGGCGGGCGGCTGGCTTGTTTGCAAGTGTGGCCATAGGTCTTCCTCTTCCCCACATGGGCAGCAGATCACAGGCGCCGAAACGCCCGCTCCTGCTTCAGCGTGGAGGTCAGTGTCCTCGCGGGGACAGTCTGCGCGAGCGTCGCGCAGAGGAGCGCGGCTGGCGGAAGTACAGTTTGGCCGGGCGGGGGTCGGCGAGGGGGCCAGTCTAGAACGTTGGGGCGGAGCCGGGGGCCGGGCCGGTGTAATTGATCCCGCTGGGCCCGCTCAGCACCCCGGGACACGGCGCAAGCGCGGGCTGAAGTGCGTACGAGGGGGGCCACGGCGGCTGCTGCTTCTCCGTCGAAGCGTCCGCGAGCGCGGCCGGCCATTAGCGCTCGACACCGGCTCTCGCGGAGGAGCCGAGTCAGCAGTGCCGCCCACAGCCTCCGCCCCAGTGCACTCTGGGAAAGAAAGAAAATACCCAGACCCAGCAGACGACCGCGGGCGCGCACGCGCTCACGGCAGCGTATATTTAGGCCGCTGCGCGGTTGTGCTAAATAAACTCCAAACAGCATCATCATCAAGGCACCGTGGCCTTGATAAAGATTTTAAAAAAAGCTAAAAGAAAACAAACACAAAACAAGCGGCCAAACACACAGTGCATATGGCTGGATGAACGGCCGTAATTGGTTTGCAGAAGTCTGCGTTATTGCACGGCTGTCGTTTCACTCACGCCTGTACTGCGTGCTTGTTATTTACCAATCTGGCAACTTAGGCTCGACAAAGCAGGAGACCAGTAAAAGGCTTTCGTTTTGTGGCTCAGCCAGCTTCCCATTTGCTGGCACGATGCAGGACAAGCTCGTCCAAGAGACAGGCAGATAAAGCCCGTCATAATAGAAGTGCTCATCGAAGAGATGGAGAAAAGGCCCCGTCATGTTCTGCTAATCCTTATTTGTTCACTTCCCATATGCAATGGTCTAAAGAATCATACACAATGTATATATGAGTGTATAGGAGTATATGTGTATATGAGTGCATATGAGTATGTTTGTATATGAGTGTATATGAGTGTATTTGTATGAGTGTATATGTGTGTATTTGTATATGAGTATATATGAGTGTATATGAGTGTATTTGTATATGAGTGTATTTGTATATGAGTATATATGAGTGTATATGAGTGTATATGAGTGTATATGAGTGCCTTTATACATGACCTCAGTCCTCAGCTTGGCCTAACGTTTGACTGCTTCCTGTGGCATCAGAGATCCAATAGCAACAGAGTCAGCTCTAATGTATTTCCCATTTTGACAGTGACCATAAACTTGCCGATCCCCCATAAAAGCCGACCCCTCCAAAGCATGGCAGAGTACTCACAACCACACACGGCAACAACGGCAACAACCGCGAAAGCAGCGGCAACAGCTGGAGATGCTGTTAACATGGAAACGTGCGGCCGTTCCCCCGGACTTAAAGCTCTAATTAAGACAAAAGTGGAGGGAAAAAAATAATGAAACTGCTGCATTTCAGGATGTGAGCTGATACCGTAATGGATGGTGGGATGATAGATGCCCTATTTATCCTCCACGTGGGAGCCCCAGGTGTAGGCCATACTTCAGCAGGGAAAGACAAAGCATGAAAAAGAAAAAGATCCATACGAACTGCATTAGGGGAGGCCGATTGATTTAGGTACCATTAAAAGTGCTGGGTGTTCACGTGGCCTCAGAGCCCTCAAATTTGCACACAGACCGCAGAGTCGCCATAGCGATAGTTGCCACACCTACAGTCAAAGAGTGTGGCAGCAACGAAAATTCCTGATGCAAACGTAGCCGTCTTATGCGGTCATTAACTGGCCTGGTAACACAAGTGCCGAAAATAAAGATGCCTGCCCTACATTTCTATTGTTAGGAAAATTCTCAGCATCACTATTTTCCCTAGCACGGCTCGCCTCCGCAATCAAACGGCATTATGGATTATTTCTGCAGTCCGTTCTGTTGCAACACCAGGTGCCGCTTTAGCCGTCGGACATCTGCAGCGAAGAACGCGGATTCACAAAAGCGTCACCGCAGAGTCCCGGCATTAGGTGCAGGATAAACTTCTTATGCATGTCATTTATTGAAATAAACGCATTACAAGTCCTTCTTTCTTATTGGAGATGAACGTGGTAAGGCATGTGATGGCTAGCAGAAATGCAACATGGCGAGCTTGGGTAAGACAACCAGGAAGCGTGTATCCGTGTATCCGCACGGTGTCATTTCGCTTAATGGCTGATCCTTAACCACACAACATTTGACACTTTCCAATCGCTACATGCACTGCTGCAGTTCCAAAACTGCGAAGGGTGAGACTGGGGGGAAAAATGACATTAAAAAAAAAGAGCGGAGGAACAACAACTCGATTTCCACAGAAGTGAGCAGTTAGACAGTCTGGCGCTTGGTGACATTTTGGGATCTGCAGTCGGGCAAGTTCAGTCAGGCAAAATGTCAGCTCAGGGCCATATGCTCCACTGTGCTTGTTTACCATGTGGAACACCCAGGTGAAAACCTCCATATGTGCCATGAATAACAGTCTCCCTTTTTGGCTTCACTTGTGAGAGTGTGTGTGTGTGTGTGTGTGTGTTCTCACACACCACACCCGCTCCAAGGCTGCTTCACCCACCATCCAAAGCTTCCCACATGGGGGTTACAGAAAAATTGGGAGAATCACCTCCTTTCTCTTGTCTGTGTTTTCCCTGCTCAGGAGAGGAGCCTGATGGAAACAATCAATGACTATTGATCGTGGGGGTTTTCGAAAGCCCTCTCTGCTGGGACTGTTTGTGGCATTTTGAATAAACTGAATTTCCTGTCTTGTCAAGAGAGTCTGCTCTCTAGAAACTCCTTGGATTCCTGTCTAGGTGTCTCGTGTGAAAAGCAATATAAATATGAGTGGTCAAAAGGAACAGGTTTCTCAGTTTTCTCTGAATATTTATTACATATTCAACATGTACATGCATCTCTCAGAGTACAGGGCATAATTTAAAATATTCAATTGAACATATATAGTGTTTCTGTACACACTTTCTATACTGTTAGATATTGTCGCTATGCTGTAAGTAAACGGTGGTGCAGTGTTACCATATACAGAATACTGGGCATTTACCATTGCTCATGGACCAAGGAGTGTGTGCTTCTGATGACACTCCACTGCCACGGGCTACTGGCTGATTTCCAGCTCCACAGAGGCCCCCCGTAAAAACAACTTCCTACACGTCGTTTTTATTTTCTCCTCTGCCCTCCTCCCCACTATATCGATACTCCGGCAGATCCATAGTGCGATCACTCAGCATGAATCGGCAGATGGTGGCAGGACACTCACCTCTGGGCCTGCTGATAGGCTGTGGGCTGGCAGCAAAGTGCTTCATTTATTTATTTATTTATATTTGGTCCCATAGTAAATTACCACCGGGCTGGGGTGGCGAGTATGGGATGACGTGGCCTCGTCCTGCGCCTCGGGTCTTCAGGGGTCATTCCAACGCTTCTCGGGGCATCCATCCATCCATCCATTTTCTTCCGCTTATCCGGGTTCGGGTCGCGGGGGCAGTAGCCTAAGCAAAGAGGCCCAGGTTTCCCTGTCCCCAGCCACCTCTTCCAGCTCTTCTGGGGGGGGGATACCAAATGCGTTCCCAGGACAGCCGAGAGATATAATCTCTCCAGCGTGTCCTGGGTCTTCCCCGGGGCCTCCTCCCAGTTGGACATGCCCAGAGCACCTCCCTAGGCAGGCTCCCAGGTGGCATCCGAACCAGATGCCCGAACCACCTCAGCTGGCTCCTCTCTACGTGGAGGAGCAGCGACTCTACTCCGAGCCCCTCCCGGATGACTGTGCTCCGTACCTTATCTCTAAGGGAGAGCCCAGACACCCTGCGAAGAAAAAACTCATTTCGGCCGCTTGAATTAAGCGATCTCATTCTTTCGGTCACTACCCAAAGCTCGTGACCATAGGTAAGAGTCGGAACGTAGATTGACCAGTAAATTGAGACCTTTGCCTTTTGGCTCAGCTCTCTCTTCACCACAACGGTCCGGTACAGCGACCGCAATACTGCAGCCGCAGCACCGATCCGCCTGTCAATCTCTCGCTCCATCCTTCCCTCACTCGTGAACAAGAACCCGAGATACTTAAACTCCTCCACTTGAGGCAAGGACTCACTCCCGACCCAGAGAGGGCACTCCACCCTTGTCCGACTGAGTACCATGGTCTCAGTTTTAGAGGTGCTGATTCTCATCCCAGCCATCTCGCACTCAGCTGCAAACTGCTCCAGCGAGAGCTGTAGGTCTCGGCCCGATGATGCCAACAGGACCACATCATCTGCAAAGAGAAGGCGTGGAATCCTGAGGCCACCAAACCGAACCCCCTCTGCCACTTGGCTACGCCGAGAAATTCTGTCCATAAAAGTTATGAACAGAATCGGTGACAAAGGGCAGCCTTGGCGGAGTCCAACTCCCACCGAAACCAGTCTGACTTACTGCTGGCCATGCGAACCAAACTCCTGCTCCGTTTGTACAGGGACTGGATAGCCCGTAGCAACGGGCCCCGCACTTATATACTCCTGAGCACCCCCCCCAGAGGAATCCCTTAGGGACACGGTCGAATGCCTTTTCCAAATCCACAAAGCACATGTGGACTGGTTGAGCAAACTCCAATGCACCCTCTAGGACCCTTGCAAGGGTGAAAAGTTGGTCCAGTGTTCCACGACCAGGACGGAACCCACATTGTTCCTCTTGTAACTGAGATTCGACTATCGAACGGACTGTCTTCTCCAGAACCCCTGCATAGACCTTACCGGGGAGGCTGAGAAGTGTGATCCCCCGATAGTTGGAGCACACTCTCCTGTCCCCTTTCTTAAAAAGGGGAACCACCACCCCGGTTTGCAAATCCAGAGGCACTGCCCCCGATGTACACGTGATGTTGCAAAGACGTGTCAACCAAGACAGTCCCACAACATCCAGAGCCTTAAGGAACTCAGGACGGATCTCATCCACCCCCGGAGCCTTGGCACCAAGGAGTTTCACAACTACCCTGGTCACCTCAGCCCTAGTGATGGGCAAACCCCGTCCGAGTCCTCTGTGTCTGCTTCCTCTATGGAAGACGTGGTGGTGGGATTGAGAAGATCCTCGAAGTATTTCTTCCACCGCCTAATGACATCCCCAGTCGAGGTCAGCAGATCCCCAGCCCCACTGTATACCGTGTTGGTCGGGAACCGCTTTCCCCTCCTGAGTTGCCTGACGTCTTGCCAGAACCTTCTCGAGCCGATCAAAAGTCACTTTCCATGGTCTCACCAAACTCTTCCCACACCCGAGTTTTTGCCTCTGCGACAGTCAAAGCCGCGATCCGCTTGGCCCCCCTGTACCTGTCTGCTGCCTCCAAAGTCCCACGGAACCAAGCCCACTCAGACTCAATGTTTCCGGCCTCCCTCGGGATGCGGTCAAAGCTTTGTCGGATGTGGGAGTTAAAGACCTTTCTGACAGGTTCCTCTGCCAGACGTTCCCAGCAAACCCTCACAGTACGTTTGGGTCTGCCAGGTCTGTCCGGCATCCTCGCCCGCCATCTGATCCAACTCACCACTAGGTGGTGATCGGTTGACAGCTCAGCTCCTCTCTTTACCCGAGTGTCCAAGACACACGGTCGCAAGTTCGACGATACGATTACAAAATCGATCATCGAACTGCGACCTAAGGTGTCCTGGTGCCATGTGCACTTATGGACAACTCTGTGCTCAAACATGGTGTTCGTTATGGACAAGCTGTGATGAGCACAGAAGTCCAATAACAGAACACCACTCGGGTTCAGATCGGAGAGACCGTTCCTCCCAATCACGCCCTTCCAGGTCCTACTGTCATTGCCCACGTGAGCATTGAAGTCCCCCAGCAGAACAATGGAATCCCCAGAAGGGGCAACTTCCAGTACCCCCTCCAAGGACTCCAAGAAGGCCGGGTACTCCGAACTGCCATTCGGTGCATAAGCACAAACAACAGTCAGAGCCCGTTCCCCGACCCTAAGGCGCAGGGAAGCAACCCTCTTATCTACTGGGGAAAACCCCAACACACAGGCAGCGAGCCCGGGAGCTATGAGTAAGCCAACTCCAGCCCTCCGCCTCTCACCCTGGGCAACTCCAGAAAAGAATAAAGTCCAGCCTCTCTCGAGAGGATTGGTTCCAGAACCCAAACTGTGTGTGGAGGTGAGCCCAACTATATCTAGTTGGTATCTCTCAGCCTCACACACCAGCTCAGGCTCCTTCCCACCCAGAGAGGTTACGTTCCATGTCCCAAGAGCCAGCTTCAGTAACCGAGGGTCGGTACGCCAAGGCCCCCGCCTTCGGCCACCGCCCAAACCACAATGCACCGAACCCCTAGTACTACCTCTCCCACAGGTGGTGGGCCCATGGGAGAGTGAACCCATGTAATCCCTTCGGGCTGTGCCCGGCCGGGCCCCATGGGTAGAGACCCAGCCACCAGGCGCTCGCCAAGGAGCCCCTCCCCCAGGCCTGGCTCCAGGGTGAGGCCCCGGTAACCCTGATCCGGGCAAGGGTATCTGGGTCCTGTTTTTAAATTCCATTGGGGTTTTTGGACCACTCTTTGTCTGGCCCATCACCTAGGACCAATTTGCCATGGGAGACCCTACCAGGGGCATTGCCCCCCGACAACCTAGCTCCTAGGATCACATAGGCACGCAAACCCCTCCACCACGATAAGGTGGTGATCCATGGAGGAGTTGTTGGAAATTAAAAGGCATTTGCCATTTTGGAAGCATTCGGCACCTCTGTCTCGTTGGTAGAGGTCCACATAGTGTCCAAGGGATCTCCAGATATTCATTGACAGCTCTACGCAAGAAGGCATCGGTGCCTTTGACCCCAGTGACCTAACATAAAAGTGACGGCTGCTCAAATATTCAAATATTCAAATGTTCAAATATTCAAATGTTCATGGATGTGAGAAGCGTCGATGCAGATGTTTGTCTAAACACATGCCGTTTGTCCGTGTTGGTGTGCAGGTCTCCTAACACCGGCAGCCATTCCAGAGGTGTGGAGGGCCCAGTGTGGACTCTGCGGAAGCCAGACGAGCTCTTCGCCCCCGCCCACCTGCTGTAGATAACTCGCTGTCTGTCATCGGCTCCACATCTGCCTCCGACTGCCTGTCTGTATCTCTGCTTTGTAAATGGGCAGCACCCCCTAGTGCCACGGAGGACTAACGTCCACACAGCGCCTCACTAGAGAGCCTTGCAGACTGCGGTGTGCCGGCTGCCCAGGCTTGCTCAGTGCTGGAGCCGGTCAGGACTAACTGGATGTCGACACCCTTCTGTGAGTGCGTAAACACCGGACGTTCAGATGCAGCCTGAGGCTGTTACTCCAACGGGATCTGCCCAATCTGTGAATAGGCCTTCGGCTAGTAGGCCTTTTTTTGGCACTCGGAAACAACTTACAGACCAAAGAGGAAGAATGACAAACGAATAAACAAATAACACCGTAACAAATTAAGTTCAGAGAGAATGGGCTGAATGAAAAACAGACAATTATTCCTGTTACTACACACCAGTGTCCACTGATGTAAGCACTGACATTGAAGAACTGATTTGTGCTCATGAACTGTCAAATGAACAAAATCTGAGGAGTAAATTTCATACTTTGCAGACATTTTTTCTTGGACTTAAACCACCACTGTATTTTGAAACTGGAAATATAGGTACTGTATACATATGTATGTGTATAAAGAAAATCGGATTTGCAATTTTCAGTAGCAACCTTTGGGACAATTTGCAATAAGCATGGTGATCACAGTTAAAACGTACAGCGCCGATCCACATCAGACTAAAAGCAAATACTGGAAAAAAATATATACAGTCGTTCATTTCTGACTGCCAGAATAGAGGGAAAAAAAATGTCATTAATTGTATTTTGAGAGGCCTACAGTTATATATTTAACAGTTTTATATGTTGTATCTTTGTAGAGAACCTTATTTAACATGAGCACCCTGGTGGAAATGGCAGTGGTAGGACGTGGATGACAGACTGGGATTCGTGCTGGTCTATCCTGCTTTCTTCACCTTCAGTAACACTTCTCATTTTAGACCCGTGTCCTAAAACATGGCCGCCACTTCTTCTGTTCCAGACAGAGGAGCGATGAAAGGACAGAGCATGGAGGACGAGTGGAAGGGAGGGAGACAAAAAAAGAGGACTAATTGATCACGAGAACCGAACTTTATAATCCACTTTAGTATGCAGCACCATGGAAACCGCTATTTGCTATTGTATTGTAAAGGTGTAGAAAAAAAAAAGTCATTTCTCTATGGATTTAAACGGAGTCGTTTCTCTGTGGATTTTATCTAATTTATTTTTGTGGTTGTGTTTGTTCGCACAGTGCTGCCATCAGAGTGCTGACACATGCAGAGAGAGTTACGAAGGTCTTAGAATCATTTACATAAAATAATTTTTTATTCTGAAATATTTTAAAAATAAATTAAATATGTGAAAGAAGTATGAAGTTGCTAAAACAGAATTTCAATATCCAAGGATGACCTTGAGGTTGTTGACCTCTGTGTTTTTATTTAAAAATTATTTATTTATTTTTTTACAGTTTTGCCCTCATGTGTTTTATGAAGTCATTGGGCTGACCCAAACCCTCTTTCACACACACACACACACACACACGTGCGCACACGCACATAACATGAGACCCATTAAGATGCATGGCTGGTGATCAAGGATACAATGAACAACTAAGCCCGTACTGTCTGTAGATGAAAACACAGGGAACCGTACAGATTGTTATAAAGTGCTTTACAGAAATCCTTTCATATGCATAAAACTGCAAGAGCAATTGAGTCAAATTTAACCTTTTTTTAAATAAAAGCTGGGACTTGATTATATTAATATTGAAGATGGAGATGTTAAAAGGTTTCATTATTAAAAGATGTAAGAATACAATATAATATGGCAATATATATGGAGTGCCGTGCAATATGCATGCACAAATGTATACTTACACACACACAGATGTACAGACAATGAATATGCATTCATAGCACAGTGTAAATACAGCAACACCTGTGTTTCCGATGAAGATGAGAAACAGATTGGCAGTACATCTGGACTGACAATGTCAGAATCTAACACTGCTCCCCCTGATCAACCTCAAGCGGTTGAAGGATGAAGATGAGGATGAGGACGAAGGCAGAGGTCCTGGGATTCGGTGCACACGATCGGCCCTAACAAGAAGCTTGATGCGAATGCCCCTATCCCACTGTACATCTCTGATCAACACAGATTAGTGCTTCTAGCTATAGGGCACCTACATGAAAACACAAGCAAACACACACAAACATACATACAGACACTCATACACACACACACACACTCGCATACTCACACATACACACACACACACACACACACTCGCATACTCACTCGTGCACACCCATTCACAAAGCGCTTCTCCAATGCGCCGAGCACACACAAAGTTCATCAGCTCAGCCTGCCTAATGCACTGGCTCATCTGACATACTCCTTGAGTCTCGTCGCCATCACCAGCCAGAAAGCAAGCGAAGCCGCGTTGTGGAGACGCCGTGAACGATGCCCTGGGAGGAGCGTGAGAAGGCCCCGTGCAAGCCTGATTGTCGAGAGGGTTGGAATGTTTAATTACAGGCTGATTGAATTCCAGTAATCTGCCCCTTATCCCTGAGCTTCTGCTGTAGTAGAAGTCGTCCCTCTACATTTAATTTGATTAGCAGTGCTACGGAGTGGAGGTTTGCTTAGAGCTACGGTCTGGTACAGAGACACCATCCTCAAAAAAAAGGTGGTCCAGCCACATCTATATAGACAGCCATAGGGAGGTAAAGTAGGTCATGTGTTAATGACTGTGTGTGTGTGTGTGTCTGTGTGTGCTTGCCCCTGTACATGTTTCACCTGCATTTATTGTCACACTCTTGCTTACAGCATACTGGATCACCATGGATCAGTGAAGGTGATTTCCTTCAGGATCGGTCAGTGGCACTGAAAGATCTGCCTGATGTTCTTGAGATGCCCTACAGAGAGGGAGGGAGAGACAGAGGGACAGGGAGAGTCAGAGGGACAGGGTGAGTCAGAGGGACAGGGAGAGTCAGAGGGACAGGGAGAGAGGAACGAGCAGGGAAATCAGACCGTGAAAACTACAGAGGGAGAGAGTCAGAGATGTAAGGAGTGCAAGAGAAACGGAGAGAGATAAGGAGAGACAAAGAGATTGAACTGCTCAGTTTATGCCACAGAGCCAGCCATTATACTCGGATGGAGAGCCTCCACCCAGTTCAGCAGTAGTTATACCCAGATGGAGAGCCTCCACCTAGTTCAGCAGTAGTTATACCCAGATGGAGAGCCTCCACGCAGTTCAGCAGTAGTTATACCCAGATGGAGAGCCTCCACCCAGTTCAGCAGTAGTTATACCCAGATGGAGAGCCTCCGCCCAGTTCAGCAGTAGTTATACCCAGATGGAGAGCCTCCACCCAGTTCAGCAGTAGTTATACCCAGATGGAGAGCCTCCGCCCAGTTCAGCAGTAGTTATACCCAGATGGAGAGCCTCCACCCAGTTCAGCAGTAGTTATACCCAGATGGAGAGCCTCCACGCACTTCAGCAGTAGTTATACCCAGATGGAGAGCCTCCACCCAGTTCAGCAGTAGTTATACCCAGATGGAGAGCCTCCACCCAGTTCAGCAGTAGTTATACCCAGATGGAGAGCCTCCACCCAGCTCAGCAGTAGTTATACCCAGATGGAGAGCCTCCACCCAATTCAGCGGCAGTTATACTCAGATGGAGAACCTCCACCCCATTCTGCACTTTTACAACACCGATACATTTTCCACAATCTCAATACTGCCACTTCCAGCTCGAGGTACCATTTACTTTGATGTATAGCATTTACCTGCTAATTCACATTTCATACTGTAAGTCTTTGTTTACAAGATAAATCTAATTAAGTGCGCCCACTGTGATGTGGGTAAAAGGATCGATACATAATATGGTTCTCGCAGCTGCTTCCAACACAGGGTGGCTACTACCGCCAATATTTTCAACCCATAAAACTGTTTGAGTCTCCTTTTCTTCATGCAGCAAGACCAATAATCTCTCAAGGTTAAGACAGAGCAAATCCAACCGTTACTGTTGGGGCGGTCAGACCAGAAGAGGGATAAAAGAATGAATGAAAGGGACTGGGAGAAGAACGCTGGCAGAACACTGAGCAGTTTTGGCAGTGCTCTTTTCAACCCGCCCCTTGCCCCGCCCCTGCCCCGCCCCTTGCCCCACCCCTATGAGCAGCACACTCTGAAAACGCATCGAAAATGCTGCTTCATCATTGTCAAGTGAGCATTTTTCAAAGCCAAAAAACAAAAGAAATGGTCGTCACAACGGAGTGGACACAACGCAGTGCTCATCATCACCCCTGCAGTGACCACCTGAGTACATGTGATGCTTGTCTCAGGTCGCAGACAGAAGGACAATTTTCCGGTATGGTGATGTGTTTTTGCTTTCATGGTAACCGCCATTATCCAGAAATGTGCTGGGTAGCATGACTGCAAGCCAGAACAGCAGCTTCCTCTGAGTGTTGCTCCAGAGTCACATTAAACAGGCGTGTGGGGGCGATGATGGACATGCTACTGGACTTATTTACAAGGGGAGCATGTGAGAGTTACTGAAAGATGTACATAAGAAGCCCTTGCGATTCGATTCCAGAGCAACACACACATCTGAAGTCACTAAGAAAAACAACAAATTTCATCGAACTGTGGCTATTGGTTACACATGAACTGTTTGTTTTAATAATGACTTATAAATCTGGGTTTGTGTTAACAGCCAAATTAAAATCGTAACTTATTACACTGAACACACACGATCTGATCGCGAACACAACCCTGCGCTCCGTTTTTTTGTTGAGCAACGATTCTGAAACCTTTAGAGCCGGTACGCACAAACAACGCCCCACGGGCTCGCCGAAGCCCTCGCGTTGGGCCGGGGCGGAAATGCGGGAAAGACACGGACATGGTTCTTGAGCACAAGCATGGCCCACGGGTGCCGTCAGGTGCGAGGGCGGCGACTCCTCCCCTGCGCATTCCCGCCCGGAGCTTTCAGCACTGCGGAACGGATCTGCAGAACAATGTCTTTACTGCCTTACAACAGACCCTCTGTCTCCCCCTCCCACACCATCAGCATTCAGTCTCTCTCTCTCTCTCTCACTCCCTCTCCTTTTCTCTGAGAGAGATGGAGGGAGGTAGGAGGTGAGGAAAGGAGGCTCCACTCATGCTTGTAATCAAGGCCTGATGTGCGGAGTTTAGGCCGCTCGAATCAGCGGGACTCGCAGGCAGCTGAGGGCCAGGGCCTGCCCGTTCCAGCCGGCGCCAGCTCGTAATGAGCGGACGGGCCGGCCTGTGCCAGCTCCTCTAAAAGCTCATTTACATCCTGTCAGGTTTCATTACGGCACGGGCCAATACATTTGGACAGAATCGGGTCTCTGCGTGGTTTTCCTCCTCTCCCGGGCTGGGTCGTGCTGACCCAGCTCACTACCTGCCTGTCTTCCTCCGTCGAGACCCCGTCCGATGCTCAACGCCCCCCCCCCACCCTGACTCTCGCTCTCGTTTCACTCTTTCGCTTTCTTGTTCTTTCCTCACTGCCCCCTAATAGTGATAATCAGGAGCTCACCCCCACCCCTACCCCCCTACCCCGCACCTCCCAAAAATTCCCACTTTCGCAGTTTCATACAATTATCGACCGCTAAGAGCATCGCACAGGATTAGAGGTGCTAAACGCTGAGCGCTGAACAAATTATGCAAGATTTTTGCATAGGCAGGTAAAGAGGACACAGACAGGAAGACAGAAAGAAACAAAGACTGAGAACGAGACAGAGAAAGAAAAGAGAAAGAGAGGGCAAAGGACAGAGAGACAGCAGCGCACTAAACCCGCTGAAGCTCTTCTGTTCTCTCCCTATCGGCCAAATGTATTTTAAAGCCGATTCTCAATTTACAAATAAAAATCCAATACATATGTGAGTACTCTCTGCAGACCTGTGGGTTGTTCATATTTCAGCTTAAACTTTTAGCCTTGTTATGAAACCATAACAGTCTGAAATATTTATTGTTAAATGTCCTCTCAGAGGTTAGTACAGCACTGTGGCTCTAGGGTAATATTATGAACAGAAGAACCCTACTGTCAGTAAGCTACTCTTACACGGGTTAAGTTATACTTCGATCTACTTCGGTGCTTTGGTTACTAGCGGTGTGATCTGCAATTTAAATAGCAAGTTATTAAACGACGTTCAAAAATCACACAACTGCTGCACTTTAATTTCATGCCCTGAAATGTCAGACCAAATTACTGCGTCTGTTTTCTTCTATGAACAATTATTCCACCAAGGCGCAACGGCGAGTGGATAAAATGCTTGCAAACAACGCTTTAATGAGAGTTCTGAATTTACTACCTACCTCTTTTGATCACCAGCGGACTCTTTTCCTGCAATACATATGACTCATCAGTTGTGGTTACTGTAGGGATCAAATCAGCCGTGGGGTTGAACTCAATAAGCAGAAAGTACTCAACAGCCGGGATCTATGCAAAGTCTCTACATCAAAACTTAGCTATCTTGGACCGCGAGGATACTTCTGAGACACCGTGTGTGTAATGCAATACAATCTGTATGAGTCTCTTTGAGCCCCCAGGCGACGGAGAACTTTACTTTGGCTTTTCGTTCAGGTGTCAGGGGTGACATCTGGCGGGAGGCGGCACAAACATTGCCTAATGAATTTTTAACGAACGGTGTCGCGATCGGGCGACCAGGCGTAGCAGATCCCCAGCGAGGGCGGCGGCGTTATTGTGATTTGTGGACTCACCTCGGAGCGCACCATAGGGCCGCACGGGTCGCGCCGCTGCCGCGTATTAAGTGCGCGCGGCGGGGGAGACTCTTTGCGCCGCATCGGGTACCAAGTGATGTTCGGTGCGTTTTAATCAAATCCTGTCTGTTCATTAGTCTAACCATGTGGCTTTCACAGTGTGGTGGGACCGATGTCTTGCCGTCCCTGAGGGAGAGAGGCAGATGAAGGCGCAGCTCCGCCACATGGCGTTCGCGCCAGGAGGGGCTGCTGTTCCATACATTTAAATGGTCTGATCAGGCTCGCACTGGCTGCGCGACGTTTTTCAGCGCGACCTCACTGCAGTGTTATGACGCATCTCTGCCGAGGCATGCGCTCATCCTTGACTATGACATCTCCTTGACATGCACGTGGTGGCAAATAAATAAGGCGATCATACCTAATCGTCACAGGGAAGCAAGAAATTGGTGCGAAAATTAGATATGAGTGGATATAACTAACAGTTTCAAAAAGAAGTCGCTGACAAATGATTGCACAATGATACACAAATGAACACACACATAAAACACAAGACTGCTGATAGTTTTATCAACGTTTCCTTAATTATAAAGTGTTCCACAAGGGAAAGAAATCGGCAAATGAAAAACTGTTATTAATTTATTTATTTAACTGTGAGCTTGCCAGGAATATTGTTGCAGACAAATCTATAGATTAAGCAGTTTTTTTGCAGTGTTTGACAAAGGCCCTTAGCCATCTAGAAAACACAGCTCCAATAAGAAATCAAACAGGATTTACAATGCATGGAAGATTCGCATGAACTCTTACGAACAACCCCAACACCCTCAAAATAACAGGCCCATTCACTTTAATTATTCTGTTCTATTTAAATACCTTTCACCTCAGGTAGTACTTGGATGCTACCATAAATAATGTAGTCTGGCCAGACTAGCTCCCCACACATTTTGGAAGATGATTGATTTTTTTTTTATATAAAATCGATGCTGGAACTCGTGCGCAATCGTTCAGACTGAGAAGAATGTTTGCTGAAAGTCGCGAGGCTGAATCAGAAGGAGCTGTTGTCCTGTTAGCGCACCTGCCTAATGTACATTGCTCCGCAGGACGCTTTTCCTATTTTGCGTGACAGACATACATTATCTTTACTTATTGTTTATAAAGCACCCAACAATTTTAACAAAATAATATATTTTCATTCAACTAGTACTTTGTAGTATTATATTAAAGCGTAGTCTGAGGTAAAATCTGAATAATTTCATCTATGCTAATTTCAAAACACTGCTCCTGCAGATAGATAAACAATGTTTGGCAGGGGTGGAGATGGTTATAATGTTTTAAAATGCATTACTAACCACATAATGACAACAAAAAAACATATTTTCTTTTTTATACAATCTTTCTAAGCCAGTGGGAGAGAAACTGATGGGGGAGGGGGGGTGTACCTGCATGCATGCTTAAACCTGCATCAGATGAGGTGAGACGGCGAAAGAAAGTAAGGTCCATCACCAAATAATACTCTGTCTGCCATGTGCAGATACTACAAGAAATGACAAAATCTAAGAGAACAATGATCAAGATGGCAGCCCAGTGTGTGCTGTCACAGCAGGCCAAAAGCACCCAGAATGCAGCAGGATGTGCTGATTGCTTACTGGACTGGGACACCAGGTTTGTTTTTTTGAATGTGAGGCTGGCCTGCTGAATATCTGACAGGAGCAGATTAATGTGTTAGACTTCACTGGGTTTTTTTAGTATATATATATATATATATATATATATATATATATATATCTCATCTTAGTATCTTTATGTGTATGAATTCAGGTGCTGCTATTAAATGTTGAAGTGCTGGAATATGCAAAAATAACTGATAAATAGCCTTATATGCATATTTTGTGGTGTGGAGTTAATTTTTAATAATGTGGTGTGGACCTAACTGTTACAATTTACCCCATGCAGGTTGTGTTACAACTTAACACATGGCTCATGGATTGTAACAATGGAACTGCTTGTATTTGGAATTAATTCATGAATTCTGTGATACAGCTGGAGAAGTTGGAAACATCCCTCTTTGCAGGAGACAAATAAGGGCATTTTGGGTGAAAATGTGAGAGCTAAAATTGTTTTGTTTCCCCTATTGTCTCCCCTACTTCACTACTGCTACTGTACTGAAGCACATTTTTAAAATATCAGTAGCTTGCTTGAGTATTTCTGTAACTTTATACTTTATACAAATCAATCAAATTCTATTCAGACACTTTACCAAGTGTCTTCAATTTCTGTTCAAGCACTTTGCCAAATGTATTTTTAGTCCCAAAACAACACTTAGATATATAACTTTGCTGAAAACCAGCTACCACTGAGATTAACTCAAACATTAAGGGCCTGTTGTTACACTGCTGACAGTGGTACGTGGCTCTCATTACATTTGTTATTATAGATTCATTAGATGGTATTAACTTGGAGATTGACATCATGTTTTTCATACAATATGACAAATTTAAAAAAAACATTAATTACTTCTTATATGTTTAAACACAATTAGTGATATTTGAGAATTTGAGACAATTTCATGCCAAATATTATATTAATCAATGCAGTTATGTAGCACAATAATTGTATTATTATTATTATTATTAATAATAATAATAATAAGAAGAAGAAGAATAATTGTATTATTGTATGCAGATGATGAATGTGTGCTAGTATAAACCATTATCAAGTGTTGTATACATGTAATTAACACTTGACGAACACTCTCACACACTCACATTTTTTCCTGAATTAAATCTTCTATATTCTATATAGAATGTAATTCTACATGTACTTCTATATTTTCAGCTGAGTATTTTCAAGGGGACACATGATCTTGTGTAAGGCACTTGCGAATGTCTGCCACCTCTGGATATTACATTTTTTTTCTCCATTCTCCATAACCGTGATATTGTTAAGAAAAATGGAAAACTGAGTTTAGTGATTGAAATGAAATTCCTTTATTTGGAGAGATTTTGTGAGGCAGCAAGGGAGGCCATTTTAGAGTCTTCCCATGGTGCAGTTCTGCCATGGCATTCGCCACTCCTGACCGAAGCTGAGAGGGTCTGAAGGACCTTCTTCCCAGCTCCTCACGGACGAGGTCATTTAGCTACGGCCCTGACGAGCTCATTTAGCATGCCATGGGTGGTGTCCCTCATCGTGCTGAACAGGAGGGTCGTGTGCACCACCCTCCCCTCCCTCACCCTTAAGGGGCCATTACGCTGCTAATATACTCCAGTTACACCTATTAATCACATGAGCTACATCCTCAAGTCTTCTTTGCTTGCCTTAGATTTCTGCACTCTGTTTGATGGTGGTGGTGGCGGTGGAGGCGGTGGTGGTGGCGGTGGTGGGGGTTATTCTGATTAAGGTGCGATGAGAAGAGTGGGGTCTCCATCATCAGCGCGGAGGAGCCGATTGTGGGCTGGAATGGGGTTTATGTAACCTGCCCTTCAGGAAGAGCACTCGGCTCGGTCATTAATCATGTGCGAGTCCTGCGGTGAGGAGCGGAGCACGTCCCAGGAGCGGGCGCGGGGACTCTCGCCTCCGTAGCTCCTGTCTCCCTCCAACCTTAAGGGCCTCTATTTCCGGGAGTCCTCAGAGGAGCCGTGCGACTGAAGCCAGGTGCTGCAGCGCTCCTGGAGAGCCACCCCGACGCCCCCCGGCCTGCCGTCGGAGCAGGAGGAGGCGCACGGACTCGCCTTCCTACCGGCGTCGGGACAGGCTGGCAACCCTGACAGCGACGGGCGTTTGGGGTGAAGGCCGCATCCAGAGCGTCCGTGTCTGCTGGTGCTGCCAGCACTGGGAGATGGCCCTGGAAGACTCATTCCAGAGAAGAGGGTTTCAAAATAAAAGCAAGAGGGCTTCAAAATAAAAGCAGCCCACCCATCGGTGCTCCACGGACTGCTGGTCTGTCACGGACAGAGCCGGCCTACGTGGCGTGGCCTTCCCAGCCTTATTTAAAGAGCTCCGAAGCGATCTAGGAGCAAGCGATTCCCGGCATTCCCAAGGTACCTCGCACGTCGTTAATGGAGGAAAGCTGGAGTGATTATCGCACTAACAGGTTATCACACCACAGGTAAATTCCCACCAGGGAAGTGCAGGATGCATGCTCCGCTATGGAGGCGCGGCTCAGAGAAGCAGCAGACGCAATTCACACCACACATCACCATGACACCTTAAGAATTGCTCTCTGACCTGTAACAGGATCTGTCCTTCAAAGAAGAAACCACTAGTCTTTTTTTGGGGGGGGGGTGAACCCCCCCCTTTCCCCAAACAGAGAATCTAGTTATCTGCAGTTCAAAATGCACATTCTGATTAATCTACACGAAGAGTGCATATTTCGTATGACTAAACAAAACACTTAGATTAAAGAGCATTTTTAAACGAACTGTAACTTACTTTTCTGCTTGCCTTGTGCAATCTATGAAAGTAAAGGATACAGAGCGGCATTCCAGAGGAAGATCCAAAAGGCTCTGTCACGAAACAGATGGATGTTTCCAATTACTTCAAGGAATATTGCAGAGGGACAAGAGATGTGAGCGTGGAGACAGGAGAAGACATCAACAATGAATAAACCGGCTTTAGTTCAAACTTCCTCTCCAGTCTCCCCAGGGCAGGATGTGTTGTGATCATTAGGCTCAAAGAGTCCCTAACCTTTGAGCAAGGCAGACACCCCCTCCCCTCTTAGTGTCCCCCCGGTGACCGGCAGGGCAAAGAGCTAACCAGCAGTCATGTTTAATCTCTTCCCATCTCCTCTAATCTGCTGCGTTATTGACGAGGGAGATATCCCAGCATAATGAATTAATTACAAAAACAATGAGGCAGATCGGGAGGCGAGGGAACAGGGATCGTGGGCATCTGAGACGCAAACTGCACGCCTTCCCCGCGTTCTAACGATTCATATTAATGTCATCGTTAAGGTCATTAAGGTCTTCCACGGGTATCAGGTGGGTGGCTCACTGCTCACTGCTGGAGAGACCTTATGGTTCCTCTTCTGTGATAATCTCTCTTTTGTAAAGAGAACATAGGTTTTACTAGAAGAGGTATAATGATGCCAGTAGCATGCGTGAATGTTTACATCGTTGAAAGCATGACCCCACAGACCCATGTACACACACCCCCACACACACAGATCTCGCAGATCTCATCTTGCTAGCCGACACTGTGGCACAAATAGTTACTAATCCAATGAAACGTCGCTGGCTTTCACTCGGGCGTGCACATCCATCTTGTGATGATTTGTGTAGAGGTCACAGGGCTCAAGCTCGTGCTCACTGCCGTCCACGTTTAATCCCCGCTAATCCGCCTAAACAATGGACCTGGCTGAGCTCACAGCGGGACAGATTTTATCACTCGCTCACGGGAGATCAGAGGCGAGAGCCGTTGCCAGGAGCAGCGGCGATGGCAGCGGTGGTAGCTCGGAGTGGAGGGGCATTTCTAACCTCAACACAGCAGCAGCAGGGCAGGGGAAGACCCAGCCACAACACTGCCGACCACTACACTGCTGGCCACAACACTGCCAGCCACAACACTACCAGTCACAACACTGCCAGCCACAACACTACCAGTCACAACACTGCTGGCCACAACACTGCCAGCTACAACACTGCCAGCCACAACACTGATGAACACAACACTGCCAGCCACAACACTACCAGTCACAACACTGCTGGCCACAACACTGCCAGCTACAAATCTGCCAGCCACAACACTACCAGCTACAACACTGCTGGCCACAACACTGCCAGATACAACACTGCCAGCCACAACACTACCAGCCACAACACTGCGGGCCACAACACTGCCAGCCACAACACTACCAGTCACAACACTGCCAGCCACAACACTACCAGTCACAACACTGCTGGCCACAACACTGCCAGCTACAACACTGCCAGCCACAACACTGATGAACACAACACTGCCAGCAACAACACTACCAGTCACAACACTGCTGGCCACAACACTGCCAGCTACAAAACTGCCAGCCACAACACTACCAGCTACAACAATGCTGGCCACAACACTACCAGCTACAACACTGCTGGCCACAACACTGCCAGCCACAACACTGATGAACACAACACTGCCAGCCACAACACTACCAGTCACAACACTGCTGGCCACAACACTGCCAGCTACAAAACTGCCAGCAACAACACTACCAGCCACAACACTGCGGGCCACAACACTACCAGTCACAACACTGCTGACCACAACACTGCGAGCTACAACACTTCCAGGCACAACACTGCCAGCCACAACACTGCTGGCCACAACACTGCTGGCCACAACACTGCTGGCCACAACACTGCAAGTCACAACACTGCTGGTCACAACACTGCCAACAACTGCTGAATTGCTGCATGTATCATCAACAAAACAGACATTTCTAATGATTAGGAAGATAAGGAAGGAGGCCCTTCACTGTAGTAATTTGTAGTCATTTTTTCCCTAAGCATATAGGTTTGACTTGTTGATCTTTTGGTCCAGTACTGCATATGAGGGATGTAAACTCACAGATCACTATTACTAGATTATTATTATTATTATTAGATATCTATTACTAACCATGAGTTTAGTGTAGCTCATAAGAAACTACCTCAGCTCTAGAAACCAACTCTCTCAAAGCTTGAGCAAACAATTTTGGTTGAATAAGACTGTTGGTCTGCGATGGAATCTCTTATCAACTAAGGGTTAGGAACACTATATAGTAATGCATAAACAGACAATGTCAAATCCAGCATTATCCACAAGCACCCCAGGCTCCAAGTGAGACCCAACCAGATAAAGCTCTAGCAAGAGTTGTCACTTCAATCAACTTCAAAAAACAAGATGAGGGATTCAGCCCTGGAGGTAGTGTGAGAGGAAACACACACACACAAGACACAGACACACACAACCATGCACATATATGCAGCTCAGGTTCACAGTTAGCGTAGGCGTGCAGGAAATGTGCACAGCCGTCCACACTGACAGCCGCGATTTGCACTCTGTCTACAGAAAGTGCTATGGTGAACATTTGCCAAAGCCTGTCCACATGACTCATCCACTTTGTTTTTAATTCTGCATTATTAACGCACGGTGTTATTCCGTCTGCTTCATTTTATCCCGTAAAGCATGCTAAGCCGATGGGCGGCAGACACTTGGCGGAGATAGAGGGCAGAGCAAGAGTTACTGGAACTACAGTCTATCTCCTGCTATGATCAGTCTTTGGAAAAACAACATTAGCAAGGCAATAATGGTCATGATGACTGTCTGCTTCTTTGGTTTGGGGCCTTTACCAGTGGGGGTGTTAGCCACCTCTCATAGGACGGCCCCTATCATCAAGATTCCTGCCCAACCTAATGGAGCATGCGTAAAAACAAACAAACAAACAAACAAATACACGACACAGAGGGGACCACTTTGTGGCCTGCGGGCTTTTCTGAAAGCTAATTGACCAAAAAATAATACGTCTTCTACCCCAAAACGTGTACAGCGAAGGATTATGGAGAGAACGCTTTCACACCACAACACAAAGCCAGCCGACACAAAGCCAGCCTCGGCACCAGAACCAACGCGGGCCTAACTCGGGCGACTCTCAGGTTCTCCGGCCTCGCCAATCCCCCCCCCCCCTCCCTTCCCCCCGCGCTCTCTTTGCAGCCATCTATAGGACCTCACACGCACTCGGTTATCCACGTCAGCGAATCCGGCCGTCGGTCGCCTGTCGGACTTTTTTTAATCAACCAAGCCGACCACAGCGGCGACGACCGCCCATTGATCATGGCTGCGATGCGGGGGGACAATTGCTCCCGCAGCTGTGACATTTCCCCCTCGTGGTCTGGCCCGTTCGGGGGCGAACCTGCGACTGGGGCCGGCGACGCAGTGACAGGTGACTGACGACGCTAAGAGGAGTAGGAGGAGGCGGGCAGGGCGCGCGCCACATGATAAATTACCCTCATCAGTTTGTTTTGCCAGCAGCCACTTGCAGGTCAGCGCTGAGGCTCTGGCTGACATTTCGTCCCGTACTGTATATGCAAATACCTGCCAATCAATTAGCAGACAGCTCCTCCCACGCCATACCCCCCTCACTTCCCCCTCCTTTTTTTTTCTCCCACCATTTGCTGGGTGAAGTGATTAAAATGAATTGGTCGCCCAGGAAAACCAACGCAACAGCTTGCCGAGAGCCACAGGGTCGAAAGGACACGATGAAAACATAAACAGCTCCTTCAGTCGTTCAGTTAGAGGGCCCACTGGCTCTCCACCACCTTCCCCCACACACGTGAACACCTTTATGGCCTTGGCATAATGAGCATGGGGCTTTGGAGAAAGAATCATGGGGGGGGCGGAGTTATGAACTTACACCCACAGACTAGTGGGAGGGCCTGACTGATGAGTGACAGGAGGAGGTTAGTGGCAGCACGGTGTCCTGCAGAGGAACCTGCACAAAGACAGCGATGGTAGGGAAAGAGTCAGAGAGAGTGAGAGTGAGACAGAGTGTGTGAGCGTGAGAATCAGAGGGATTGTGAGAGCCAGAAAGCGAACGTGAGAGAGGAAGAAGATGAGAGTGACAGAAGGAGGAAGGAAAGGAAAAGAAACCACTGTGGTCATTCTGGCACAACAGTGTCTGGTCTACTGTGCTGTTCTGGCACAACAGTGTATTTAAATTCACTTCAAATGTGGATGGATCTTCAGTGCCATTATAGCAATTTTATTAGAATGTTGCAAATGCAGCTTTACAACTGTGTGTGTGTGTGTGTGTGGGGATGAGTGTGTGTGTGTGTGTGTGTGTGTGTGTGTTCTCCATGTTAAAATGAGGAGAGGACTCAGGGTTACACCACATTGCATTATTCATGCGGCGGTGCTGAATTGTAATGTCTGGTCTATGAACTAATGAAAACATTCGTCCCGCCGCACCCGCTCACGCCTCCGCTAGCGCCCCCCACTGGCACACGAGTGCCCCCAGGCAGATGACCAGCCCAGCGATCCGACGTCCCACCCCCGTTTCACCCAAACCTGCCCCTACCCGTCCTCCCTCGCCTGCTCCTCGCTGCATGTAGCCAGACAGGACTGAGGTGTGCGTGGGCGTGGGACGGTGGCGAATGCCAGTGGTTCTTCGGCCACGCGCCTCTGTCGCATGCTCGGGAAGATGATCTCTCTGTTGTGTCAGGTCCTTCAGCGTTTAGGAGGGCTTTGCCACATCTCGGGGCTTAGCCAGGGCTCCACAGGGCCTTTGCAGGCTTCAGCATGACAAAGCGGGATGTCAAACGGTTCACACCCCGGTAGTGTTCGAAGAAGCATGTGACACGGGATTTATCAAAGACTGCACTCACGCTGCAAACGAAAGCGCATACGCTTCCATTCAAGTAAGTAGCAGAAAAGGTCGTAAAAACGTATAATACCGGGGGCCGCGTGATAATGAGCAGAGGAGACCCCCCACACTTGCTTACTGCGCAGCGAAGACGTTTGATCTTTTGCCTGCGTGAGGTTTGCTTAGGCGTGAGGAGCAAGCGCGTGCGCGGCACGTGTGACGCGGGGACTTTAATAAGCCGGCCGTGCTTGGCAGGTAGCAACATTAGACCAGCGCGAGCAGAGTGTGAATGGAAGACGACAGCAATTTCCCTGAACAAAGCAACGCTCCCCGGGAGAGAGGGAGCGAGGGAGGGAGGAAGGGAGGAGGGGAGGGAGCAAGGGAGGGAGAATGAGAAAACAAGATAGAGAAAGAGAAGAAATAGAGTGAGTGAAAATGAGAGAATGAGAAAACAAGATAAAGAGAGAAAAGAAATAGAGTGAGAGAAAATGAGAGGGGCACAATAAAAGGGAAATAAGGTGTTTGGTGAGATCTACATCCAAAGAGAAGAGACCTGATCTACATCTAAAGAGAAGAGAACTGATTCCATTTCTGGAGGGGACTGAGACTGAATATATCACATCAGGGTCAGAGGTGGCCCATTTCCAAGAGAGCAGAAAAATAACCTTCTCTGTGCAGATTCTCAAGAGCCAAATAGAAAGGTTATTATTTTAGATAGAGTCTGTTTGTGGGAGGGAGAGCCTACAGTCTGTTTGTGGGAGGGAGAGAGTTTATAGTCTGTTTGTGGGAGTGGAGGGTCTACAGTCTGTTTGTGGGAGGGGAGGGTCTACAGTCTGTTTGTGGGAGGGGAGGGTCTACACTCTGTGAGAGTGGAGGGTCTACAGTCTGTTTGTGGGAGGGAGAGAGTTTATATTCTGTTTGTGGGAGTGGAGGGTCTACAGTCTGTTTGTGGGAGGGGAGGGTCTACACTCTGTTTGTGAGAGTGGAGGGTCTACAGTCTGTTTGTGGGAGGGGAGGGTCTACAGTCTGTTTGTGGGAGAGAGAGTCTACAGTCTGTTTGTGGGAGGGGAGGGTCTACAGTCTGTTTGTGGGAGGGAGAGGGAGAGTCTACAGTCTGTTTGTGGGAGGAAGAGGGAGAGTCTACAGTCTGTTTGTGGGAGGGGAGGGTCTACAGTCTGTTTGTGGGAGGGAGAGGGAGAGTCTACAGTCTGTTTGTGGGAGGAAGAGGGAGAGTCTACAGTCTGTTTGTGGGAGGGAGAGAGTATATTGTGGGAAGCTGATTAGAGAGCTATGAGTAGGTGATCATCAAAAAAAATCAGGGTATTAGTTTTACCTTTTCACTTCCAGTTTTCTATGAAGGAGGGTTCAAATGTGAAGTTTGTTCATTTATTATATTTTGACCATTTTTCTATATTAGGGAAAAGTTCAGATGTGAGATTTGTTTGTTTTTACTGAAGATATAAGAGTACATTCTGATTAGCATAACTTCGGTCACATCTGTGGGCTACTCACATATCACTGTAGGCTTGGTTAAACATCAGACACCCTTGAGTTTCAAGCAGTGTCATCAGCTGGACAGGGTGCAAAACTGAAATGAAATCAGACGTGGAACCATTTTGTCAGCTGTCAGATGATTTGCTATTTCTGGCTGACCATAAAAACAGAAGAATTAAGTCAGATGGAAGTTTGTTTCCCATGTGGACATACCAAAATGGTTGGAATAGGATGTTAACGTATTGGCAGTGGTGGTATAAGATATAAGGTGGTATAAGGTATAAGGTATAAGGTGGTATAAGGTGGTATAAGGTAAAAGGTGGTATAAGGTATAAGGTGGTATAAGGTATAAGGTATAAGGTATAAGGTGGTATAAGGTGGTATAAGGTGGTATAAGGTGGTATAAGGTATAAGGTATAAGGTGGTATAAGGTATAAGGTATAAGGTATAAGGTGGTATAAGGTGGTATAAGGTGGTATAAGGTATAAGGTATAAGGTATAAGGTGGTATAAGGTGGTATAAGGTGGTATAAGGTGGTATAAGGTATAAGGTGGTATAAGGTGGTATAAGGTGGTATAAGGTGGTATAAGGTGGTATAAGGTGGTATAAGGTATAAGGTGGTATAAGGTGGTATAAGGTGGTATAAGGTATAAGGTGGTATAAGGTGGTATAAGGTATAAGGTATAAGGTATAAGGTATAAGGTGGTATAAGGTATAAGGTGGTATAAGGTGGTATAAGGTATAAGGTGGTATAAGGTATAAGGTGGTATAAGGTGGTATAAGGTGGTATAAGGTATAAGGTGGTATAAGGTATAAGGTATAAGGTGGTATAAGGTGGTATAAGGTATAAGGTATAAGGTGGTATAAGGTGGTATAAGGTATAAGGTGGTATAAGGTATAAGGTGGTATAAGGTGGTATATAAGGGTATAAGGTGGTATAAGGTGGTATAAGGTGGTATAAGGTATAAGGTATAAGGTGGTATAAGGTGGTATAAGGTGGTATAAGGTGGTATAAGGTGGTATAAGGTATAAGGTGGTATAAGGTATAAGGTATAAGGTGGTATAAGGTATAAGGTGGTATAAGGTATAAGGTGGTATAAGGTGGTATAAGGTGGTATAAGGTGGTATAAGGTATAAGGTGGTATAAGGTGGTATAAGGTGGTATAAGGTATAAGGTATAAGGTATAAGGTATAATAAGGTGGTATAAGGTATAAGGTATAAGGTATAAGGTATAAGGTGGTATAAGGTGGTATAAGGTATAAGGTATAAGGTGGTATAAGGTATAAGGTGGTATAAGGTGGTAAGGTATAAGGTGGTATAAGGTGGTATAAGGTATAAGGTGGTATAAGGTGGTATAAGGTGGTATAAGGTGGTATAAGGTGGTATAAGGTATAAGGTGGTATAAGGTGGTATAAGGGTGGTATAAGGTGGTATAAGGTGGTATAAGGTATAAGGTGGTATAAGGTGGTATAAGGTATAAGGTATAAGGTATAAGGTGCTAATGCAATTCAATGGGACTTTTTAAAATGTTACCCTCACAAATGAGGTGGGAAGTCTGACATCCCTAAGTGGATTGCTCATTTTTTTTTTAAGTGGGCTATGCAAGAATGTTATAACATGCTTCTATATCACCTTGAAGAAAGCCTATATACAAAAATAGCTTTGTACCCACCTTCATTTCTTCATAAAGGAAATATGAAATGGTACTTTTGTACTGGTGCCAGCCTTAGGCTTGTTCTAACGAGACTTGTCATTAAGCAGACAGCACAGTAGGATAAACTGTCTTCCACTGAGACTTGGCGATGCCAAACAGCACAGTAGAATTTCCTCACAAAAACACTGACCCAAACAATAAACACACTCAACACTTCAACAGCTGAGTATCCTGGTATTTATTTATATAGAAATCTGCCCAGTCAGAAAAACAGAAAGTTCATGGCCAAATTAAAGGCATAACAAGAATGCCCTGTGAATGTGTTACAATATGAATTCAGGGTTGAATACACTGTGAGTTTCACCATATGTTCTGCCTCTATAGTTGTGTATTGGATTTCAAAACAATAACTTTGAAGCCAAAGCGTAGAATGTCAGTTTTAATCTACATTGAATAAGCCATTTCGTTTTTATATCCTTTTTCATACATCCCAAAAGCTGAGGCAGTGACTGTGAAGAACATTCAACTTTTTATCCCTGACAGAACCCACATTTGTTTCAGTGTTGCCATGACACCGTGACATCATGACATCACACTTCATAGATACATACCCATGACATCACACTTCATAGATACATACCCATGACATCATGCTTCACAGATGCATACACGTGAATTCACACATCATATGTTCATACCCATGACATCACACTTCATAGATACATACCCATGACATCACGCTTCACAGATGCATACACGTGACATCACACTTCATAGATACATACCCATGACATCACGCTTCACAGATGCATACACGTGACATCACACTTCATAGAAACATACACATGACATCACGCTTCACAGATGCATACACGTGACATCATACTTCATAGATACATACCCATGACATCACGCTTCACAAATGCATACACGTGACATCACACTTCATAGAAACATACACATGACATCACGCTTCACAGATGCATACACGTGACATCACACTTCATAGATACATACCCATGACATCACGCTTCACAGATGCATACACGTGACATCACACTTCATAGAAACATACACATGACATCACGCTTCACAGATGCATACACGTGACATCACACTTCATAGATACATACCCATGACATCACGCTTCACAGATGCATACACGTGACATCACACTTCATAGATACATACCCATGACATCACGCTTCACAGATGCATGCACATATCACGCCTCACAGATGAAGGCATTCTTCATACATCATGAGTATTTCATTTTTTCTCCATGCTTATCGCCTCTTTTCATCACTCTTGGATAAATCTTCAACCCAGCTGTCCAGACTCTACAGACAATTGTTTTTCCAGGAGGAAAATGGTATTGAAGTCGAAGGGGGTTTTTTTTTTTACCTTTTTGTTTTTGAATTTTCCCTTGGAGATCAATAAAGTCCAGTCCGTCCGTCTGTCCATCCGTTTTAACAAAAGTAGCGAAAACAAATGCAGGAAGCGTCATTCGGTTATTAAGCTCTGCCATGTTGTGCTCACAACCACACGCTCGTTTCTTAACAATGTACCAGTCAGTTAGCGTAACGATTCCTCCATTTTATTTGTTTTTCATTATTATCCTGCCTTGTCCAGTCTCATGACACCCTGCTTTGCTTGAATTGACATGTTCTTTGAGACAGGACATCAGGAGAATCCAGATATAAATGCCACATCTAGAAACAAATCAAATGTCTCATGCATAAACAACAATACACCCTGGGATATGAAGAACAAGTTGTTGTCATGTTTGTTTTTTTGTAAGCATGACAACAAAGGAGGATATTTAAATGTGTTATAAATTGCTACAATTACTCTAATGCTATATGAACCAAATCAAATGTTAAATTACTAGTTATTTTCAGTCAGGTTATTGTAAAAGGATTCTGAAGACTTCCTTTTGAAAACTGTATTGTGATCTGAATATAGATGCTTAATTTTTGTATTCAGAATACATTCCACCGTTACAACCTCCCCTTGTGTGTACATGGGGCCCTCAGGAGGGACAGACTACAGGGACAGACTGGTTAAGGAAAGTCCTGTCTGGAGTTTTATCCTCTGCTTTTTGTAAAATTTGCATTTGACTCTGTGGCCACTGTTTAGGTGTTTTGTAGACCATTGCAGGCTTTCAACCGTTACACGAGAATGGAAGAATGGAAGACAGCTGTGGGCAGAGGTCAAGAGAAACACACACACACACACACTCATTCACTCACTCCACACACTCCCTCCACTGATTCTTCATTCCTCTATTCATTTTAACATGGAAAATACAGCTTCACACCCAAACCCCCAATGACCCACCCATCCAACCACACACTCATAGCCACACCCTCACACACACCCACACACATACATATCCAACCACACTCATAGCCACATCCTCACACACACCCACACGCATAAACACTCACACACATACATATCCAACCACACTCATAGCCACACCCTCACACCCCTCACACACACACACACAACATCCAAACACACTCAAACCCACACACACACAAGCAACCACAAACTCATGCCTACACACACATATCCAAACACGCACTCACAGCCACACACACACGTACACACGTAAACACGCATACACACACACACACCCTCACATACCCACCCATCCAATCACACACTCATACCTACAAATACACACACACATCCAACCACACACTCATACCTACAAATACACACACACACATCCAACCACAAACTCATACCTACAAATACACACACACATCCAACCACAAACTCATACCTACAAATACACACACACATCCAACCACAAACTCATACCTACACACACACACACACACACACACACACACACACAACAGTCATAAAGCTGCATTTGCATCCTTCTAATAAAACTGCTATAACAGGCCTGACTGAAGACCCATAAACATTTGAAGCAAAATAAAATCTCACTCACTCACTCTCTCTCACTCTCTCTCTCTCTCTCTCTCTCTCTCCATCTCACTGTCTTATTATTGTCTCAGGTCTGCTCTTTCACTGGTGGATCAAATCTCTTCTCAAGCTTTGTTGGTGTTGCAGTGTTACCCCAACAACCAGTCAGATGTCAGGAGCTAAAAATAAGAGCAGTGGAATTGTCCTGCTCTATCAGTCACCTCCACATTTAAAGCTATGATACATTAAAGATGTCTGTTCCTCATCTTCACGGCGGTGTGGCAGGGCTCCTCTCTCGATCAGAGACTCTGGCACTGCCGTGCGCCAGTGTGGGCTTGTGCAGGCTCCTCTGCAGGACACCATGCTGCCACTAACCTCCTCCTGTCACTCATCAGGCATGCCCCTCCCACTAGTCTGTGGGTGTAAGTTCATAACTCCGCCCCCCGAGGCCTTTTTCTCAATTTATGCAAATCTTTTCTGTTTTACAGCACATATAGAGACCTCACTGCCTCACACAATCACTCCCTCCCTCTTTGCCCAACTCATCATGTACACACATACAAAGAGAGAGAGAGAGAGAGAGAGAGAGAGAGAGAGAGAGAGAGAGAGAGAGAGAGAGAGCAGAGAGAGAAAGAGAGAGATTGTTTATATTGGGTTTAAATTCTGACTTACTGAATTACCTCAATAACCCCCAAAATGATATTTTATGTCAAAATAAATAAAAAAAAATTGCAGTTAAAATCCTCTGAATCATAAACTTGATATTTGGTCCCCAAAAAGAGATAAACGCTTGTCAATAATGCCATATGCCAACACACACAACCACATACCTCACAGAGTTCACAGAAGGAGCAGTTTGGGGAATGTGGATGTGCCCCAGAATGCTGATTGTGCTGGCCCACATTAAGAGCTAAAGCGTGTTACTCTCAGCGGAGCATATGGTAATCTGAACTGATGCCATGTTGTATTGCACATGGAAAACACCGAAATAAATAAAACAGTGCAGTCGGATGCAGAGGGGGGTCTAGTGGAGAACCAGGAGGAACAAAAATATAGGAGAAGTAGTATAAGAGTGGAGAGCATGAAGGCGGTGGGGCGGAGAGGAGCAGAGAGGAGCAGGGAGGAACCGAACTGGAACGAGTGCTTCTCCAACTACATCTGACGGCGTCCACTGACTGCTGGGAGAGGATCCACTGCAGAATGTGCCATACGGACCTTCTAGACTAGTCCAAACTGTAATCTCAGTGCGAATTATTCATGGAGAACAGTACACTGCTCGGAAATGGTCTACAGTAACATCTGTTCCTTACGGAAGGCCAGAAAGAGCAGACACTCGCGTGGCCATTTTGGCAAGAGAGATCCGAAAAAAAATCTTGCGTTTTCACGGCTGGTTACATGGCGTTCCAGACTGTTTCTAATTGATTTTCTGAGGTTTCCATTATCGCTATTGTTGTTGTTATTTATTTTTGTGGGGGGAGAAATATAGCAACGGATGATTTTTCCCGGAACGGCATCTGAGCGCGTGCCATGGGAGCCGTAACGCTTGCCATGCCAAAGTGACCGTGACGTAGCCTCTCGCGTCTCCGCGCAGCTTGTGCCGAGCCGGTCCGGATCAGATGGTCCCCGCGCCGACGGAGCCGTGTGCTCGGGGTGCGGCGGGGCTGACCTGCCCGTAGACTCCGCCCCACTCTGCCGGCAGTGGTCCCAGCAGCAGCTGTGCTCCAATTACAAACTCCTGACACTGCCTGGCCCGCATTAGCATTTCATTAGGACCCCCCCATCCTCCCCTGATTCAGACAGAGCACCACACTGCCACTGACCACACCGAGCCCCTAATTGCCTCTTAATGTTGCCTGCAGCTTGGGTGACACCTCCCCTGTACCGCTTTCCCTCTCTCTCACTCTCTCACTCTTTCCCTCTCTCTCTCTCTCCCTCTTAATCTCATCCGATATGTGGGGCATTGCCTTGACCTTTCTCCTTCAAGACTTTCATGGACAACCAGGGATGCGGGGGGGAGAGCTTGTCATGAATGTTTAAGGAGTCTTCCAGAATGTTTGATTCAATCACCCAAATGATGAGGAAACGGAGAATGAAATCTACACCATTAAGACGGGGCATAAAATGTATGCTATTAAAAATGGAGAATTAAAAAAATTGTAATAACACGTTATGGCACTTTGGGTAGCTAAGAAGGATATGTATGCCTTGGGCAACACGTTGGCAAGACATCAGGCCTAGATTGACCCTGGATCTCCACAACGTGTTATTTTAAATGCGGAATACTGCGATTTTATCCAAGGTCAGTGTTCAGCCCAAGACCCCTTCTCTGGACCTCTAATTTGACTCCATGTCTACTTGCTTGCGTATCCTTTCATCTTGTATATGTGGTGTTACAGAAATTACAGTACATCACTGTGTATTACCAACAGCTGAAATATCTGCACAGCTAACGACCTCAACTGAAATATCAAAGCCCACACTGTCTCTTTTCATGTGAAGCAAATAGAAAAACCCATTGGTATTGATTAATGCATAACCACGGGAGTGCGGTGGTTTCAAAGGGTGTGCAGAACACATGGCCAGGCCTGTCTTGATAACTGCGCGGTATAAAGCCTGTCACTGAGAGCTGCATGATACAAAAGAGAGAGTGGAGAGAAGAGCATTGCGTCACCCCGGATGACAGAGCACGCCTGAGAGCTTCCCCAACCACTGAGAACCAGACGACTGACATTACAAACAGCGCCGCTCCCCATCAGCCCACCCATAACAATGATCTCCACTCTGCTGCTGATCCTGTTGATTCCGCATAATGTGCTCTCATGCCATTTGCATAATTAATAGAAGCTAATTAACCAATTCCTATGTCACCGCCCCCAAGTTCCTATTTAATCTTAACAGTGTGAGCTGAGGAGGGCGAGTCACTGTGACGGAGAGGGGCGATCCTTCAGAACCACGGGCGACGGTCTGTGCCACGAGCTCCTGGGAATGCCCCCGGCGTGACGGTTCTGACAGGCAGGAAATCCGGACCAATGGTGGCATGTCATCAGCGTGGGGATGAAACCTCGGGAAAGCGCGCGAGCGCCTGATCCGTGTTCACTCTGGTGTCACCGCGGCGTCTGGGACTAAGATACCGCTTCGAGTGTAGGTCAAGCCTAATCCCACAGAGGAAAGGCAGAGACGGTTCTCTGTCCAAACTACGGTTGACGTTTCGAGGGGCCATGAGGGACGGATTAGCCTCGGAGAACACAAGCGAAAGAGAACGCCGTGAGGCTCAGGACCAGCACACAGCCAGGAACAACACTTCTAGTGGACGGCAGAAACAAAAAAAAAGGATATTCTTGACGAGCAACCTCTTTTTAGACGTTTTAAGGATCTGGCTGTAAAGATTTAAGGACTTAAATCTGTGTTCTTTATAACGTAACAGTCTTGGCCCGAGCTTGTCTTTGCAGGTTTGTGATCTTTCCTTATGGCACACGACCATAATGAATCACTCAGCAAGACAGGGTGGATGTGCGAAGACGCTCAATGTCAACAGAAGGCAGAAAACTAGCGGCCCTCGGCTACCACAGTCAAAGGTATTCCCGAAAAAATTTAAAGACCAATAATCTGAAGACAGAGCACAGTTAAGAGCCTGAGAAAAGCTACATTACGAAAGCAAGACCTCACCACCCACCTGAACCAAGCCGCTAACACTGGGAACCCAGCTCAGAGATACTGGAAGCAGCCATATTCCAGTGGGTGACACGGACTGGGTTGAGAAATACTGCTCTTAAATAAAGGAAGTAACAAGTAAAGGTTCGGGCTGTTCCTTTTCCACTTGTCCACTTGCTCTCTGCGATCTTTATTTGGAGACCCTTACAATAACTGTCTGAATATGAATTATACACAAATCCATAAAGTGATCTGGAATAAAGCTCCCAGCCCTTGGCTTGGGATCTTTACACTGCAGCATCCTTAAACCCTCCACCAGTAGATGACTTCACATCCTTGGCTATTAAGACCATCACATCATTTGCTGAGACATAAAGAAAGCCCTTACCATCCTCTCTCCATTTTTACCAAAGGCTTTTAAAGCATCGCCAAATTTATAAAAACCAAGGTTACAATTGCACTTAAAAACCAATGAAAAACCGCTCAGCGTACGAATAAGTAAATAAAATAAAGTAAAAGGACTGCCATCAAAACTTTGCTCTTAAGCAAATCGCAGCATTAGGAGTGTTATGACATTCCTTAAAAGCACCTTCGGAGTGCGGGCTAAGGTTTTCTTTCACATTATCCGCAGATGTTGACAGAAATGGATTGCGGCACTTTCACAGTCCAGTAAACACGTTGCTTCTGAAATGTATAGAAGGCCAAGATGCAGGATGCTGTTTAACCCAGAAAGAGACATGCGGGAGGCTCAGGGGACAGAGCCGCTCCTCCTGTTGTGCATCCATCATGAAGGCCAACGGGAAGCGGCAGATAGCAGGACCGCACACCCTCCTCTCTGGGGGACGATGACGCCACCGCTCAGGCAAAGAGGCGAGGGGCGTCTCTGTCTGCCGTTTCCCGCCATGCTGGTCCGCTCCTGGGAAAATAAGACAAAGAAAAGCAAGACATGCTACAAGACCCTGCATGGCTGACGTAGCTGGTGGATGGAGTACAAAAGGATCCAGCAGCAGCCGAAGCAGACTTGGGGTAAACCCTGGGGGCTTGGGGTAAACCCTGGTGGCTTGGGGTAAACCCTGCTCGACATATTTCAAAGACAGTCTTTGCAACCTCATAAATGGCTTGTTGTTGGCTAAAATCATTTAATAACCAAACCATCATCAAATCGTATATGAGTATTACTGACAGTGAGTCCTATGTTTGGCATTAAAAAGATGCCACAAGGTGACATGAAAACCAGTATGTGTGTAAGATCTGTCCCAGAATGCATCAGAAAGCTCCTGCCACATGAACCATGTGGCTTCCCTTCCTCGTAGTCACAGGGCAGAATCAACTGCGAATGACTCTGCATCACGCGCAGTGCAGTTGGTCCAGCTGTCCGGAAATAGGCAGCGGCAGTCTGGAGCAACGGTGTGCTAACCACCACCAGGGGGCGTGCTAACCACCACCAGGGCGTGTGCTAACCACCACCAGGGGGAGTGCTAACCACCACCAGGCCGAGTGCTAACCACCACCAGGGGGAGTGCTAACCACCACCCTCCTGGCTCCCAGTGCCAGGCCATGAGGAAGAAACCAACTTCTCTGAAAAGTGACTAGTAGGAAAAATAAAAGAAATTTTGACATATACACACCTATCTATGAACGTGTCTGGGGGAAAAAAATATATTTCTCAACACCTATTTATAAAGCATTTAAAAGGATGTTTCCTCCTTGACCGATGGCAGTTTCACTCCTAAACCAATTCTGCACCATTCTCAGCTGTTCTCAGTTCTTTATTGCCATCTTATTTCAGGGTGTCATATTCTCCTACACGTATGTGGGCGAGAATGAGCCCTGTCAAACGTGAGCACGGCGAGACAAAACCCGTCCCGGGCCCTCCTGTGCCGTCGAGCGTGTGGCAGCCCCCGGGAAAACGGCACTAATAACATATTTGATTTGCCAAAACCTTAATTTTTCACTTGGCTTCACTTGACCATTCCAGCACCCCTGTAGTGTATGTAGCTGGGCCACACAGTCATTAGGATAAGGGATTAAGGACCCGGGGGCTAGTCATGTCTTCACGTTACAACACTGAAAACAAAAGCTTGCAGTTTTTTTTCTACAGAGCTCTATAAAAAATAACAGGCCCATTTTAGGGGTAAAGCAAGATGGCTACATGAATGATATACACACCACTAAGTATAGATATTTTCTTAATTAACCATAATGAATTATGTCAGCCACATTTTTTACTCTACTTGTGCATCCTGTTGTAATGTATATGAGGTGATTTTCTTTCTCCGTAGCCGCTAAGTACAAGTAAGATTTCCATTCACAATGAATGGCCGTGTACTGGGAACTATGGAAAAAGAGGCACGCGGTGTGTCTTGCAGTGGGACCGAGAGCGAGTGTGTGTGTGTGTGTGTGTGTGTAGTTGTACCATGCCCGTGTGTGTGTGTGTGCAGTGGAAACACCACTACATTTACTGTTGTCACCTCACTATTCCTCAGGAGAGGCAATTAGCCACCATGCAGTAGAATGGGTAAGGCATCTAGAAACGACCTCAACACACACGTGTGTGTGAGCACACTAATGCCCACATACACATACACACATACATGCACACTCATACACACCGGAAGCCACAGTGTAAATCACTCATGAGCCAGTGTCCGGAGTATTAGATTAAATAGCTTCAGGACCACAATGAGTGTATATTTAGATTCTTGATTTAATCAGACAGATTATGCGCATGTAAAAAAAAAAAAAAAACTAGATTTACATCATAGATCGTTGCATATCAAATGTTTACTCAAATTTCAGTGTTCGCTGTCTTAAAGAATGTATATATATATATATATATATATATATATATATATATATATATATATATATATATATATATATTAATGGTTACAATTAATTCTTGCCCTAAAAATGTCATTGTACTTCCCTTTGATGCAGGAGAGGTCTTGGCTGGCACAAACACGAGGAGCTGATCAAATTTCTCAGCACCTGCTCAAGTGTCACAACTAATCTGTCCGCAATTACCACAAGCCCTTGTTTTGATACCAGGCCAAATTAGCTCCAGAATAACGACACACTGTGGCTCAGCACAGATCCATTTCATTGGTAACAACATTCAGGGTGCAATTCTGAAAGAGACCAATACATCTTCACTTCAACTCAGGTTCTGAAAACGCTTTGAAAAAGGTCGGCTTTTCGCCCAATAACTAATACTTCGGCTTAAACTAATGTAATTATGGCAGCATTTAACAAAGTGAGTTCGTTTAACACTACCTCCAGACAAAGAACAAAATCTGCATTATGTAGTGGACTGTGCGAAAGCCTTTATTACAGCCAGAAGCTTAGTAGGAAGAGACTTATTATTTAAACAACCGACTTTTAGCTGTAATTCTCTTGCAAACGGGCAAAGCTCTTATGGTGCCGGTAGGCGGGATCATCCTAGCACACGTGAGCGCGCTCCATCGACCACGCGTTTACACATGCAGGTACACACAGCCCTACGTCCCACTGACCACCTTGTTGATGAGCTACGCATTTTAGAGGAGCATGTGAGCACATACAAGAGAATCTGAATTCCTGGCAGGAATATTTATAAAGGTTATTAAACACTCGGTGAAGCATCCATTTGCTGTCCACGTAACCACGGGTGTGACATTTATCAAGAATGTCCGATTTAAATGTCACGGGAGGGGATAGTAGCTCTGCTCTTAATTAGAACCTGAAAGTCTTTGAAGAGTTCTCTTGCTTTAACTTCGAGTTCAAGTCTACACTGATCTCTCTCTTTCTCTCTCTTTATTTCTTTCTTTCTCTCAGTCCATTTTTTTTGTCCAGCTACATTTGGGGAATGCATGTTAAGCAAAGTTTGGATAACAATTGATAAAGGGATGGTGGAAAAAAGTGCAGACAAATAGCCCAGGATGTAGTTCATCCATCACACTCACAAGACTCATTGTTTGCAGATTTTAACCTATAGGAGTTCTGCTCTCCTCCCCACCGGAGCCTCACAAATCATCGCAAGGCAAGGGAATACTCCAGGCAGGCCTGGGGGATCTGTGCTTAGGGCTGTGCCGCACACAAGACAGGAAGAGAGGTGGTGGTGGTGGTGGTGGTGGTGGTGCTGTTGGGGGGGGCGTTAGAGAGCGATGCAGAACATCCTGGTCATGATCTCCTCCAAGGTTGCCTGCTGCAAAAGGTGAAGCGTAACAGGGCATGCGGAAGCGGAGCTGCGCAGGTGTGGACGTTGACCGTGCTGTCCCGCTAAGTCTGAAGCGGTCAGATGATTAGCCACGCCCCATCCCACCCCAGGGCGGCAGATCTGAAGACAGCAACGTGGGGGTGGAACTACCTAAGGCCCCGCCGCACACGTATCGGAGCACAGGGAAACACGTGGAAAGGGCGAAGACTTTTTTTTTTGAGAGGAAATGGAAATTTGAATGCGCGGAAGACATTATTTGGCTCTGCTCCACTGTAGCACAGACATTATTTGTTCACCACGGCGTGTCTTAGGTGAGCATGTCGGGCTGGAGGGGCGGGTATATCAGGTGCCTTTGAAGGAGATAATCAGCAAACACACGGCATCAAGCCCACTGTGCTGTAAGCTCACAAGGCGAGCCATCAAAGGAATTCTGGGAGGACGGGAGATAAAAACCCCGGCCAGCTCGCCGGTCCCGGCATCCCGCTCAAGGACTGTGCCGCATGCCACCTTCACTGGGGCTTTGATGGCCGATTCCAAATCAGAGGTTGTCTTATCAATGACCTCTGGCCCCCTCAACACACGCGTACGCAAAACACACAAATATGCATATGCAGTATAAACGCACATGAAAAGACACACGCATACGCAAAATATGATTTCGCAGCACTAACCGGACAACCGCAGAGCTCCGTGATAAGGGAACGTGCTGTTTTAAGGCGGAGCGGGCCGGTCCAGTGGCCTGGTTGGAGGCGGCGGTGTCTGGAGACCTCCGCCAGGTACGGAGAGAGACAGAGAGAGCCAGAAACAGAATCCAGGACTCCTGGGGGTCCAGCACAGAAGGCTGAGATTGATGATACAAAGGGATTTTCCTGCGAGTGTGACCGTGCGAATGTGTGTGCGAGGTGGGCCACCTTAGCGTGCGTGCGCACGCCCGCACCTTAAGAGTCCACACCTGATCCTCCCTTGATCCTCAAAATTTCATTTCAGCCCTCTTTTATTTTATTTCCCCTTCCACGGTTACCCAGGGAGTACAAGATCTCCCAAAGGCCATCAGGACTGCTCACTGGCCCCGAGCACATATTCAGTGTTTTGCTGCATTCTCACTGTCTTGGGGCCTGGCCGGTGAGAGGTAAATAATTCTTTGCATTTTTATGCCTTCAAAGGGGAGGTGATAATGCTTTTCCTGTGTCTACTGACATCCCCGAGGAATGACGCTGCCAGCGTTCTCTAGGACTTTGCATGCACGTGTAATATACTTTTTTTTTTTTTCTCCTCTGGTGCCTTTGTACCACCCTGAGATGTGTCTGTTGACTTGACTAGCCACACAGCGCCTCCCTAAAGTAAATATCACACAGTTGTAAGGGGAACATCCTCTCCTTCACGACCAGATGAATGTTGACAGAGAATCTCTGCAGATCACCTTACGAGGGGAAGAAAAGAATCCTCCACATGAACATCCACCCTTGAGAATACCAATTCCACATAAACGTACCCAAAGACACCCTCTCCATGTACAAACCCCAGATTTCCAAATCCGTCTGCTCACTATATCCCACACGCATCTATCAGAAAGGACCGCCCTGTTCTGACCGGCACTAGAACTTCATACTAAGGAGGAAGAATTGAGGAAGACGAGCTTTGCTCCGTTATTGTGATGTTACGGTGAGCTACAGGGCTTTCATTTAATCTTTTAAGGGGCTAAGTGAGTTAGCCCCGGCCCCTCTCCTGGAGGTGTCACAGCTCGCCACCAGAGAGCCGGCCAAGACGGACGTCCGCGAGGCCGATGGCTTTGCCGCCATCGGCGGGGGGAAGCGGCAGTGGAGGAGACAGCGGCCGACGCGAACCCATCCGAAAAAGGGTATTATGAGCCTTGCCGCGGCCCTCTCCTGACAAAGAGGATTAATCTAGAAGCCGACGGCTCAACCCTGTAGCTACAGCGGCCCGAACAATGCGGCCGAGTGGCTCTGAGAGCTAGCTATTTTAGGTGGAGGAATGAGGGGTGGGGGGGTGGGTTGGGGGTTTGTATAATAGAACATGGGGGCAATCCCCCCCACATCCGCTAACACTGTAGTGATGAAGGCAGGGGAGTGGAGGGGAGGAGGTAGGGAGGATGTAGGGAGGATGAAGATTAGCGCTGAACCGCCGGCGAAGGCAACGCGGGCGTCGTCGGGGTCGGGGGCGTTGGGGTTCTTCTGGAGAGCAGGTGTCGTGTTTCTTTCTCATTGTGCCAAGATGAAGAATTATGGAACTGGAACATGGAGGACGAATACAGCAAACTGCACGTAATGGCCAGAGAGTTTGGTTTAAAAGTTTCACAGGGAAAATGCTGACTGTGTAGGCAACGTAAGAGCACATAAATAATTTATTGTAACTGCTCTCTTATAGGGATCTACGCTGAAAACATTTAAGCTGTTCCGCCATTTAAAATAGCGCTGCAAATAAAGCAATTGCGTCTTCTGTTGCTTTATACAGCACCTGCTGGATCAAGCTGGATGAATCACCTCTGTTAGGACGCCGAGATGCAGGCGCACAGCGGAGCGTCAGACAGCTAAGGAGCGGGGCGGATAACCACCGGCCCGAGTGGGTTACAGCAGTGCAGTTCACACCCGCAGTTTTAAGTGCTGTGCTTAACTACAGGGTATGTGCAGGTGCCTGTTGGGTTTGGGTTACATCCAGGGTGCGTCGCAGACCGCCCCTGCGACGTGGAACATGGCAGGAAGGGATCGCGATGTTCCTCCGGCCGTCCAAAACGCTGTCGCGTTAACCACTGCTCCGCTCGCGGGAGAGCCTTTCTTAACTGCCCTCTCTTCATGGAGTCCGTGTTTCGCTGCAGGGATGTGTCAGCGGGTCGGCTGGTCCCTGCACGCAGAGCCTTTGGTCTGTAAAAAAAAAAAAAAAATCAGGCATCCGGCACAATACCGAAAATGCACTTAGAGCGAAAGACAAAAGGAAGAAGGCAGGTCTGTGAACTGATCCCTATAACAGGAAGGTTTTAAAGATCTTGTTTAGTACTGCGCACAGTAAGCGGTAATAAAAGATTCCATTTATGCTGGCCTCTGACCTGCTTTAGCGCCTCTGCCATACGGTTATATTAAGCACTTTGGTAAATAGTAGCTGACACCAGAACTGCTATATTATCCTAACTGATTACAGATCACCTTAAAAAAATATGTCCATTACTAATCAGTAGAATGACATAACTCTTAAAGAGTCAACGTTTAAACTCATGCAGATTAAAAACACCTAAACCTAGAAGCTTAACGAAAAGTACTTTAATTTACATATAAGCTTGGGGGATCTTAGAGGGTCCATTTAGTTTTAAGACTTTTAGAAAAGTCCTTTTTTGTGTAAATTATATGTTAACAGCAAGTGCATTTGCTATATATCTTTTACTGCCTGGAACCATGTTTCAGTTGGCCCTGGGATTCTGACGAGTGCTGGCTAATCCAGGCCGTCACACATACCTTTCACGATCATTCATCACATTTTTTAAAGGTTCTCCAGATGGGAATATTAACAAGAGCACTGGCGCGGGCTGGGCTGAAGTCTTTTAAGATTCACACAGGTCCCTGCATCTGGCATGGGAACAAGATGTCTGGTACCCGTGAGGACATGATAAAAAACCTTCCCCCAAAAGCCTGAAGGTGAGATTCCTGGAGCAGCCGTGATAGCACATAGCAGAGATTCATCTGCATTCTAGGGTCACATTTTTTGGAGGTTGGTACCAATTTAATAAAATCACACAGATGAAGTATGAAATATGTTGCATAATATGTGCAATGACATGCTATATATGTGTATTATTTTGTATTAAAAGTATTATTATTATTATAATATTATAATTATTATAATTTCTGAACAAAATCATAACTAAAGCCTGCTCCATTAATTAAAAAAAAAGACACTTATGCACCATTCACCTTTTGGTCACATTTGAACCCACGCCTGCCAACCCTGTGTAATTTTTTTATTCGTCCGACACTGGCCAACTTGCAGGTACAACCCAAGTGCCTGAGGGGGTCGATGAAGCCCAGGAATCACAGGGGCTGCGTTTATACTGGGCTCAAACCTATTTTCAGAAGCGGTCTAACAGGGAGCCCTGGGTGTGACAGGAGATCCGCTGCGATTCAGAGCCGCAGGACCTGTTCTGATTTTCCAGCCATCTCACACATGCACGTGGGCACACACACGCACACACACACACACACACATACACAGCCTTCTCACCTGCAAAAGTGGAGCTCACCAGGGTTTTCACTGTCCCACAGCCCCCTATCTACCTCTGTGTCCCGAAACACACTCTTTTACACACACTCACACACACACACACCCACACACACACAGAAACACACACGAGGTGACCCTCTGGCTGTGAATTTAAACGAGTCTGTGGGTTGAGATCAGCCAAAAGCACCTGTCCATATGGTGCTGCTGGTGAAAGAAAGCGAAGGTTATAAAAGGAAGTAAGGTGGGTGGGGCAGGGTGAGTGTGTGTGTGTGTGTGTGTGTATGGGGGGGGGGTGGTGGTAGAGAAACTACACTCATCTGGCTTGGCCACCCCAAGACACAAGAGTGGTTCAGGTCATGATACCTGAGGGAGCTGGTCACTAAGATCCAACATGTCAAAACTGGGTTCAGCTTCCCCTGAGCTCCAGATCTAGGCCATCCTGATCAGAGAATGGGGCTGTGTTGGCTCTGCTTACAAGGTAATCCAGACATCCTTGGCCCCCAAAAGCAGACCCCTGACTGCCCTGATGTTTCTATTTACAAACACTTTGTTCTGTGCAGCAACACACTTTTTTCTCATACCCACCTGCATAACACACACACACACACACACACACACACACACACACACACACACAAACACACGCACACACACACACACACACACAGCAGAGTAGGAGTGGAGAGGGACACCAAAGGGACAGCAGGAGAAAGGAGGGCAGAGATGGAGCAGGCAATCCATTTGACATAATACGAGAGAGAGGGGGACAGAGAGAAAGAGGGTTCACAAGGTAACCCGTATCATCATGCCCCCCCCCCCCCCATGTCCGCCCAGCCAAGGGAAATCAGTAACTTCAAGGTTAATTAAGCACCAAAATGAGATCAAGAAGCTTTCTCTTATAACTCATTAACCAATTACAACGCCTTCTCAAAATAGATCAACATCCGTGTTTCGCCAAATTTAATTGGCTGTCAAAGCAAATTAAATATGCGGTCCGCATAACGAGCTTCCTGCTGTATGGCCATGTCACAGGTCCTCCTAATATGCATGAAGATGTCGCTGGGTGGTCAGAGTGACCCTTGTTCCTCCAATCACTCATTTCATCTGCATGGTTATTATTACATTTCTCTTGGTGGAAAACACTCATCGACTGGATGTTTCCAAGTGCGGAGCACGATTGCTCACCAGGGCTCCACCAGGCTGACCGCTCACACTGACAGGACTCACTGGGATCCTTTAAGTGTAGACTAGCTCCACCCACCTGTAATGTTCAGGGTCCCAATCAGGGGCCTCTGTACAGGGCAGGGTCGAAAAAGAGCTACTGAGCCTTCTTCCAGATGGACACGCGCAGCGGGAGGACTTTATTAGCATAAGTACATAAGTAACGTAATGTATTTACATATATTAACTTAGAACTACAGCTCTACCCCTTTCCAGCCATCATCAGGAGAAAACTACATTTCATCAAATGAACCTTTCTGCATCATTTCTACATAGAAAGAGAAGGTGCACAGTTTACGCCATGAAGCTGGAGAGATTCAGCCTGGGCTGGGCAGGCGTGGATCTAAACACACGTTCTGCTGTCATAAGTCTCCTCCGTGACCCCGTCAGCAAATTCGTTCGCCTGCTCTGAGCACGACCAGAGCCAAAATGGACAGGTCCTTGGACTGTGGACAGGTCCTTGGACTGTGGACAGGTCCTTGGACTGTGGACAGGTCCTTGGACTGCTTTTACCCTATAAGTGGCACATGTCTGCACCTCAGTGCTGCCTTTTGGTCAGCCACACATGCTTTATATATGACTCACAAACGTAACCGCAGCACCCGTCAGCTCAGTAACATTCAGCGACGATGATGGAAGCTCCGCGTCTGAGTCGCAGAACAGTCAGGTCTGTCAGTGCTATCGCGCCCCCCTCCCCCCGGCGCCCAAATAAATGCCCGCTCAGGCATTCGGACCTCCTCAGAGAGTGTCGAGCGGCGGGAACGTCGGCATTTCTGCAACGTGAATCCTAGAATACAGGTACAGGTACCTCTGCCTATCCCTGCAAACAGATTCCATCTGCAGGACAGTACGAATTTTCCTAACTGACTAGTTCTTGCACTTAATGTACTGATGCTAATTAAATTTTTAAAAAGAAAAGAGAAAAGAAAAAAGGAAAACAGAAGGCTCATCTGGGAACAGTTCCAGGAAGGAAGATGCAATTGTTTTAAGTGTATATGTGGTTTGAAGCACAGTCATTTTTAATATCTAATGCATAAAAGCAATTAAAGTCCTTTTGTTGTGCATTCACTGTATCACAACTGCCACTTTCCGCCTCCAAATTTCCACTCCATCCTAATTTTCCAAAGGGCATGGTCATTTCATCGACATTCAGAAATTACTGAGCACATTCACCGTGGCTTCTCTCACACACACCGTGGCTCCGTCCCAGCATCCCCGGAGCTTTGACCAGCAAAGAAATGCAAACAGCTGGCGCCGACGTCGCTGACGCCCTTCACAATCCACTGGTCATCTCCCAGTAATCAACCTACATTACCCAGTGTGTGCGTGCATGTGCCAACACAATCACTCCTTGCCATGCTACTTATACCCCCCCCCCCAAGCGCTTGTTCTGCCCCGGTGCTCCACGGGTGGAGGCACCGGAGGGTCTGCAACTCAACTCCACGCACTGACCTTTCACCCTGTGTGTGGAACAGCATAATCGATCAGGAAACAGGCATCCCACTCTGCCATGCGTTATTAATTGAGCACTTGGTTATAGTTTGTTTTGGAGATCATCTGAAGGTGTCTCTGTGGATGCATTGCCGGCCTGCAGAGGTGGGGAAAACCGCAGGCCCAGTGCTCCCAAAAGACACATTTGTGTCAGTGATGGATATCATTTGCCCCAGGAGAGATTTTACACCGTCTAGCCCCCAGTCGCTCTCTCAATTGTGCTTTTTTATTCCTCTGTACCCAGGGATGGAGCTATTGATCGGACCGCCTGCCACTAGCACAAAGTGTATGATTGCATAATTTGAGTTCTGTGAAAGAGACGGGAGATTGGCAGACACTCCAACAGAAATGAGGAGCAGTCGGTAATATAGAAATACAATGTCACCCAAATTCTCCAAAGCATCAAATGCATCAACACCAAGCCATTAACTTACACCTGCGCGACAGGAGATATTTAACACCCATATTTAAATTTATACAGTTATGAGTATTGAGTATTGTTGCTTTTTTGTAGGTATTTTCACAAACAACCGGCAGCAGAAAAATATCCTCAAATAGGGGAACACATACGTTAAGCCATCAGTCATTAATCAACATGGACTCAGAAAGTGATTCTGGTGTCTTTTTTGAGAGAAAAAAACCTGATTGATAAAACTCATTAGGTTCCTACAGATATTTATGTTACCAAAAAACTTCAAACAGAAAGCAGAGCCAAGGCGGAAATGAGGAACCTTTAATCCATCCCTGTTCTTCAACAGCATGTACATGTACAGGTTTAACACACAATTTAGCTTAAGAACTTTAACATGAAGTCAAAAGATTAAGTCATCAAATGGACTCTGCCACAGGAGGCCACTAACAGGGGTTTGTATTGGGTGGATGTGCGTGGTGGGTGGATGTGTTTGAAGGGTGGATACACATAGTGGGTGGATGTGTAGTGGGTGGATGTGTGGTGGGTGGATGTGTGTAGTGGGTGGATGTACTTAGTGGGTGCATGTGTGTAGTGGGTAGATGTGCGTGGTGGGTGGATGTGCGTGGTGGGTGGATGTGTGGTGGGTGGATGTGTGTAGTTTGTGGATGTACTTAGTGGGTGCAAGAGTGTAGTGGGTAGATGTGCATAGTGGGTGGATGTGCATAGTGGGTGGATGTGCGTGGTGGGTGGATGTGCATAGTGGGTGGATGTGTGTGGTGGGTGGATGTGTGTGGTGGGTGGAGGCGGTAAGTCTTCCTGGTACAAGCTCTGCATTGCGACTCTAAACCCACCACCCTGCTACCAGCACCACCCTCCTGGAGGTCGAAGTGGCACCAGTGAGAAAACAAACTGCGGGAAAACACAGCATATGTGCTCAATGGTGCATGAGCCTCAGTGTATGTAGCTCTGTGCAGCCGGAGGGTCCTGCGGGGAGGAACGTAGCCAGACGGACACAGACGCCAGTGCTCGCCAAGGAGAACAGATAGCGAGTGTATGCATTAGTCACCGTGTGTGTGTGTGTGTGTGCGTGTGTTTGTGTGCGCGTGTGGTGTGTGTGGAGGCTGACTGATGCGGTTAGGTTGTGTTAGCCTCCCACATGGCGAGCAGAGGCAGTCGTCACTGGTGACAGGTCTAAACCGAAGCGTCGGGTGGCAACGGGCAGATGGATGTGACATAATGGCATCTCACAGAAGAGAGGGCCATCTGGCTCTCCTCATAGTTCTGCGCTTACCGTCTCCAGGTGGAGCACCCACTAAAATCGCTCCCTCAACCCCGACGGCAATCCCCAGCCTGGCAACGTAACGGAGGAACCCAGCGCCCTCCCAAACCCGCCCCGGAGAGGGCGGCGGCCACTTTAACGACCTCCAAATGCAGACGGATGCGCAGACGGGGTTTAACGGTTCGGCCTGTAGTCCGACCACCACATCTTTTCTCGTTGAACAATCCATTTGAGAGACATACGTGAGGGATGTTCCTCCATACCAGCGTCTTCCAGCATCTGTTCTTGAAGTGAAGACCTTTCTCTCAGTGCTGACCTTCCTCCGGAAGCCTTTCCCTGAGCACCACTGCTCTTCAAGTGATTCTTTCAGAATAACAGCCAATAATCTCTTGGGTCTCCCCTATATGACAGGACAAGAATCTCAGCTCAGCCCTTAGATAAAACAGAAAAGGTCACCATGCACAATAACCACCAGTGCGAAAAGCTGAAATGAATTCTTATTTGAATTTTTCATTTTAATCTAAAACTTGCATGATTTATTAGAAAAAAAAACAATCAGATAAAAGTTTTATTTAAAAATTCAGTGTTAGGAATATGTCAGCAGTGACAATAACAATAATATCTAAAATTAGTTTGCTTAATTAAACTCCCCCCTTCGTAGTAGAAACATCTAGGCTGAACACTTGCTTAATGACTGAACGACTTGATTTCTACGGAGGAGGAACCGTGGGCTGCCGCACGACCTCTCTGCCTAAAGGAGCTTTGTGCTCCTGTGGCTGGAGCAGAGGTTCCCTGAAAATAGCAGTTGTTTGGGAGCAGCCTGCGCGTTGTGGCTCTTGAAGCTCCTCTGTCTTCTGGCTGTAATCACAGTTATTCACTTGATTAATCTGACACTTTTAACCACGGCAGCAATCATGGGGACGGACAAGACAGTACACAGATAATTAGCAGCTTCCAAAATGGTGCTCTTCTCAGGAAATGACCCTTCCTTCATCCTGGCTCCTCTTCCCCTCGCTGTCTCTCTCACACACTCACATACACACACACACACACACATGCACCCTCTCTTTAATGTGTTTACAATTAATTGATAAATCATACCAGTCAAGCTGGTGTTTCCCATGATGCATTTCCCGCTCCCTACCCACACAGGTAAAGCAGACGCGGCGTTGAAGGTTCGGCCGTCTTTATTTACTCTGTTGTTTTGCCGCTGAGCTTTCTCAGCAGTCGCTCGTTGACCAGTAGCGCCATAGCGGCAGGAATCCTCGGGGCGCACACTGTGGGTCGGCCCAAACCGGGGCAGTCGCGTACGGCATGAGCGCGGCGTGGCGTCCTGGATCAATGACCACATCAAATTTGCATCGGTTGCAATGATGTATCTGCAGGAAGTGCAGGGCATCAATGGGAATGCAGGATCCAGCTGTGTTGGTGGCGGGTCACGGGACGTCAACAAGACCGGACCCGAACCAGATCTGAAAACCAAACAAAGCTGTTCAGTGATTGGTCATCAGGTACGGCGTGAAACATTAACATGAACGTTAACACGAGGTACATAAAGATGAGAGAACATGACATGTCTTTATTGACTGCAGTACTCTGTTTCGCTGAGGCACTAGCAACACGTTCCTGAATGAATGAAACTTACATAGCGCCCAAGGTCACTTTACAATTAGCACAGCTACAACCTTTCACAACCAATCACACGCCGGCAGGAAGTGGCAGGCAGTCGCACACAGCATGCTCTCCACCGCACGCCTGAGCCCACTGGGACTGATTCAGGTGCAGGAAAGGGGAGAGAGGACAATACCCAGGACAGAGCACCATCCACTGGGCATACAGACACACATTCATTCACACAACAGGGACAGCCAATTTACCTAACTCACGCAGACAGGTAGGAGAACACAGAAACTCCACTCAGACAGGAGGCAGACATGCTAACCACCACATCACCGTGCTGCCTGCTCCCTAGTGCTCCCTAGTCGAGTGGCGAGGAGGAACCATCCCTGGATGCCCCGCCTCCCACGGCAACCAACGCTTCAGGTGATGGCCTGCGCATTGTTCTCCGGAGGGAGAGGGGAGGGCGTGTGGAGAGACACTCAGCTTCCTCATTGACTGCTTGTGTGTTCTGTGAGAAAATGAATGATCTTTCATGAATGACCACTTTGTCACTGAAAAGAGAGATTACATGCGCTTTGGAAGGACAGATCGCTTTTTAATCATGGTGCTGTAACAATGGGCCAACACCCCCCCCCCTCCCCCGCCCCTGTGTACTTTAGATTATTCCTGTCATTATCGGCTTGTTTTAATCAGTCTTGCTTACTGATTGATGAGTAGCTTAATTAAAGGGGATCATTTTGGGGAGGATTCAGCAGCAGATTTAAGTGTTTAAAAGAAACATGTTCAGTCTGTATGAAAACACTGCAGACCCAGGCATCAGCAGGGAAAGCAACAGATTAAAAACTGTTAAAAAAAAAGAAAGAGAAACCTATTACAGTTCCAGACAAAGAGCGCAGAATATAATGGTTTAATGGCTGAAATGTACATAAGCACAAAAAAAGTAAAACAAGCAAAGCTGTTAATCTGTCATGAGTTAGTTTCTTTAAACGCCAGTTCGTTTTACGTAATACAGCGACGTGGCAAGTGTCTAAGTCGGCGCCTTAGCTGGCTTCCGTTCACAGAGCATAAGGATGAGTTCACAGCGTTTTACACAGAACAGGCTAGTTGTGTTGACCCAATCATTTGTGTTTTCAGTAAATATAAATCGATGCAGTCTGCACACAGGGCCTGCAGTACACTCCTTACCATCCCCATACACGAGTCTCCAGTCAGACATGAACATGGTGAAATGGAGTGGACTATAAAGTGGATACACCACCCCTGGGTGGACAGCTGTGTTTTACAGCTGAAGATCATTTCGTGTCCCTCACATTCAAGCGCTGACTCCGTCCTTTGCAAGAAGACTGGTGGATGTTGAGGCATGGTGTTTTAGACAGCTATGTTCTTACAGGAATGCAGACAGGAATGTACCTGATAAACACTGCTTAATATGGTCTGCCTGTGTTCTTGATATAGCACAAGCTAGTTTAATATATATAATAGACTGTTCAAAAAGCTGGAAGGAAGGCAATACATAAATAAACACAAAGAAAAAATGTAGCAAATATGGTGGTCAAACAAAAAGGAATAAAGGTATTTACATTCAAGCCACTTTTGTTGTCTAAGGGATGGCATGAACCTGGTTAGTCCCGATCTCTGCTGAGACTCCTGGACAGTTTCACGGGCCAGAGTGGACCAGGCAGACGACAGTCCAGCACTGAAACGTCTGACAGTCACACATCAAATAAAATACTTTACTTTTTTTGTTTGGGGCAGAGGGGGTGCGGGTGCATTTATGCACGTGCATGTTGGAGGTTTGTGATGTTTATGCGAACGTACTCCGAAGTGCTGCGCCATGGCAACTTAATTAACCCATATTTTGTTTGATGCGTTTAAAATGATAAATAGGCGAAGTCGTGGGCGTTGTTTAATCTGTTTAATTATTCATGCATTTCATTTCAAACACTTGCTTCTGCCTGCGATTTCCATCCAGACCACTCGTTAGCTTCGCTCATTGTTCTCATAAATCAACTAGAGCGGAAAAGACAGACCTGCCACTGATGCTCCAACTACACTTTGTTCTCATGCACTGTGTTGATGTCGCTTGCAGAAAATGGATTTATCCGCATTAGCGGAATATGAAGCCATACGCCCTGCTTTTACACCTGTTTAATTGTGCACGTTCCGGCTTTCACTGCCAGACCTTTGCTAGGCCTGTAACGTTGGAGTCAAGGTGTGAGGCGCATGTCCGACAGATTCGCAGCTCATAGCCATGACGGCTATGCCGTGGCATTCTTTAATCTAATCGCCAAGGTCCACGCACATTAAGACCAGCCTCAACATGACGTGACACAGAGGACGCCTTAAAGCGCGAGGAAGAAATTCGCTCCGCCCTTGCAGAGAATAAACACTGTTTCCTTCCGCAGGTCGGCTGTTCTCTGAACACCTACTCGCCACCCATCCCCTCCTCCGCTGCGGGGTAAGACAGGTGTCAGTCTAGCAAGTATTTGTTCCAAGACTGATTACCACCGCCAAAGAGGTAAACTAATATTCACAAGAACGCCTGGAAGTGCTGGGTAATTTCGGACCATCATAACGACGTGATCGCAGGGTAACCCACTAACTGTCCAAGTTTGTGCAAATGTCTACAAATTAATTTCAAAAGCATCCTGCCAAAATCCAGCCATGCCACAAATGAATGTACAAGTATCACTACACGTGTCTGCAGTATTATGCCAGTTGGACATAAAAATAACATAGTTTGTGTTCAAGTTCTCTGTAAAGTAAAGGGCATTCTATATTTTTTCAGGTTTTTTTTCGTGACACTGGAGAATGCTGGAGAATACCATTTACCCATCCCCAAAGAAATACTTTTTCATTGCAAATGAAAGGAGGGTGATTAATTGGAGTTCGGGAAAGATCAAAAGAACTGTTGAGGGCATTGTTCTGCAGCTACATTTCAGGCCATTTATATTGTAGAGGAAAAACGAAAATATATTTGTTTTGTGAATATTGCCTGAAACAAGCCTAATTAGGCCCCATAATTTATTTGCAAAAATCTAAAGCATTTGATTACTTTGGCAGATTTTAATGAGAAACATTACCATAAGTGAGAGTTATGTTGCTCAAAATAAGTAGATAAATAAATAAACAAGTAATGATACAAAAAGCTAATTAAAACATTATAGTTACTACGTGACTGGGCAATCGCAGATCCTCACTGTACTCGGCGAACAAAACCCTGCATCAGTATGCCAAATACACTACTACTGGGGATTAAAAGGACTGATATTTTACTTATCAAATACATTATAAATTGCTACTATCAGAGCGTATCAGCATAACAGCTGATGACTCTCACAAGCTCCTAAAATAAACGGCTTCTGATTCTGGCGTCGGCGTCAGTCGCTGCTCCGCGGCGCGTCGCGCGGAGAACCTCCTGACCCGCGCCAGGAGTGTTCGCTCAAGTTGAAATTGCACAAGCAATGGGCAAATCACCATTAAGCGAGCTTTCGCGAGCAGGCCTAATCGTAGGCTCCGTAAATTCTTTTCCATTTAATGACAATGCATGGCACTAATACTGTCGGTAATTTTCGTGTGCAGCGTGTATGTCAGATGAGGCCGATTTCTCTGACGGCCATAGCGAAAGCTGGTCTGAGCTAGCAGTGCTGGTGTGGTGATAACGAGAAATCCTTTAATGCGTCGTTAAAGAGGAATGCACTGGCTGGGCGAGTTCTCATGTGTCTGAATAAGCAAGGCAACGGCGGGGCTCTGCGGAGGACGAAGTCTTGCTCATATGACGTGTGGCATCAAGGGTAAACTAATTTCTGGGATTAATCAGTCAGTATATGTGCCCTGACTAAATGTAGTCATGGACTAGGTTTGATGTCTATAAAACAGCCTTCTACATCAACACTTTAGAAGTGGTAGTGAAGTGAGTGTTTGAGTCATTGAGGTAGAGCAGGAATGCCAAAATTCAGTCCTGGTGATCTACAGCCCTGCAGATTCAGTTCTAAGCCTGATCGAATCCACCTGATCCAGTTAATCAAGTCCTGCAGTAGCATCTTAATATCAGAGCTAGGAGTGCTAGCTTAGGGCGGGGCATGAGGAAATGAACTCTGCAGGGCCATAGATCTCCAGGACTGGACCTGAGCACCCCTCAGGTAGAATGTGTAAACAGTGGTATGAGTGAACACACACGCACACACACACACACACACCCTGCTTGTGTAGAAGAGAACAATTTCCTGTCTAATTGAAAGTCAACACATCGACCGCAGTGGGAAAATGTCAGCGTGGAACCTTCAGAGTCAACCATTCTTTCATAGCTGGTTCTGGCTCTTCCATGCAGAAGCCATCCTCCCTCCACCGCTATTTTATACCTCACGCACGCCCACACGTGCGGCGTGCTTCCACCCTGACTCGTCTCCACACCACTGTTCCCCCCCGGCCTCCCTCTCCCAGCCTGTTAGACAGGACTGGGGGAACATCGGCACCAGGGAGTGGGCAGGAACAGAGCAGCGATCGTCCTCAGCCAACTTATGCAGCAATTAGTCCCTACGTGGCACGGAGGTCAGGCGAGAAAAAAAACACAAAAAAAAAAACCCTACATACCCTCTTGCGCCTCTTGCGCGCACGAAGCTCGAAAGCAACATACCAATGACGCAGTTGCCACGTGGTCAGCACGAGAAGGGCTCTGCTGACTGCCACGAACCCGTACATCCGTGCCCAGATATCTGCATTTGCCCTTAATTGACTCAAGCTTGCTAACAGTGATGAGGCTGCTCACGGCAGCAAATTACACCTGGGAGCGCTACCTTTAACTGGGCGAGAGAGAGAGGGAGAGGGAGGGGGACAGAAATCAACCCAATCAAATCTGAGTAGCTAGTTATAGCTGCTTTTCTTCTTCCTGATGCGATTAGACCACGCTTCCACCCAGGCGTCCGTGGGCGTGAGATGGAGTGCCGTGGTTAGTGTACCCCACCGTCGCACAAAATAACACCCCGGACCAGCGGGTGGGCTCGCGCCGACGTTCCTGGCCTTAATGCATGACAGACATTTTCCGGAGGCACAATTGCAGTGTCTCTCTCTTCGAGTCCACCTCACACCTCCCTCTCCTCTCCACCTCCCTCTCCTCTCCACCTCCCTCACCCCCACCCCCTCCTCCCTTGGCAGTGTGATGGCCCTTAAAAGCAGCACGCCCCGGAGAGATTACCACCGCCTCGCTGATCGGGGGATGGGGCTGCAGGCAACAGCACTGCCGCGGCCGGGTGTGTTACTGACATAACTCCCCGTAAGCAGCCCCACTGCTGTTATGCTGTTGCTATTTCAGTTTAGGCCAAGCGTTCATCCATGGAGAGAGCTGGACAGACAAGCCCATTAAGGTTATTTGAAAGAAGACCGGGCTCAATAAGGCATTAAAGTGGACGGCCGACGCTTCGCGCTGGATGGCTGTGCATTAGTATATAAGGGGATGTATTCAGACAGCCAGCACGAGAGGCAACTTCAATAGACTTGGCGTTACTGGCGATGTTTACTTTTTTACATTAATATCACTTACCATGAGTAACCTGCTGGTTTTTGCCTGCGCCTGTGCAGGGACGGCGTCGGCGTCCGCGATGTCAGCTTTTTGTCAACATTTCATGGTCTGTTTCCTCCGACCTGCAACGCTATGCCCCCCCCCAACCCCCCAACCTCCCCACATACACACACACACACGCGCGCGCGAAGCTGCCACCCTGTCATGGCAACCGTTGCACCTGTCAGTGAGACGGCACAAACCACATGGTATCGGGGGCCCATTCTTCATAATCACTGTCACTACCTCACAGCACACTTTAATTCACCAGGTCTTGCATGACACCCTCTAATATATTTTAATTAAGTCAATATAGTAATATTTTAGCCCCTTCTTGCATAATTCCATTTAGGACCTGCCAGATTATATTAGTGCTATCACTAAGGGATCTGGCTGCTTGGTCCTTCGGTCGCTGCATCTGGGTGGGATCTCACTGGAGAGGCCAGGTGCAGAAACGGCACGCAGACGCAACACGCAGACGCGACACGCAGACGCAACACGCAGGCGCAACACGCAGACCCGACACGCAGACCCAACACGCAGACCCAACACGCAGACATGCGGGACGTTCAGTCCAGTGGGACACCCACGGCAATGGGTAAAGTGGTTGGAACTGGTTACCATTCGGATTTGGCTTAAGCGTGAAGGTTCCAGCGTGAACCATGAGTGTGTGATTAGCGCTATGCCTGCCACTGGAGATAGTGAAGAGTACTAATGTGTGTTGGAGGGCCCAGGATTTGAAACAGACAGACAAAAAAAACCCAAAAACTTTAATTAACATTCACTTCAGTCTGCCCTGTCTCCTTTTTTTATCTATTATTGTTTTTTCTCACTAGTATAGAATAACTTAATAGTGATGCCGCCAGAGAAATTGGGGGGGGGGGGAAATAATTCATTTGCATACTAATTGAAGCGGCAAGCAATTATGAGACGAGAGTCCTGCGCTTCTCAGTGGGATGCTGGGGAATTACGAACATGGCGAATGAAGTGAAGTCAGTGTCCCAATCCTCAAGCACCTTCCTGGCTCCGTGCGCGCGAAGCCGAAACACCCACCCCTCACGCTGGCAGGTGAAGCGCGCTTGCTTGTCACGCACCGCGACAAACGCTAAAACAGATCGCAGCGCTAATGCCGAACCGTGAGTAGAACTGTGACTTCCCCTCCTGCGGCCAAATCCGAGTGCCCGGACTGGCCACGAAGCTCCCGGGGGACGTTTCTCCGAAAGAGGCTCCGAAAGAGAAAAGGATGACGGTAACGCTGGCAGAGCTCGGGATGTTTGGTAGACCCGTGTCCCTTCTGCAGCACAAGCGTTTCAATTCCCGAGGTAGTGTGTGTGGCTGTCAACCACAGGCCAGATGCGGAGGAGTCCTGCCATGGGGTTATCCGCACGTCCTGTTCAGCCCCCCCAAGGAAGATTACCCCAAAGCTTCTTGGTAAAGACAGGAGGTATGGAAGCTGCTCCCACACCCCACCCCCACCCCTCACGTCCTTCTTGATAATTACAGGCGTCCATATTGGCTCACTTTAGGAAGAGGGGAGATCATTTTGTTTTGATGTCCTTTTGGGAAATTAATTCATTTGACTAAAGTGACTTAGTAATTACAGTGACATCAAGGTTAATTGCCAAATCTGTATTTCCATGCCAGCGTCCTGTCAAAAATCCCCACACAATCTGTTCTCCAAACGCCAGCCAGGCGACATGTGTTGGTATGGCAAGGCTACGGCCCAAATGAAGTTTCTTGAGAAAAAAAAAAAGAATAAGCTTTTGAGGAACAGCTTTGTCTAGAGGCACGCTGACAACAGCGCCTGTGAATTCCAAGCACAAAGGGGCTTTATTTTCATTATTTCTCAGTGGAGGATGAAATAATGTGGCATCCACATTACAAAAGTGCAAGTTCGAAGGGGAAAGAATAATGCCATGCAGTGCAGACATTGTCATTATTAGCTAAAGGAACATTTGCTTCTATTTAGATGATGCTAAGTGTATTATGCTGCCTGTTAAAATGATTACATTTCTGTAAGCCCAATAGCTGATTAGCAGTTGGCTCCTTTTATAATTGAATAATTTTAATTTCAATAAAGTTTCACCAGTGGGCACTCCATGCTGTTGTGAGCCCATCTCTAGCCTGCACACATTTGAGGTGTGTTTTTCCTCACGCAAAAGTGTGTGTGTGTGTGTGTGTGTGTGTTGGTGGCAAAAATACCAAATTTGCATATGATCAGTTTTATTGACAAAGAAGTCTGTGATTCCAAAGTACAAACCCTGTAGTTTAATAACCAGGATTTATCACAAAGGAGATCTGTCAGAAAGTTCTAATCACACATGCTGGCAAACGCATAAGCTAGTGAGCGATCGGTGACAGAGTACAGGCACGGTGCCCGGCCGCTCCGAGTGGATGGTGGGGAGCCGGCGGGCCGTGGCGGCGGGGGCCGACGTTCGAGACTAAGGCGACGTCAGCGGCGGCCGTCCCAGGAGGCTGCAGACCAAGGCCAGGAGCGCTCAGCGAAAGGTCACCCATCAGCCACAGGTGATTAATAAGACGTCCAGCCGAACGACACTGCCATCATCAATACGCCATCCCCGCCAGACGCCCCATCGCTAAACTAGCCGGGACGAGGCGAGACTAGCTAATCGGACGGGCGGGGAATGGACCGCGCTTCCGTGGATGCAAGGGACACGCCGTCCCTGCTGAAAGGTGGCGCGACTCCACGTGCATGTCCATGCGTGTAGCTCCGTGCACGCAGCTACTAACTGCTAACGCGGCTCAGAGAAACGAAGAGAGACGCAGAAAACTGGTAAGGCTGCATCCTTCTCGAGTCTCCAGTGTTGAGTTCATTGACCGGAAGGCAAATTAATGCTAACGCAGAGCTACAGTACCAAGCACATGACTCAGCAAAAATCTTACGCATCTCTTTATATCCTCAAATTCCCCCTGAGACGTAAGAGAGGAAACTGAACTAGGTATCAAATCATTTGGATGCTCTCCAAAATTCCTCGAGAGGAAGCAGCCCGTCTCATTCTCAGGCACGCAGCTTACAGTTCAGTAAATCAGCCAAAAATGGCGTTCATCTTAAAGCAATAAGGCTGGGGAAATTAAATCGTAAAGAGTAGTCCCATTATCAAATAAATGTTTGATACATGTAAGGCAAGGTGTAGGATAGTTAAGATAATGAGGTAGGATCATTTCTCAAAGGGAGCGGCAGTGGAGGAGGAGTGTGGAGAAGAGAGAGTGAGGAGAGAGAGGGGAGAGAGGGAGAGTGAAGAAGAGACTGAGGAGAGAGAGAGGGGAAAGAGAGAGTGAGGGGGAGATAGAGTGAGTGAGTGTAGGCCGGTGTCGAGCACAGGTAGATTTATAGGCAGGCAAAGAGACACCGAGCTGGAAATTGACAGAGATGGAGTCAGAGAGGCAGAGAGTGAGAGAGAAAGTCGGAGAGAGAGAGAAATCGGGAGAGTTAAGGATATCAGCAGATAGTGCAGAGGGAGTGAAGCCTGTGCTCTGGGTTAAGGCAGTTTAGAGCAGCACCTCAGGCAGCCCAGCTGTTTAGCCTCTTCACATACGCTGCTCCATCAACCGTAACCACCCTCTACTACACCCGCCCCCCCAAACCAGCACCTGACAGCACGTAGCCTCTCAGGCGCCGAACATCACCCACGTCAAACACTGCAGACCAGGTGCTCCGCACCGACACACTGATTGAATTTGAATTTCATAAAAAAAATTAAAAAAAACTGAAAAACACATGAGGACCACCATTTCCTCACAGACTCAAACCATAAGAGACATTTACTCCAATTCGCTTCCAGCCTATCAGGATCAGCAGGCCTAGCTGGGGATTGGTTGATTACTTGACTTGCATGAATAGACCAGAGGATGGAATGGCACAAAAACCTCTGAGTAGCGAGCTGGCAGCCACTGCCTTACAAACATCGTACGTATGCCACCTCTACACAAGGATTCCTGTGCTATATATCATTACAGTATTAATAACCACCCAATCCTGAGGTTATGACGAGAAACTATTTTCACATTTGCCAAAACAGAAACACACCCCAGAAAATAAAAAGACCTGTTATGGTGTTGGGAGATGGATATGTGTGTATGACAGACAGAGAAAGAAAGAGAGAGAGAGAGAGAGAGAGAGAGAGAAAGACCGTGTGTGTGAGAGTGAGTTGTAAACCTAAATGTAAACCAACCTATATAAACACAAGATTATAGTAGCAGATTTGGTAGCAAAGACCCAGGTGGGTTGAGTCAGTTTCTAGCTGCAGTCTAATGTGGGAGCTTAGTGCATTAGTCAGACCTCAAGTGCTTCATCATCGTATGAACCTGCGCACTGCACGTTCAAGCATGAACTGCAATTTCGAACATAAAAGAAGCAGCCGGCGTGTGCGTCTCAGCTGACGGTCTACTCTGGTAACAGTAGGACTCCACGCTCTGGAGCTGGAAGAACAGTCCCAGCCCAGCGGGGATCTCTTTATGCAGAAACAGGCCGCCAGCAGCTAACATGACAAGGCGGGGGAGACCCACCGTCAGCCCGTTATCCACCCCCGCGGAGATAGCTCATTCATCACACTTTGGCACATGACGAGAGCACAACCCCATCATTGGCTCCCGGACGCCTCCGGAAGGTGACAGGACTCCTCAAAATGACACCTCCCCGATGGGCCCCTATCCCCTCTAGCCCGCGGAGCTGCGGCTCAATTTAACGTCCAATGGTTTGTCAGGAGGCTTTGAGTGTTGTTTAACTGTGACCGAATGTGTAAACTGTTCAGACAGTCGCACATCCAATCAGCACATGTCGTTGATGATGATGGGGAGGGGGATGGGGGGGGGGGGTATCGGTGTAGGAAGAAGGGAGAATAAAGAAGGCAGAAAATGAGCAGGAGTTCCTCCAAAATGCAGACTATGGGCTACAAACGAAGCTGGGTTTCATTACAGTATCAAACATAAATGGGTTTGATTTCATTGTCCGTAGGTCCTGTATTATCAGTCTTCATTGTGGTTGTACATGCTCATTTGTGTCTGTATTCATCAAACGTAATTACACTGATCAACAATAAAGGTTTGGCGAGCCACCATTAAAAACAAAGTCAGGAGACCCACTTTGTTTTTTGCTTGGGATGATGTTCCTTCCAATTACAACTTTTATTGCTCTGAACACTTCTACAGTTTGTTTTTGGGGAATCCAAACAATTCATCACGACTTCAAAACGAGGAATTCTCACAAAAAACCGTCATGTCCTGATTCTTAAAAATGTTTCTTCGCTGTTAATGACCTTGTCACATTCTATTTTTTTTATCCTTCTCCCTCCAAAAGTTAGTGATAATTAGAGGTAATCCACTTAAAAGCCCTCCTACCAAGGCTGTTATGATCTCCACATCTGTTGCTTACGAGCCCTTTTATGTAATTCCCCACGAGTCCTTTAAGCATATCCTGCCAGTAAGAAATCCAACTCCCAAGCGAGGACGTTATTCCTATTTCTGTTGGAGGAGACAAGATGTCCGATCTGTCAAACCAAAGTGCGCGTAGTGGAGGGGGGGTTGAGACCTAACTGCTGAGACACTGTTTTCAGAGGTCAAGTGTCCTTGGACAAGCTAAGAAAGTGCTGCTATATTAGTGGCGTTTGCAATAAATTACAAGTCAGTCTTGCTTTGGGATTTTCACCGTGGTTTCGGGCCGTTTTTAATAGTTTTATGTGGCCCTTAACCTACAGCCTAAATCTCATTTGAGTATGAGGCCCATTCTTTTTAATATGGTAGGCACACGTTCACCAAGACTCCTGGGCTTTAACCGGTTGTCAAGCGGTGTAAGGATCATTCTTATTGATATGTTTAGTTGGCCGACTTCCCATCTCCCCTTCCATGCGAACCCGCCCAGCATCCATTTGCTCACTCCGACAATCAAATGTGGCCTTAGAGGTGATGACAAGGACAACAGCAATGGATTGCGTGTCAATTTGCTTACATAACTGAATCATGTCCGCAGAAGATGGATTGCACGGCAAAGCAGTGTAGACAAGTCGTGTGGATATTAATTCAAAGCTTGATTCATATATCTAACAGCCAACAGTATGTGGCAGAGTAGAGAGTGGCTCTAATTTAGACATATTATGGATTAAAGAGGCTTACAAAGCAGTGGAACCACCGCAATCTGGCGCGCATCGACTCACAATCGCATTACGCATGGGTGTAGTCCGAATTTCCTCTCCAGGCTCTCGTGCACCAAAAATTTCAATGGGAGTGAAAGGTATGGACGTCTGTTGCCTAAGAGCTGTCCACAGAAATGCAGACGCTCTAGACAGCTGTGAAGTAAAGCTTGTAAGAACGAAGAGGCGTTATGGAGGCTCAGAAGACTTCGGCGGAGGCGCGCACCACCACTTCACACATCACCGTGGCTCACGGCGTCCCCGTGCTCAGCCAGCCGCGCTGAGACCACCGTAAACTCCGCCCGGCTACAGCCTGAAGCGTGCTGCCGATTCACGGGCACTGGGCTTCCTTGCCCTAATTGGACGCTCCTCTGCTTATTGGCATTCTTGGAAACTTTGACAGCGAAGAAAAAAAAACCAACAAAAAAATAAATAAATAAAATGATTAAGTCGCAGAGAAGAGGCTGGCATACTCATTTGAGCGTTCGGGTGACACATCAGATCCATTTAGAGGAGAGAAATGTATTCAATTTTCCATGTTTGTTTCATGCCTAATTCTTTGCACCTCAGTTAACTGTGGAGCGCTGAGTCTTTTTCATATGCCATGATGACATGAAGTGAAGATCCTCTTTAGATGCATTTTCAATTTAGATGTAACTAGTGAGATGAAAGCATGAGAATAAAGTGATTAATGACTGAATGCCTTGGCAGATTACTATTACAGTAGACTTCTACTAAATCTATGCTAAATGTTAGCGTGTCCTGAGTGTTCTTGAAGAGGGATGTTTTTTTTTGTTTTTTTGTCAGATCGCCTATGGTACTAGGCGTTAGTTAAAATTACAATGTTTTGTAGATAGAAAGGATGTAGCATGTGGGGATTAACCATTACTAGGTCGCCGTTTCTTATGAAATCACCTGACATAAAATCAGATTTGTAAAAGAAAAATGATCAATGGTCTCCCCCTAGAACTCACCATTTCAGAGTATACTGTAAACTGTATTGTCTAAGCATTCGGAAAGTAATATCGTTCATCACAGGCTTTCATACTTGTTTGACAGCACATCTTGTTTTGTCAAAAAAAGAGAGAGAGCTCTGCAATGTCATAACGGGAAACATGTTATTCCAATAGTCACTGCTCAAGCATGTCAAATCAGCTCCATCAAATTTGGCTGTTTTCTTGGTCTAGCGTTTTTGCCTTTGACAGGAACGCACGGCGAAACAGTGAGCCTCTCTTTGGTTCTGTATCTCATGCTCTGTTAACCATAACCTCGACGCAGAAAAGAAAATTGAGCTTTTTCAAATAACCTGAAATATTCATAACCCCTTGCAAAGATGTACGCTGCGGTCTTGAGTGAAAGCGGCTCTTTCTCTCAGAAATACATTCTGCTCTCACTGGAGAGAAAGAATCAGGTTGGAGTGAAAACGCAGAGTGGACAAGTGGATGAGTGTATGGAGGACATCCGCACGGCCGCCATCTCCAACCGCCATCTTGTTTCTGAAAGTCAGAGCCTGTTTTTGACAAAGTACAATGAGAACTGTGGCATCCTGAACTGTTCATCAGTACAATCACATGCACAAACAAACTGTTTGCCAATAAAAACACTTCATCTGACTTTCCCCAAACTTAACTGTCCCCCCCAAAAGAACAGAGCATAAATACAGATGGCATGTTAATTTCTCCATTTTTGGCTAGATCCATGGAAACATTTGGGGAGGTGTGGAAGGAATCAGAAACAATACTCATCAGGTTAATGGCACTGGCGTTTTTGTATGCCACCACATCAACTATTAATTATGTGGTGATTAGAGTCAGATGGTGAGTATTAATCACAGCCTAAGGAAGTTATTGTCCTTGGGCACGATGAGGACACAGTTGGCCCTTAAGCATGATGGGAGAGTGCTCCAACAGAGAGAGAGAGAGAGAGAGAGAGAGAGAACAAGAAAGTGAGTGAAACAGTGGGGGAAAGTGAAAGTGTTGGTGAGAGAAAAAGAGATCCATCACAGAAAGGTGAGGAAAATGTAGCAGCACCAGAAAATGGAAGGGGGCGGAGCAGGGTGGGAGAGTGAGGAAGCAAATTAGAGGTAGATACAGAGCTACTGAGAGGACAAAAACACATCATTGTAAAGAAAACAGGCCAATCTATGTGGGATGGTTGGCAACCTGAGACCATATACTGCAACCTAAAAACCCCAAATGACACTAGGCCCTCTCACTGTCTCTAATAAGGCCATATCTACTTGCAATTGGGAAATTCCTGTCTCTTATCTAAGACAGTTGAAGCCAACCCACCTCATCAGCCATACACACATACTGAGATCTAATGCAGTTTTAATTCTTTGGGGAAGAGGTCCAGGAATATGGAATCCACCTAAGGCATCTTTTCTGATGTTGTGGTCTGCCATTCATTCTTCACATGTGGTAATTTAGACTCACACCTTCAATACTGTTGCATTTCAAAGCACAGGGGTAAAAAAAAAATGACCTACTTGTAATTCAAGTGGCTATGGCAGATATAGCATCCCCCAAAAGTCACAGTTACAGGCAATGGTACAAACAATCTACATTAAAGACTAACAACATTTACGCATAATGCAGGATGATTGATAACACGGACCTATACTAATGTGCTAGTCCCGAGGTTCAATTGATTGATTTAGCATGTAAATATTCACGAATTGCTATAACCCTTTTTTACCTTGTTGTGCACTTAGTGGTGGGTGTGGTGGACATAAACGCTACAACTGGAGTGACTTTGACAGTAAAGGACAGAGCAGTGGTTTACAGTACCGAAGGCAAAGTCAACTGTACCAAAACAACGGAACCTCCACACCTCCCTGTGCTCCTCTGCAAGCTACATCACTGCAGCGAGATCGTCCCATCGTTCATCTAAACGACGGCGCTGCACCAAACGCGCTCTCGTACCGATGGTGGCGAAATCACTTCCCCTGCGGAAACAGCAACAGAACCCGGACTGGGCCATTTGCATAAGTTGTTTGAAGGACGTTCTGAGTGGGCGCTCCCGCGATGGTGACAAATGCAGCGCCACATGGAAAATCACACAAATAAGGCGGGAAAATGAGGGTGGCGAAAGACTCTTCCCATAAATATAGCCGTCAACATTCACTTCCATTTGAGGCTGAGTCAAAGACAGTTGCCAAGAGAACATCATTAACATAGACATTACTGGAAGCCGTGGACGAAACAGGCCATCAAAGATGATCATCTCATAAATTCCGCAGGGCATATAATGGGCCTGTCACTCTGAGAAGACGGAAAAATACCGGCCTCCGGGTTTTTATCTTCCATAGTGTTTACGCTTATTAGGGCTAAATAGGTCTCCTCTTGTATATTTAATGAGCTCCATAGATTTCCAGCCCAAAGATTTTCACAACCCTAAGCCCACATATATCTCTTGCACATAAGATTATTTTCCTCATCTCAGACCTCAGCTAAAACCTAAACAAAGTTTTGTTTTTAATTGTGGAATTGGTTTACTGGTTTGCCAAAGTGGAAAACAAGCGTGATAAAAAATGACCTTCTGAAACTGGCGCTTTTGAAAGCATGTTTCACTGCCAATGAAAGTTCATCATGAGGCATCACCTTCAGGCAAGAGTGGTTTGAGTTGTTAAAATCCACCCACTAAGCATGCTAATTGATTGTTTATTCCTGCTAGGGTTAAGGCATAACTCAGAGACAGCAATACCACCCCACTAATTGCAGCTTGGAGGAAGAACGTACTTCTCTGCTCATTAACAATGTGCATTTGAAAAGCATCTGTTGGAACTGTGTACAGTGCAGGTGTTTGTCACAGTATGACAGGTAAGAAGAGCTGGAAAAGCTTTTCCTCTGTGGTGTCTGAATGTAAGAGCACGGCTAAGATCCTAAAATCAAGACCCATTGTCAAGATCCAGTTTCTGGGGATCAGTTCCCAAAATCACCTCATACACTCCACACACTCCAGCTCTATCTGAATGCTAACACAATTGTTCCATACAGGTATGTTCATGTGCTGGACAAAGGGTGAGGAATCACTGACGTAATCATGTAATTTGAAGATGGCGCGCTCGGCTACACACGTGCTCTTACGAGAAGTGTGTGAGCAATCGGTATCCCTCCGCTTCGCGATCGAGTGCCTCTTTCGTTATTGACTTCAGCTGACGGCTGCGCCGACGTGCTACGATTCGGGGGGGGGGGGGGGGACTGCGGCAGTGCGGGTGTAGTAGGGGGCGAGAGTTGGCACTCGGCTCTTCTAGGAGTAGCAGTAATGAGCATTATGGGAAAGGGAGGGGCCGAGACGGGTCTGCGGCCTCGCCACGCTCATTACTCACCAGCCGAGATAAAGCCTAGCACACGCCGGCTCTTCATTACGCCCGGCTCGGGATGCTAATTCCCAGGCCGGAGCTCGCAACTGCAGGGAGAGCGCTCGCAGTCGGACCACGCAGGTCCTCGAGCGAGACGGGGCTCGCGTGCTTTTTCGTTCCCTGCAAAACTGACAGGAGGAACCAGAAGACCTTTGGGTCTGTGGAGCTGACCTGTTGGCAAAGAAAACCCAGCAGATCTGTAAAAGGCTTTCAGAGATAGAGAGAGCTCGCGAGGAAAAGAATCAACCTCATGACCCCGTGACCTCATCTCAGCACATAAACCAAATTGAAGCTTTTCTGAGGTTCTCTGCTTCCATGCGCACCGAGAGACGGAGCATGAAGAAAACTAAAAAAAAAAAAACACACACACAACGTTCAGCTTGCGAATTAGCTCGCCGCGGATCTAGCCGCAGCAGACGGAGTGAGAGCGGCGTTTGGCGCCCTGGGTGAGGGGTGTGGAGGCGAGGAGAGGCCAGCTCAACTCTCCTATTCAGCTCCAGCGTGCTGCGTGCACATGTTTTGCATGGCCAAGCGGTGGCTGCAGCTCTGTTTACCTGCTATTATGACAAATGAGTACTGATTAATACCCAGGGTGCTATGGGACGCTGGCCGGGCACACAGCACTCATTACTGCGCCTGTGTTAAAAAACGGCCAACAATTAGCCATTGTCCACAAGGCCGTGTGAAACACCTGTGCTGTTTCGGTCTCGCTCCAGCTTTTACATGAACACAAACAGAGATGTTTTGTAGTGAAGTAAAGTGAGCAAGACGAAAACAAAAAAGCGAGGAGAGTAATCTGAGTTACTGTGCTTTGGTAATCTGAGTTACTGTGCTTTGGTAATCTGAGTTACTGTGCTTTAGTAATCTGAGTTACTGTGCTTTGGTAATCTGAGTTACTGTGCTTTAGTAATCTGAGTTACTGTGCTTTGGTAATCTGAGTTACTGTGCTTTGGTTTGGACCAGATGGACCAAAACTTGGCATCGTCTCTTTTCCATCAAACCACTGTAATGTCAAAGAAACTAGGAAGCTAGGAAGATTATGGCAAAACAAAAATGCTGAATGCTAGTTTCTTTCCAGTTAAAATGTTCAAAGACACGATGTGTAATCCACACAGAGCCATCGTACAGATCCTTCCAACTCCAAAGTGTCTTATATATAGATGGCCTCCTCCGAGTGTCTAATATGAAAAGAAAAGCAGGATCTAAGATTAAGAGAAATAGAGAGGCAGACAGAGAGAGTTAGCAGGCGGATGCTTTATGACCAGGCATCTACAGTAGTTCATCGTTAGTCTTTAGCAAAACTGAGGTCATCCATCGGTGAAGCAGGGGCTGTTGTAGGCGCAGGGGTCCGGAGTGGCAGAGTCAGATTGGGGGAGATGATTAAGGTGAGGGGGTTGGATGTGGGTCCTTTGCAATGCTATTTGTGGCAATACTGCAGCATCGCCATGCCAGAACTATGCATGATGAGTTGAAATCCCAGCAAGTCTGCATTTAAATGTCCTTAGGGAAGGAGAGGGACGAGCTTGGGTGGGACACGCAAGGGCAGCGGTGGACACTGCAGCGCTGTTAAAAGCTAAGCATTAAAGAATCGCCTCCCTCGTCATCAGAACTGGGTCCTGCTACACTGAGCAAATTGTGATACCCCCTTCTTTAATTACCATGCCCCTCTAAGGTCAGACGCTCATATACAGCATTTACAATTTCACGGATATGCACTGCATTTTAAGCTACGGCAGACAAAACCAGCTATTCCGGCAGGGACGCAAAAGCAAGATTTACTTAGGAACCCCTGATCAGCATCATACCATTGTGTGTCATTATTATTCCACGGGGTGATTTCATCATAGAATTGTGGGAATGGGTAGATTAGTGCCAGCAGTTAGTGTATGAGACATGAGTCAACATTTGGGCATTGGGTGTGTAGGATGTCTGACATGCTGCATCCTTATGGTTATTGATTTTAGTCACTACTGCCATCTAGTGTTAGAACTTGTATGATAATGCAAAGGTCACGCCACTGCAGTTTTACCGATCTCTCTCTCTCTCCTTCTCTCTGTTTGTCTCTCTCTCTCTCTCTCTCTCTCTCTCTCTCTCTCTCTCTCATAAACTGCTTTTATGAGCCAAGGCATTTTGATTACTAATATAGACCACATCCTCATTTTGTGTGGTGGTGAGAGAAGGTCACTAATTAGGTTGGTTTGAATGGAAAAACACAGAGGACAACAAAACAGAGGCATTTCCTTGCCAGGAGCAGAGGATTGTGGGCTAGATGTTTTTTTGTGTATTCCTCTATGTGTGTGTCTTCCTGTCTTCTTGTGTAAGAGAAAAAAAGAGGGGGGGGAGAAGGAGGGAGAAGAAGAGAGAGAGAGATGGACTGGTTAGGAGGAGGAAAGAACCGTACCGGCTGCATGTGTGTTTATGAAGAAGAAGAGTAAACATGTTTGCATGCATCAGTGACCTGAGGTTTGGCGTCCCCCCTCCGGAAGCAGACGGGGGGGGTGTGAAGTATACAAGGAGGGGGCGCTGTGAGCCCAGCTTGGCCTGTGTGATAAACACTCCCCATCAGAGAAGATGAGGCGAGCCTGTCAGTCAGTGGGTGGAGTCTGTGTAGGAAGAGGGCGCGCCCCCATGTAGCATGCGTGCACACATAGCCGAGAGTTAGAAAGCCCCCTGTTGAAAAATGAGATCCATTATGGGTCTGACCCGTGGTGCTCGGAGCACTGACCTTACCCTTTGATAGGGGTGATCACCCTCATCCATAAACCCCTCACAATCCCAACCCACTCGCCCCCCCAACGGGGGCTGGATCCAATTAATGCCCAGCGAAGCCCACCGCGGATGGGGCGCGGTCCACCCAGGCCTGGTGGGCGCTGCCAAGCATTGTGGGTAGGGATGTGGTGCTCCACTCCAGAATGGATGAACAGGAAACTAATGGAGCAGCAGCACAGTAATGGCCTCAGATGGCAGACTCGGGGGTGGGGGGGGGGGGGGGTGTTGGGGGGGATAATCAGGGAGCCCTGACTAAATTAATGATAAATACAGCACTATATTACAGGATTAGCTTTCATTTTCTTTGTGAGTTTACGTGTTCCCTGCAGGCGCATGCAGGTACGGGTCTTCTACTGATTCAATTTGCTTTGCCTCTGGAAGTAAACATTGGTGTAGGATCAGCTTTTGGTTTTCATTACCGATCCTGAATATCATATTTTAGTCATTGTTATTAACAAGTGCTTCAGTTTGGCAGATCTCTGACAATGACCTTCTGTGATTATCTGAAAACCCTTTTGTCAGACTGTTGTTTACTGACACATTTTCCTGTGGCACACACACAGGCACTCTCAGTGGTGTAGAGGTATGCAGATTCCGGCTTCCCGAGCTCGTTAGATAGCTCCCTTTGCGAGAGACGTGTTTGTTTCATTCTAGATTATTTGCATGATGAATTATAATTTTTTTTTTTTAATACGGCGATATGAAGAAATGGGGGGGGGGGGCCGCTATTCTCCCAACACTGACAACAAGGCCTTGGGGGGCATGGCCGCTTCAGTCAGCTTTATTTATGGTGAACATCAAAGGCCATGTAGACTCTCCCCAATTTAGTCTCCATTTCCCAGTTAGTCAGCCTCCCAGCGGTCCGCCCTACTCCCCACTGCATGGCTTACACAGGATGACATTTTCCCCACTTTTCCTCACCCTTTCCAACCTGGAAGATCTGGTCTGTTAGCTGCACTCCCCCAGACTTGCTACCATGTGTTGCGGTTGGTACCATCATCAGAAGTGGTCCCGCAGGAAGGGGCTTGGGCGGAGCAGCCCCGGGGACCCGGGAAGGCACACCGGCCCCTCTGGAACAAGGCAGGGCACACGTGAGCGGAGCTGGAATGGCGTCGAGCCGGCTGCTGGATATGTGTGTCAGAACAGCGCTGATGGCCCGTCGCCATGACAGCCTACTCTTTCGTCACTCTTTATTCTTGTCTTCAGCTCGCCTGGACGGGTTGCTGTGGCACTCTCCGGGGAGACGGGGAACGGCTGATTCTCGGCTCTCGAGACCCGCCGAGGGGCGAGAATATTTAACACACATTAGCACACGCACGCACGCCCGACGGGTACACGTGCCGCGCGTACGTAAGGCGGAAAAACAAACTTACATATCAAGACGATCTCGGCGCGCTCCGTGAACGCACTGCAGAAAGGGAACTAATCAGAGCAGCTGTGTTTTTTGGTCTCGGAGCTGAAACGTGCTGAATATAATTGACAGGTTGTCAGGAGATGAGGAGAGGAGAGGAGGGAGAGGCAGAAACAAAGATGGAGAGAGATAGAGAGAGAGAGAGAGAGAGAGAGAGAGCAGGGAAGGGAGAGGAAGCGAGAACAGGAGAAAGAAGAAAAGCTTGAGAGAGCAAAGTAGAGAGCAGGAGACGGAGAGAAAGAGAGAGAGAGAGAGAGAGAGAGAAGAGAGAAAGAGTGAATATTTGCCGCTGATGTACTCTAAACATCTCCGACGCCCCGCTGTCACACTCACTCTCTATTACCTCCGGATCGAAAGCACCAGAGGAGCGTGAAAACAAGGCAATGAGCCTGCATGCCTCTGAGGTTACCCGAGGTAAATGGCAATAACCTGCCTCTATAGGCGGCCGTGATGCACTGGAGAACCCCCACCCAGGTGCCTCAATAGGCACGGGGAGAGCCCCGGCGACAGATACATACCTGTGGGGAGGGGCCATCGGGGGATGCAGATGCAGCCACAGGCCATGGAGCCAGGAGCAACTCCCAGCGAGAGCTTGTGGAGGATTGTGGGATGCCATGCTGCCGTGACGATGCTAATCCTGAGCCCTGGTGGGCCACCACCCACCGCGGAGATGCCGCTAAGGAGTCGTGGGCAATTAAGGCGAGGTGCGGAGCACATATGTCCCGAGCAACTGCGAGAAACTACTGAAAGAGAAATCGAATTTTCCGTCCCAGCACCCACCATCGTCTCCCTTGTTGTGATACGGGCCGCGCTTTGAATCTCTTAACCTTTTCGATGGGTGGCAGGATCATCCCACTGACCAGATTAGACACTGACACATTTGTCAAGGGATGACAAATTAGCTGTCCTTACAGATGCCTGATTGCTTGACCTTTATTCCACCGGGGGTAAAAGGAGCCTGACAGCCCAAAGTAGTGCCATACTCAAATAAAACCAAGGGAGGGTAATGCACAATCCACAATGTCTGTAATAATTTGATGCTATTCATTTGCTTGGAGCACAGACAAAGTGAGATGAGGTTATTTAGATTACCTGTTGTCTTCCCCAAAGTAATTGAAAAATGCTGCTATCTCCCGCATCGCATAAAAACTAGATGGAGCACATTCCATTCGAGGCCTCCCAAAAAAAAGTGCAATAAGCATTAAACATTATCGCCCATGGAAATAAATTGCCCGTTTAGGTGCATTGGATTGAGCTCATTACATCTGAACTTCTAGAGAAGAAACAGTGGCAGTTTCTTTTCCCTCTCAGCCCTTGGCCACTTTTGTTGTGTCCTTGTGTCCTGCCTGTTTTAGTCCTGATGGCCAGGCTCCTCTCCGAGGTCCACCGGTCACAGGACGCGCCTCTCACGCCAGGAACAGAGGCCAGGCTAGCCAGATGCATTGTGGGATCGGGCCAACAGGCCAACGGATGTGTCGCATTCCGGCGGGCAGGGCACCTTTATCTGGAATGCTATGCAAGCCGAAATGCGGCTCGTGCCAAGATCTTTGGGTTACACGTTAAAACGCATCGCGCACGGACTCGAGTGGTGCAGCGGAAAACCGTAAAACCTCGTCAATGTGGCTTTGCTGGTTCGAGCCCCGTTGATGTCGCAGCCATCCGTGGTTGGGGTACTGAGAAGATTGGTGCTGCTGTCTGGGTGGGTGGAGTGGTGGTGTTCTACCCCCGTCAGTCAAAGCAGTGGAGAGTTGGTGCTTTCCTTGGATAGCAATCAGCTACATGGGCAGTTGCTCAAAAAGGTGGTGCTTGCTTACACCCGTCTGGGAGGAAGCACATAGTCACATGACAAGGGAGAGGCAGCTAGCTAAGAAACTGTTTTGACTATTTTGGCTAACAGAGGTTAACAGAGCTCTTAGTCAAACTTTGCCTGACACAGCTAAAAGGGGCTGAAACAGTTCTCTCACTTAGCTCCTCTCCTTCCACAACCACCCCCCACACCCACACCCCCACCCCCACGCCCCGCCTCCATCCAAATGTCTCCTTTCAGTGCAGTGGGAAAGTTAATCACTTTTAATTAAAAGAAATCCCTGATTACATTTCTCTTACTTTTCCCAACCATTTGCGTAGGAGCTTCGATACCCAGCAGCTCATTAGCGGTCCTCGGGTCTAATGAGCCCATAGCCTCTCTCCGGTTAATTAAAGCTAAAGCCTCAGCCATGGCCAACCCTGTCTATATGTCACCAGGACCTGGGGGGCTCGCGAGGGATGGGGCCTGGCCGGATTGGGGGCGGACTGATCGACGGCTCTTCGGGAGAGCGGCGGCCGCGCGGCACGAGTCGAGGAGGGGGCTTGCGGGACGGCCCCGAACCCGTCCTCGCTGGACGTGACACGGCATCCATCTCGTGCCTCCCAAGGCCCGTTAGGGATCAATGGCTGCTGAGGTGGCCAAAGCAGCTATCTGCGTCTGCATTAGTATGCCTGGGTGGCATGTTGCGTTTATCGGCCTCCCGACGGCGTTGCCACATCGATAGATTGATAAGACAAGAGGGACACGGCCGGCCGGGGAGGAGGGGGAGGGGGAGGAGGAGGAGGAGAAGGAGGAGGAGGGGAGGGGCCGGCAGTGATTTAAACTGCCGCGTCTGCCGCTCGTGCTGTCTACAGCTCCCTCTCGAGAACGCACGATCCTTCATGGCGGTGGGGAGGGGATCAGTGCTAAGCCGTTTCCGTTGTAAATCTCGCTCGAGTGTTCCCATGGCTTGTTGGCGTTTTCCAGGCACGCTCCCCTCACACGCTGCAGAGGCCCCAAAGCAAAGCCAGACACTAAATCATATACACACTTTTGACATTTAATGTCATTATTACAATGCCAGCCGTGGACACACCACCTTTATGGGACTTTGAAAAGCATACAAGCAATATATAGGCTCTCATACTTTCATATCCTGTAAGCCCAGTAACAGGATGAGGACGTTCAAGAAATTAATGGCTATCAAATATCATAGCATTAAAATAGGAACAATAACCATTGGGAAGTATTTGTCAGCCTCCGATTATGTCTGTTCCCTTTCATGTTGCTAATGGTAATTCTTCACTCTGAAACTCTCCGACTCCAAGACTCAGCTTAATCAGTGAAGGCCAGCGCTGAGGCACGAGAATTAAAACCTTCACCAATTATGCTTCTGTGAACAAAGCCGTATTTGTTCAGTGTCAAATCCCTGGACTCTGTTAACATTTCAGCACAAACTCCATTTATGACAGGAGGTGACCTTTAGACAAGAAGAAGCGAGGGTTTTCCATCTCCAATTAGAGGAGTGGTGCTCAGAAAAAGCAGTGAAATGCAGCAGAGGTCTAGGGATGGCCCACATCTACAACCCACCCACCCCACATCCAAACTCCCTCACTCCTCTTTACCCCATCCATCCCCAGCCCACACAACATTCTCCATTCCCCCAGCTAACATCTCACACCACACCACCACTTGCAGATCCTGCTGTCTTCAGCTGCTTGGAGCTCTGACTTTATACAGTTTTCCTTAAATCGCCATGAACAGTTTGCTATCCGTGTGATGCCTGTAACATTCTGAATAGATTGATTTTGGACCTTAGAATGGACATGCAAATTAACCACAGAACAGCGTCCCGACCTCCTGCGTACTACAGCTACTGACAATGAACAGATTCCTCTTGAAATAATGCCACGTTTGAATGACTCACTAGTTTTCAAGGAGCAAACAGTGCCACCTTATTAGGGAGAACTATCATTTCTGCAAAACACTACACAAAAAAACAAACGAGCAAGAAAGACTCCATGAGGAAGAAAGACTGAAGGATGAAAGAAACAAACGACAGAACAATATGGCAGGTGCCAGACTAGGGGGCTTTGCAATATGTCAAAATGTCACCTTTGTGAAAAGTGAGGAGCACTTCGCACATATAAGCGCACTGCAACAACTGTGCTTGCTTTGTATAAACAGCAATGCGGTACTTTTGAGTCTGTCGGAGCACATAGTTACGGTCATTAAAGCGTTCATTAACCTTCAAAGAGGTCTTCTGGTGATCACGATATAAATCTAATCAGATAATATGCTAAACAATGACAACATGACATGCACCTTCTCTTCATGAGAGGCAGAATAAAACCCTCGCCCTGCCTGAAGCAACTGGAGTCGTCAGCACCTTTTTGACAAGGGAGGCGGCAGTGCGGTGTCATAGCAAGATGAGCACGAGGATCACATGGCGTTCTCATGCTCACTGCCCTGGAGATCCAGCCAATCAGAAAGACATGAGAGGGATGGGGTGTGGGGATGGAGCAGTGGGCTGCTGCGTGTCTGAGAGGTGCACCATGGGTAAAAGTGCAACACAGTGGTACAAAACTGTCACAATGGGCGGGATCTCATAGGAAGCTGTACCGAGCAGGGGCTTTCCTCTGGAATTAATATCCAAATTGGCTGTCAATATTCACAAAGTGCGGCACACAGCGCTGTGCTGCTGTACGCCATTAAGCTTTCATGAAAGTAAAACTTAATTAGATATGATGACTAAACTCCGGGGATTGTAATTAGCCGTGACTGCTCACCAGTAATTAAATGTCAGTTTCCCTCAGTTCACTGGGCCTGAAAAAGCGCGGTGGAAAATGTCAAATGTGACAAATTCACCTGTGCCCTCGGGGCGATCCCTGGCCAAAAAAAGAGGAGAGAGAGAGACACAGAGAGAGAGAGACAGAGAGAGAGAGACCAAGAGAAAAGCAACAACGTAGGTTAAGACATCTTACGATTTGTAAAGAGCGTTTAATTGACATTTTGTTTTTAGTCTATGGTCATGAGCAGAGGCAGAGGGGTTCCCCACTGGGCTGAACCAGCGTCTGCTCATCAGCCATGTGTCGGAGGCAGAGGTCGTACAACAGGGTGAGTACGTCATGGCACCTTCCTCTACTTCCATGTCTGTCGACTGTCGGGCGTGCATGACCTACCGTAGTCAGAATGAGGGCGCGGTGCCAGTGGAGAGGCAGAAGGGTACCTCCACTTCACATCGCATGCAAATACACACACATACACCCACACACACACCCACACACACACACACACCACCAGCCAATGCATCAGCTGTCACCCGAGGTCAGTGTGAGGCTGACAGCCAGAGGACATGAGCGAGTGGTGGTGCAGAGCACTGCCCTTATTGTGCCATAGCAGAGGAGCATCTCTGCAACACTCCCCAGCCAAACCCTCCACACCACTCAGCAGTCAGCCACGTGCCCGACGCACGAAATCATCTAAACGCAAGACGGAGAATTATCATCATGTTATCGAGCAATCGAGCATCCAGTCCTATGAAAATATATAGATTGTTTCAAGGAGAAACAAGATAGTGAGCCTTCATCAGCTATTAAGTTTTTCACGGCACACACGCATACACACATACATATACATTTTGTATATATATCACTTGCTAAATAAAGAGGCAAAAAAGAGCATCAAAGTAATAACTGAGGATTATTATCCTCAAGAACCAATTTCATTTCATGCTACAGTGGAAATTATGAAATTATGCTACTTAAGAGCGCTGAGCATAGCATGGCTGCCTGTTTATGATGCTGTGACTAGAATATGTATGCTGTGGAAAGCAATAATATTTAAGTAAAATCAAATTTCTAGAACAGTCTCGCTGAGCTCTGAAGAGAAAAAAAGTAGTTACAAACATAACATGTTTTTACCGGCACTTACTTTAATTTTAAAAGTGCCATAGAACGCACATTCTACATTAATTCTCTGATGTCTATGTCTTTATAAGTATGTGATATTTGTAGGACTGAAAACTGCCCAGATGATGTTTCACACCTGTTTACAACTTTACTGGCAATAAAATGAGCGGTATCCCTGCACACAGAGGTACACCTAATGTTGTAGGTGACTATTAGACTATGTAGACTATTTCTTTGAAAGGGACACAGACAGAAAACTAAAACGAACCTATATGTAAATAAGCTAGCTTGCTAGGTCATAATACTATCAAACTATGCAAGCTAGTTACTTAGAGCTTCTAGAAGCTAATGCTATGTATACAAGCTACTTGCTTGTGATGTCAGCAACAACAAACTATGAAACTTTCAGTGTAAAACTGGCTGCAACTGACAAAAAACATAAAATCTCAAAGCATGTCTAGCTACTTACCGTCGGGCTTATGACGCCAGTGAAGCTGGGATGACCCCTCTTTTCAGTGTCAAACGCTTCTTGACATTCTCTAAGGTTTGATAAACTGTCCAGAGCAAAACGTGCCGAGCAGACTAACAGCTTGTCCAGGGTCCTGTTACATGTGAACGTCAGCTATGCCCATTGCTTTGTTGTCGTTTTTGTTCTTCACAGTAGCAGCAGAACTACAGACCTTTTGACGTGGTGTATTTTAGGGGCATGAATCTGTCAACCTGTTATGCTTATGCAGGATTTACATGTGAAGGTGGCGACAACAGAATCTGAGATTTCACGGCAGTTCCATGTATTGAAGTTTCCTTTTTCAGATATGCAGGTATATAAACAGTGTTCCACTCTAAGGCACCTTTAATATAATTTAGCACATTCTACACTTATATTGGAAATGGCTGACACAAGGCCCCCTTGCATAAAAGTGTTCATTTTACTATTGACTACTCTTCCTATGTTAGAAAGATAAGTTATGAGTTAAGAGTTATGAGCTTGTAACCTTTAAACTATTGTATATACACATTTTATTAGATAATTATAGATATAAATAATTACTTACTTTCACATTTTGTTCGTGCGTGTATTTATGTTATGCCTGTAGGCAGTACTTCCTATAATTACTGCATTTTTGGTTGCTTCAGTGCAAAGTTGCCTGGTTTTAAACATCATTCTGAGAAAGTAATCACTACAGGTAAAAAAAAACAGGTTAAATTTGTTGCCTGCCAAAATGGCTAGAGCCCCCTGCTGAGGACTGAATTAAAGATGCTAACAGGTGCTCACAGAAAGAGGAGCGATTCTTTTTTCTGCTATTCTCCAAATTGCAGCAACCTTATTTTCTGCACATTTAAAATATGCTAAATAGATGCATCTACAAACAACAACAACAACAACAAAAAAAAAAACAGAAATACACTGCAGTTCAACTCACCTCTATGTGCAATAGGTGGAATGGTGACTAAATATACCGCAGTGTGCCTGTTTTAAGCACATGCTCTCTGAAGCACTCTAATAGTCCATCAACCCTGTTCTGCCCTCACACCACTGCAACACAGAACCTGGGGGGATGGGCAGCCCAGAGGCACCAAAGGTGTCTGCATCTAATTCCACCTGAGCCCATAATTACCTAATTAATTTATACTGACAGGATAGGTTAAACCCGTCGCACTGATCTCCGAGTACAGCCGAGAGAGCTGCCTAACCCTCGCTGTCGTTGCTTGCCTTTATCTTTGGGGATGAACCATCTAATTCCACTTGAAGATTTTAAAGATACCAAAAACGCTTTATGGCTCACCTGAGGTAGACCGTTTCTGAGGCGCGCGCGGGAGGGGAGTTGTCTCGGTATTTCCCGACGACGACAGCAGGCCAAGAAACAAGGAAGCCTAGGCAAAGCCGGGTCTTAAGGTGAAGCCCACGAGGCGTCCAAGGAGAGGCCTGCGGGGAGCCGCACCCCCCCCCACCGGCGGAGGTGCAGGAGCTCGGGGCCGTCGACGTACCTCCTCATACGAGGCGGGGCGGAGGTGTCGCCAGCGGAGGCTCAGGGGCGGAAAGCGAGCGGCGGGCGGAGATTGAACGCTCGCCCATCTCCACTCAGCCGTCTCCCTTCTCCCCTGGGCCCGACCGCGTGGGAGCCGCCACGGCCAAGAGAAATCGACAGATGGCGGAGGAGAAAATCTCCAGAAAAGAGGGGATGAAAAAAACCGACAACAAAGTTGTCGAAGAGGAAGGAGAGAAGGAGTAAAAGTGAACGGTGACAGAGAGGGGGGGTAAGGAGGAAAAAGCTCCTTGGGGAGGCAGTGAAATGAAAGAATAACTTTTTTTTATCTGAGCCAGTGGAATACACGTATAGTTAGATGAGATATACTGCGTATGCACTGCTTCTCTTATTGTAGTTTAAGAAAACAGGTTTAGGTTCACAAAGGAGGATGGATTGCAAACTTAAGATAGAGAGCCAGAGTGGCATTGCATTGTTCATCTACGGAATTGAATGAGCAAAGTCAATAGCTACACACTCCAGGGACAAATTAAAGAGCATTCTTCAGGTCAATAATGCTCGTGTTTGCATATACAAGGAATTGGTCTGCTTACAATATTACATATTGGCATGATGAAAAGCCCATTGAGTATGTGTCAGGTGCCACACACAACCGCATTAGCACGGCTCGCGCGCCTAATTGCTGCAGTTCGGGTGTGATTGGTTACTTTATCAAGAGGATTAATAGGTGGAAGGGTTGTGCACAGGCTTGGTGGGACTAAAGCCTGGGGGTTGACAGCACTGAAACCCTTGGCCTGGAGGTTATGGGCTCTGAGCTAAAGCATCTAAGACCAGCATTAAGACTCCGGCGTCGCATTCAAACGTGATGGTGGTGTTTCACTAGCATACCAGAGTGTCTTGGCCCGAGCACTGTGGCACCTCTAGCCAGGTAAAACAGCTGTATTATGACTTTCAAGTTGCAATTTTGAGCCATGCATGCTGTAATATATTAGCTTTAATATTTGCGCAAATTGTATCATCACATATCACACAACTCAAAGTTAACCACTGTGGGATTTATGTATGGTTGCAAATCTGGTCAAGTTCATGTGAAGACATTCCCACATTAAGATGCATGATGTAATGACCTGGCCAGTTGAAACCTCTCTTTTCTCCTGCTTCTCTCTCTCTCTCTCTCTCTCTCTCGCCCCCTCTCTCTCTCTCTGTCCCCATGGCTGCAGGATGTCACACTGCTCCATCTCTCATCCGATCTGAAAGGCTCCATGGTTAACTCCTCGTGCTCTCTGCCCTGGGTGTAGATGGACGTGTGTGCACGGCCTCCACGGTTGCTGAACTGCTCCTCCAGCGCGCAGGAAAGTTGTGGAGTCGGACGTGCTTCAGCTCTGCTGCACTGCCGAGCAGGAAGCGGTCGGAGGTGTCCTCACCCGATACACGCTGCGGCTCAACGCCCTAACCGGACAGCCAAATAAGACAACACCGAAGAGCCAAAAAACGACGTTGGGAATGAGATCAGCCAACGTCTCACGGAAAAGCATTAATTTGGCACACTCACGTTTGGAGACACACTGGCTAATGACCAGGAAGGAAGTAAAAGGAACAGCCAGGTGTTCCTGATAAGGAAACGTGAAAGTGCCAATGAAGCAGGGGGAGGTCAACTGCCCTCTAAACCTCAAGACCTCAAGTCACCCGAAATAACACTGTCATAACGCTCCAAATAGACTCTGGAGTTTCTGCTTCTAGTATGTCAAGCAGGTGCTCAGAGTGTCCCTGGCCAGAATATAGCCTACGATTAAAAAAAAAAAAAAGATGTAAAAGGCAGAGAAATTCAACGATCTCGCCAAATGGAGCTGTCTGTGGGAAGGAAGACGTGGCAGCAATGTCCTGCCTGATAAGTGAGTTTTCTAATCCTCCCTGCACCCATCCCAGTGTAATAAGAGTTGACACCTATTTGTGACATATGACTGTATCACAGATTGCTTTAGGCTTGATAGCATCTCCTATCCCTTGTCTGGCTAAGCCAGCCACAGTCAGAAGTGTGTGTGTGTGTGTGCAAATGCACGTGCAAATATGTATGGGTTAAGGGGAGGTAGTATGGGTGCTATGCAGCTCAAACGTGTCCTTGGCATTGTTGCCAGTGCCATTGGTTTTAAAGAGGTAATGATGTCATACAAGTCTGCCCGTTTAACACCATGCAGTGCTACCATACTCACATGCGTCTCACTGCTTATCTACGATCCCCCTCTCTGGTGCTGTTTAGGGGTCATTGGACGTCTAATGATGTTGACAACGCGCACTGAATCATGGCGAGGTAGAAGGGGGAGAAAACAGCTACGTGTTCGACAGCCATTAGGATTCCGCACTCGGCATGCAAACCAATGGGATGTAATTGGACGTTATTAACATAGCGACGGCATTCATGCCGGTACCTTTATTACATACTTAATGGAGCACGGCTTTGGGTCTCATGCTGTCACACGCGTGTGCCCACGTTCGAGGTCTGATCTTCAGAAAACAGATGGTGTTTGGTAAACAGCTAAAGTCCAGTGTCGATGCAGGGTTAATCCCCGCAAAGCTCTTCTTGTATGATGGGAGAACTCCACAGAGCATGACCTGCCCGAGGTCCGCTGAGATGAAAACATAAATACATGCAAATAGATGGACTCTCCTTGGGGATAGATTCAGTTTAACTGCAAAATTAAAAAGAAATGGCCTTTCCCCCGTTTAATGACTGCAAAATCAAATTCAAGCTGTTATTATGACAAAAAGTGCCTTACTGGACTGAAAACACGAACGTTTACAGGAAAAGTCTGCTAAAAATTAATCCCCAACTTTTCAAATCCGAATGATTGAATGTTCCAGTGGAGTCATCGCTTGGATAAGGGTAAAGTGTCAAATTTATCTCCCCCTCATTTCCAATTCATCTCAATCACACCACTTCCGTATCACAGGGAATATTTCACTAATCAGATTTATGATTTATCCCATTTAAATTCATTCAGCTTCTTAGATGGAGCCTGCACATTGTGGGACAGAGAATATTCACGTAAAAGGGGCCTCCAAGCAATTTATAATCTAGTGAGAGAGGGAGAGAGAGAGAGAGAGAGAGAGACAGAGAGAGAGAGAGAGAAAGAGGGAGAGAGAAAGGGAGAGAGAGAGAGAGAGAGAGAGACCTGGGGAGAATGACCTCCATTTAAATGAATAAAGATGAGCTCCTTATATATCCCACTATTGTCCCTCCACTAATGATCATCAATTATTAAGAGGCTGAGTTTGTGCTAGAATAATAAGACCATTTTATTAGACTACCCTCATATTTAGGGCACCTGCGTTTCTGAAATATTAAGGAGAGCAAAAGATCCAGCCATATATTTTAGCTGATTATGTACTAGTATATGAGAATAACTCTGCCTGAAGGTGGTTTATCATGGACAGATACTCTACAATCAACCAGACACTGCTGCTATTACTGCCAGAGTCTTTGACACACTTGACTTGATGTGGTGATGTTTCTGCATTGGAGAATTTCTTTTGTCAATAGGCAGTTGGTGCAAATATATGAGGCCCAATCTTCAAAAATAAGAGGAGGGTTGTACAACCGATTATGTAGCTTCACATGCTATAGCACCATAACTGACCCCAATGTTGTCTGTAATCACCATAACTGACCCAAATATTGTCTGTAATCACCATAACTGACCCCAAATCCTTGACATCCTTTCCCACAGCAGGTCACAGGTCATCCCCATTCAATACAGTTACATAGGAAAGGTGGCAGGTTATCTTTACGAGGGGTATAGGTCACCATATTCAGTCAAATAATCAATCCCTCCTTTAGACAGTATGTCAATGCAAAAATCATACTTTACGTGATAAATGCTAAAGTAAAAATGCTATTTGTTCAATCTAATATATTGCAATCTAATATATTTTATATATTTTTAGATTACACAATTTTACAATTTGTCATTGCTTAAAAGATTTCACTGTACTGTATTTATATGTGAAATAATTATAATAATTTGAAATAATTCAAATATATAATTTTCATCACATTTGCAATGATTGATCTTCCAGAATAACATCTAGCTGTACCACTGTATGAAAAATAACCCACAGAACTGAGCCCCCCGGCCTAATATGGGGTTAAATATAATAGTTTACTTCTGACAATTTTACCTGAACAAATTACTGGGGCTAAAAGACTGAAAATATTAATAATCCTGCTGTAATCTATTTTTTTACAAGTTAGCCAAAAAGTGAATCTTGCTGGCATATTACATTTAAAGTTTTCAGCCTTGTGTTGTAACATGAAAAAGTGTTTGCACAGTTTCAGAAATTGGATTACCAAACAGTTGCCCCCCAGGTGTGAAGCTAAAGCAGGAAAATGGTATTCCAGAGAGGAGCTTTAGCGACACAAACCAATCTGAGAGGCGCAACAGCCTCGCTGCGTGGGGATACAGGCAGAACAAGGCTGCCGTGGTAACCCAGGCTCTCCCAAGCTGGGAAAGGTGTGAAATGAGACCAGGGTGTTCGAACACAGCAGGGCTAGAGAGCAGAACTGGGGCCCTTCTGTGTGTCTGTGGACACACGCTGAGACGCCAGGCCTTTTGAGTGGGTTAGTATATGCATGTGCCTGTGTGTGTGTGTGAGTGATAAACCTGGCATTGCTTTACTTTATTTACTGCTGTGTATTACCAGCAAGAATAGAGAGGTAGAGTTTAATGTGAAGGTTATATATATATATATATATATATAACTAAGTGGTGTTGACACAATTATAGTTTAATTTAAAAGTTTGTAAATGTTTGTGTTCATTCTACAACAGCAAGAAAGGAAACTAAGAACATCAGAATTTTCATGAAATTGTTATCTAGGCATGACAATAAATACAACACAGAACAATGCCGTGACATCCAGATACAACAGCATACCAGATACACGCCATACCAGATACAACGGTCAAAGCATGAACCAAGGTTATAATGCCATAATCATAACAGCTATGACCCACAGGTGAAACTAACATTAAACAGAACTGCCATGTACAGAGGACCCACGTGCCTCACTGGTCAACTTGCCTCAGCGTATCCTGCCGAATCACTCCCTCGGTCTCCATCAGGCTGTTATGTTTATATAGCCATTATATGAGTCGTCTCCCTGGCCTTGACTTTCACCTGTATGAAAAGCACAAGATCCTTCAGACTTGAAGAGAGGGGGGGGAACCAGAGGTTAATCTACGGGGGGAGGGACATAGTTCAGCAGGCTCACGAAGACAGTCACAGCAGGCGCTGGACTGTGGAGCTAAATCCAACATCAGTATGGACCCTGAGGGCTGTCTCTGCCCAGTGGCAGAAATTCTATTACTGTCTTAAGAGACAGACAATTTGGGCTGTCACACAGCAGAATGTAGATGGACTGATGGACAGACGGAAAGACAAACAGAAAGATTGATGTTGTATATTCATGGTTTGGTAGTAACAGAATACATGTAACATTGTTACAATTTCATTACACTTACAGAAACAAACACTGATTATTACATTTTATAGGTATGGTGATTACATTATAGGTATGGTGATTACTAGCAGATTACATTTTAAAGGTATGGTGATTACTAGCAGATTACATTTTATAGGTATGGTGATTACTAGCAGATTACATTTTAAAGGTAGGTATTACTAGCAGTTACATTTTAAAGGTATGGTGATTACTAGCAGATTACTAGCAGATTACATTTTATAGGTATGGTGATTACTAGCAGATTACATTTTAAAGGTATGGTGATTACTAGCAGATTACATTTTAAAGGTATGGTGATTACTAGCAGATTACATTTTAAAGGTATGGTGATTACTAGCAGATTACATTTTAAAGGTATGGTGATTACTAGCAGATTACATTTTAAAGGTATGGTGATTACTAGCAGATTACATTTTATAGGTATGGTGATTACTAGCAGATTACATTTTAAGGTATGGTGATTACTAGCAGATTACATTTTAAAGGTATGGTGATTACTAGCAGATTACATTTTAAAGGTATGGTGATTACTAGCAGATTACATTTTATAGGTATGGTGATTACTAGCAGATTACATTTTTAAAGGTATGGTGATTACTAGCAGATTACATTTTAAAGGTATGGTGATTACTAGCAGATTACATTTTAAAGGTATGGTGATTACTAGCAGATTACATTTTATAGGTATGGTGATTACTAGCAGATTACATTTTATAGGTATGGTGATTACTAGCAGATTACATTTTAAAGGTATGGTGATTACTAGCAGATTACATTTTAAAGGTATGGTGATTACTAGCAGATTACATTTTATAGGTATGGTGATTACTAGCAGATTACATTTTAAAGGTATGGTGATTACTAGCAGATTACATTTTAAAGGTATGGTGATTACTAGCAGATTACGTTTTATTACATTTACATTTACGGCATTTAGCAGACATTTACATTTATCCAGAGCGACTTACAAAAAAAGTGCTTCATTGTTTTACTCAGAACAAAATCTCTAGCTAGTTAGTTTAGGCTAAAATCCGGAAGAAACTTTAAGCAAAGATATTATTAGATACAGTCAGTATGGACGCCTAGATATACTCAAATATATACTGAGAAAACCCTACTTAACAGATAAAAGCAAGAAAAGTCATTACAGTCACAAATATTTAATACATGCTAGTGTAGTAAAATTTAATTTAAGTGCTCTTGAAACAGATGTGTCTTCAGTCTTCGCTTAAAAACAGCAAGAGACTCTGCCATTCGGACACTCAGTGGAAGTTCGTTCCACCACTGAGGTGCCAGAACTGAAAAAAGTCTGGATGCATGTTTTCCGCATGTCCTGAGAGATGGTGGGTCAAGCCGAGCTGTGCTTGAAGCTCGAAGAGCTCTGGGTACAGATCGGGATTTGACCATTGCCACCATGTATGGAGGTGCTGGTCCATTCTTAGCCTTGTAGGCCAGCATCAGGGTTTTATATCTGATGCGGGCAGCTACAGGAAGCCAGTGAAGAGAGCGCAGCAGAGGAGTAACATGGCTGAACTTAGGAACATTGAAGACAAGTCGAGCCGCCGAGTTCTGGATCAGTTGCAAGGGCCTGATGGTACGCATAGGAAGACCAGCCAGGAGTGAGTTGCAGTAGTCAAGTCTTGAAATGACAAGAGACTGAACAAGCACTTGAGTAGCCTCGCTAGACAGAAAAGGTCGAATTCTCCGAATGTTGTAAAGGAGAAATCTGCATGACCGAGTCAGGTTTGCAACATGGGTTGAGAATGATAACTGGTCATCCACAACTACACCAAGACTTCGAGCTTCAGCAGATGTGGTGACCAGCGAGTTCTCAAAAGAGATGGAAAGATCCTGGCGAGGACTTGAAGTTCCAGGGATGAACAGTAATTCAGTCTTGCTGGGGTTCAGCTTCAAGTGATGAGCCGACATCCAAGATGAGATATCAGCAAGACAAGCCGAGATCCGAGATGAAACCTGTGTGTCAGAAGGTGGAAAGGAAAGGACAAGTTGAGTGTCATCAGCATAACAGTGATAGGAAAATCCATGGGAGAATATTACATCACCAAGAGAACGAGTGTAAAGAGAGAAGAGCAGAGGACCGAGCACTGAGCCTTGTGGGACACCCGTGGTGAGCCTGGAAGGAGCAGATGTGGCCCCCTGCCAAGATACTTGGTAAGATCTCCCATCTAGATAAGACTTAAACCACTGCCAGACAGTGCCAGTGATTCCAAGTCTTCTGAGGACAGACAGGAGGATCTGGTGGTCAACTGTGTCGAAGGCTGCAGAGAGGTCAAGCAGAATTAGGACCGAAGACAGTTTGGCAGATCTAGCAGCATGCAGCTTCTCTGTAACTGCGATGAGAGCAGTTTCAGTAGAGTGCGCCGGTTTGAAGCCAGACTGGTTCGGGTCCTGTAGGTTGTTCAGAGAAAGAAATAGAGACAGTTGGTTATAAACAGAACGCTCCAAGACCTTAGATAGGAAAGAAAGAAGAGATACAGGTCTGTAATTGCTGATGTCAGAACAGTCCAGAGTAGGCTTCTTCAAGATGGGGATCACTCTTGCAGTCTTGAAGATAGCTGGTACATGGCCTGTTGACAAGGAGCTGTTGATGACATGAGTGATGAAAGGTAGAAGGTCAGGTGCTATTGTCTGAAATAGCGTGGATGGAATCGGGTCAGTGGACAGGTAGTAGGATTGTTGGATGAGACCAACTGTATGATGTCATCTGTGGAAAGAGGAGAAAAGCAAGACAGGGAATGAGGTGGAGGGTGGTGTTCAGTAGGAAGGATATTGGTAGAGAATCTGGATCTGCGAATCTTATCAACCTTCTCCTCAAAGAAGGTGACAAAATCCTCAGGGGAGAGAGTAGAGGGTGGTGGGGGAGTGGGAGGGTTTAAAAGAGAGGAGAAAATGTTGAAGAGCTTGCGTGGATCAGAGGCTGATGCTTCCAGCTTCTCCTTGAAGAAGGAAGATTTCGCCGCTGTTATTTCTGTTGAGAACCTTGAGAGAAGAGACTGGTAGGAGTGGAGATCTGAATCATCTTGAGATTTTCTCCACTTTCTTTCCGCCAGTCTCAGTACTCTTCTGTTGTCTCGGAGAACATCTGTCAGCCAAGGAGTTGACAGAGAGGATCTTGCCCTGGAAGAGAGAGGACAGAGATGGTCGACAGAAGAGGAGATGGATGAAAGGAATGTGTTTGTGGCAGTTTCCAGAGGGAGGGAAGAAAATGATTCAGGATGTGGAAGAGAGGAGACAATAGTAGAGACCAGACAAGAGGAGGAGACTGAGCGAAAGTTGCGGTAGGTGGTAGAAGAAGCTGACGTGGAGGTGTGTGCAGAAGAAGCAGGAAGGGAGAGTGAAAAGGACAAGAAATGATGATCAGAAAAGTCAAGAGGAGTTACTGTCAGATCCAACACTGGGGCAGGTCTACTGAAGATCAGGTCCAGTGTGTTTCCTGCTCTGTGTGTTGGAGTTGACTGGTTGAAAGCAAGATCGAATGATGACAGCAGTGGAAGAAGACAGGACAAATGTAGTCTCTCTGTTGGAAGGTTGAAGTCCCCTAGAAGAACAAGTGATGACTCTAAGGGAGAGCACTCAGAAGAATGTCCAACTCATCTATGAAGTTTCCCAGTGGACCTGGAGGGCGATAGAGAACAATGATGTGAAGTTTAGTGGGGAAAGACACCGTGATAGCATGGAATTCAAAGGAAGAAATGTTAAGATAAGAAAATGAGAGTACAGAGAAGCGCCATGAGCGAGAGAAAGCAGATTACTAGCAGATTACATTTTATAGGTATGGTGATTACTAGCAGATTACATTTTTAATAAAGAACACTCGCTCATTTTCCCCTCGTATTTTTTTCCCCTTTCTAATTGAGTGAACGGGTCGCACTGCAGCAGCGTAAACGTAGACTGTATTTATGTAAAGATTAAAAATGGCCACCTCATCATGCGTTGTACATGTTTTTTAATGTGGACACGAGAGTTCTTTATAGTGAACACAATTTATTTTGCGGGTATTAACATGACACTAATTTTTCTTGGATACTGTATCTGTTTCATACGACTGTATACATGTTAAGTAATGGATCTCTTGAGAACATTTTCTTTTGTGTTGACTTAACAATAAATGTAGAAGCCACCTGTGGATTAAACTTGTGTTGACTGAATTCATTTCCTTTTGTGTTCACTTGATGATGAATCGCAGACTGAGATCAAACATCTAGTCACTGACGCTGAATTTCTCTCTAATCGGGTCCCGCAAAAGATTATAATCTGGAAGTTCAGAACCCGGTTGCACCTCCTTCGAAACAGTGCTGCGTCATTTCTAAGGTGAATATTATTTTAGGCAGAATTTTAGCCCGTCATCTCCTGTTGCGGAAGGTGTTTTTAATTCCGTACATCTCAACCAAGGTTCTGTATTGAAAAGCTTTGCTCTCACCAATGCCAAAAACGTCCAAGCCTGTCTGGGATGTTTACACTGGTTTAGCCTCCCAATTTGACAGGAGTGTAAGGATTGAGCGTTTTGCAGCAAAGGGCCTTCTCAGCAAAGCTGGACTACTGGTGAAGAGACAAGTTTATATGGACACGATGGACACATTTTCCACCTCCTAAATTGTTAATGGGTCTGCACAGATAAAATACAGGAGCTTTTTGGAGCTTGTTGGTGGCCATGTGGCTGTCAGTGTAGTGGACAAGTGTGGCAAAACTATTGGCAGTTCATGGGTTAAAAATAACTGAAAAGTAATAGAAAGTAATGAGATTACATTACTTTCATATAGTAATCTTTTGGATTAGGTGACAGATAGATTTTAATTGGCAATCAGTAATCTGTAATGGGATGCATTTTTAAAGCAACCCCCTTGACCGGTGAGAGCGCAAGAGTGTGACTGCGCAGATGTAAATTGGAGGCTGCGTGAGATAGCCTCCCTCCTCAAAGCTGAGAGAAAGACCTGGCATACAGTCAGACAGATTACAGGGAAAATAGCTTCCATCAAAAAATGATTACCGCAGCCCTTATCAAACGCCCAGGCAATAAAGACACCAGAATGAGGGTGTAATTGTGAATAAGCAAGGCACAGCCTTCGAAAACCCCACAATAAAATGAAGAACGTTTAGAATGTGACAGTAACACTCAGAACCTCTCCCACCAAAAATCAAAATGACATTGGAACATGGCTAGCTCTCATTAAACGAAGATTTGTTTCTTGCTCGTTAATCTCAAAATTCAGATTCCTCTCCTCTGTCAAGACTTAAGACCTCAAAATGTCAAGGTAGGGGAATGGAAAGTGACAGAACCGTAATATGCAAAATAAATAATCCTACACGGATTAGATGGTGGATGTGCTTTTGCACATGAAATAATATGAATCCTGGAGAAAACAAATACACGAGGCATATTTTGCACAGCTAAATTAAATCGCTTTGTGTCACATAGTGCTTAATTACAATATGCATGAATGTAAATTGTCAGTGTCCCCATAATGATTTTTAAATGAACAGATATGGTTGTGTTACTGGTATAGGACCAATCCTAATTCTACCAATACAGGATCTATAAAAACAACGCAAGTGATCCCAAACCAGGGTTGCTTATGGATATATTCAAAATGGAACTGGGGGACTAGGAGTATCCTTTCAAAATCAGATATCTAGGCTGCATCATCAAAATATATTCAGAATTATGAAGGGTCTAACAAAATGAGTGTATAGATGTTTTCAAAACACACAAAAACTCTAGATCTTCAAGGCCTCCGTGGATCAATACAATAAATCGTCACCATAGTAACAGATGGATTTAGAGACGCTCTCTCCTATGTCAGTGACTGCAGGGTATATGCAGTAGCCTCTTCGCACATCACGACTGCTTCATTCCCGGAGAGTGACAAAGCCTGCATGAGTCTGGTGCATCTCGAACCCCTCAGCGCTGCACACATAACGGTGTGTCCCTCTCCGCTAGTCTAGCAATAGCAGCCATTGCTGAACTGGTATTAGCAGTGGTCAGAGGTCCAGTTGGGTGTCTTCGGCTGCACTGGTGTGCTGTTCAAAGGTCCGGTCCAGTGCTGGGCAAAGAATCAAGCAGGCGGCTCACTTATAATGCTGACTGAAGACCTTTGGGCAGCCAACTTCAATACGGGACAGCGGCTCAGTAAGAAACTTTTACTTTGAATAGACTGTTTTTTAAAGGAAACTAGAATCAGCACCTATTGTGGGTGTAGATGAAACAGACTAGGCTACAGAAAATGTACTTTTGGTGGGCAAGTGGAGCTCTGCGGAAGGACTGATTAGTAGGCTATCTTGACCAGTGCTTCTTACAATTTTAAGTATGATCCTTACACTCATCTGCCCTCACTGCCCATGTCAGTCAAGACAAGGAATCAAAGTCTTTAAGCACAATACACTGCTCACAAGTGGCCATTACAAGTTCGGCACACCACAATGATTCAAAATATACCGCAGAGTTACTCCAATGGTGACTACCACACAACTTAACCACGAGTCATCGTTCCAAGAGACACCCATCACCCAAACAAAACAGGGTCGGAAAGGGGTTTTATACTAATAACTCTGTAGCGTCGGGGGGTGGGAGAGAGGAAGTCGGGGTGGTGGAGACCCAAATGCAGTGTGAAAGCTCGCTGGCCTGCGCTGACTCGGGTGGAATTCTAAACGTGCGACGGAAGATCAAAGTTTGCGCTCCCTCATGAATTAAATAGGGTGACCCATCTGTGCAGGCCTAACAAGACAGGTTCTCTGAGGAGGAGAAGGGGGAGCAGAGCCAGCCGGGGCCCCTGGGGAGGAGCCACTGGACTGCTAGCACTGCACAACAGTCTGGCTCTTCAGTTTCCTTATTTAATAAGGTCATGATGATGTGTGTGTGTATATATATATATATTGTTTGTGTGCATGTGTGTTTGTGTGTGTGTGTGTGTATCATCAGAGAAAATCATTATTCAGTGGACAGTGTAGCCAACTGTACGCCCCATTACATTCATGCGAGATAAATGAAGCACCATTACATAAAATGTTAGCATCTTATAAATATGGACTACACCTAAATTAATTGTGAATATCTGGGTTTTTTTTTTACTGTATACTTAATTTCAATAACATTCAATATGTTTGATATACACAATATTGCGTATTCGGTATTCGGTCACCCATCCAAATGATCAGAATCAGGTGTTCCAATCACTTCCATGGCCACAGGTGTATAACAGTAAGCACCTAGGCATGCAGACTGATTTTACAAACATTTGTGAAAAAAGAATGGGTCACTCTCAGGAGCTCAGTGAATTCTACCGTGGAACTGTGATAGGATGCCACCTGTGCAACAAATCCAGTCGTGAAATTTCCTCGCTCCTAAATATTCCACAGTCAACTGTCAGGTGTATTCTAAGAAAGGCCACGTAAACTGACGGGGTCAGCGGATGCTGAAGCGCACAGTGCGAAGAGGTCACCAACTTTCTGCAGAGTCAATCACTGCGGACATTCAAACTTCATGTGGCCTTCAGATTAGCTCAAGAACAGTGCGCAGAGAGCTTCATGGAATGAATTTCCATGGTCGAGCAGCTGCATCCAAGCCATACATCACCAAGTGCAACGCAAAGTGTCGGATGCAGTGGTGTAAAGCACGCCGCCACAGGACTCTAGAGCAGTGGAGGTGCATTCAATGGAGTGACGAATCGCGCTCCTCCATCTGGCAATCTAATGGACGAGACTGAGTTTGGTGGTTGCCAGGAGAACAGTACTTGTCTGACTGCATTGTGCCAAGTGTAAAGTTTGGTGGAGGGGGGATTATGGTGTGGGGTTGTTTTTCAGAAGCTGGGCTTGGCCCCTTAGTTCCAGTGAAAGGAACTCTGAACACTTCAGCATACTAAGACATTTTGGACAATTCCATGCTCCCAACTTTGTGGGAACAGTTTGGAGCTGGCCCCTTCCTCTTCCAACATGACTGTGCACCAGTGCACAAAGCAAGGTCCATAAAGACATGAACCTGACTGGCCTACACAGAGTCCTGACCTCAACCCAATAGGAACACATTTGGAATGAATTAGGGCAGAGACTGAGAGCCAGGCCTTCTTGTCCAACATCAGTATGAGACCTCACAAATGCGCTTCTGAAGAATGGTCAAAAATCCCCATAAACACACTCCTAAATCTTGTGGACAGCCTTCCCAGAAGAGTTGAAGCAGTTCTAGCTGCAAAGGGTGGGCCAACGTCATATTGAACCCTATGGATTAGGAATGCCACTTAAGCTCATATTCGAGTCAAGGAAGGAGAGCGAATACTTTTGGCAATATAGTGTATATAACATTACAAGCATATAATACATCCAAAACTATAGAGACAGTATACCTTTTATATGACACACCATATTGATCATCAGGATGAAAGGAGCTGCTTCTTCTTCTTCTCCTCCTACACGTTAATAATCACAAGAATATCATCCCTCTGTCCTTTATCTGTGCACAGGGCAGGAGCGTAATTTCATTTGTTTCCATTGATTTGATGCTCACTTCAAGAGTGAGGAGGTGTGCATTCAATGACCTGTATTGATTAGATTTAAATGACCTTGTGGGCACAAAGACCTCACGCCAGAAGAGCCCTGTAATTGTGACTGAAGCGGGAAAAGACGTGTGGCTTCGTGGTGGACTCGTATGCTAATAGAAAATCGAGTCAAGTGGGGCACATTTGGGTTTGATTGTCTGGCCACCGAAGTCTTAGGGTAGCACTGGACAGATGGACCCAAGTCCTTAGTGAAAGTACACAGGCGCTGCGCTGGTGTGGTTCCTTTCAGCAGACCATAATTAATCTTCGCACTTATCCCCAGTCTCTGGGCCGACCTGCAGAGCCAGTGTGCTGGAACCTTAACGGCCTGCTTCGTGACAGCATTGCGGTGGCCATGTTGTGAGGAAGGAGTCAATTATTACCATCTTGTGACCTTTAACCCTATTCCCACTGACACAGGTGCATTAACTTAACTGGAGTTTGGAGGAGGGGGGGGTTGATCTCAATACACAGAGAGAAGCTACGAGGGCACAGGGAAGAATGATAAACTAGCCAGGGGATACAAACCCACAATGCACCACAATGGGCATGAACAGAAAGAACCCCGTCAGCAAAGTAATAAAGTAATGGGATAATTACACCCTCAGCCAGGCCTGGAATTAATAACATCCAATTACCGCTTTGTTTGGTGCATCATGTGCCTCGGCGTCCATGGTACACAACGCTAACTATTTGCAAACTGTTCAATTTTCAATTGCTACCCTGAGCTAATAAAATATGAATGAAATGTCTCCTCTCAGCCAACGTGGAATGATTCAGAGGCCCTGATTCACAGAGTAGCCCTGAAGGAGACCAATACGATTCGATTCCAGTATTAGCTTTTCTTAAGCACATATAAGTGATATGAGTTTTAGTTAGCAAGGACATGGGCTGCACAAAGCTTGTGTGCTTACACAAATGTGGGTGGAATGGCCTTTAAAATCAAATCCATAGTAAAGCAAATCCTGGCAGCTGTAACACATTAAGTCATGCTGCTACGTAGAGGTCAAAGCATGAGTGATGAAGGAGTGTAACTTCGTAATGATTAGCAATAAGCCTTTGATGGATATGACATTCCCCTTTTCCTTTCAACGCAATATGGGTCTGAAAACAGCGGCCCAAAGTACCACGGAGGACACATATTGCTTGTCAAGAGGCATTTCAGATTGCTCTCTGACAAATCAGTCAGAGCAGCTCAGAAATAGGCGTGTATCTCACTGGGGCCGTGGAGAGGGAGAGACGCCTTGTACAGAGACGGCTCCATGTCTTGTCGCACTTTTCCCGAGATGGGCTTCAGGAGACATGAGGCTGTGAGGACTGAGGGTATGAGATTAGCAAACCCCTCCCCCCCCTCACCCTCCCCCCACCCCCCACCCCGCCTCATGGAGCCCATGAGCTGTCACTCGAGCCTGGCACCACGGAACGTGGGTGACAAGGCGAGTTGCCGGTCGCCCGGAAGAGCCTCCCAGCTCTCTGTCCCATGCCGACCAAACGGCCCGCCTTCTCTGTCGGGTGGGGGGATGAGGAGAGGGGAGAGTTTGAGGTGTCAAGTGGTCACTGCTGTGATATCCACGGGAAATTCGGCACCTCCAGCATGTGACAGTAACAGATCAGATAATGAGGGAGAAAAGGACTATTGCCAGGTGGGGGCGACGGCGAGCAAGGCCCACAGGAAGCCTTTATATCTCCAGTGAGACTGATCCTTCCAACTCAAGTCTTGTCCCAAAGCCATTAACCTGCCAGTCACGCAGTGAGTCACAAAAGCCAGACAACAGGAAGTGGCCCATTTCTGAAGGACCTGCACTTATTACATTTACTGTGGCTATTTTTCAATTAGCTCGATGCTGATCAGTTTAGAAAGGCAACAAGAGGATTGCTTACTAGGTTTACTGTTTACCTTAGTTAACCCATGACCACTTTCTGCATGTGGGTTGCATCTTTGGGGAATGAAATAATAGGAAAGCATTCACAAAGAACCTCCGAACTCCAGATCTTTGTTCGGTTCTGAGGCGTCAAATCCAATCAGAGCAAATATAGGGTCGCATGTCAGATGAAGGGCATTGAGCTCATGTAAGGGAATTTCAATGAGCTGTTTGTCCTCTTGTGCTTTGAAACCACTGAATAAATCCTCTGCTACGGAAAACTCCTTCATGCTCCCGAGCCACCGGAAACATTAGACTGGATGCACCGGGCCCAGACATTTTGAGAAATCATTTCCCTGACGTTGCAAGGAAGCGCTCTGAAGGTTAATGTCCTCGCAGTCGAACACCAATTACACCGCCAGTCTGCTTCACGGGGACGGAGGGGAGGGAAGGAGAGTGTCTCTGGCCCGCTGGGACAACAGAGACATTGAGCTAATGACCCTGCCTCATCAGGAGGACACACCGACGGTGGTCAGCCACTCTGAGCATGCTCAGTGGGCCTCCTGTGACTACACTGCTAGGACTCAGGAAGAACATGTTCATACAGAAAGAGGACAGCGAGAGACCCTAGCCTGACCTCATCAAGCACTACAGCTAAATTTTACTCTTTGAATAAATTGTCTAAAACACTAATAATATAATAGATGTCTTCTCTTAGCTGTAATTGTTTAAATATATGCCAAACTCCACCATTTATTGCCAGAAAATTATTCTAGAAAAGAAGGAGGATATTACCATACTCACAAACATTTGAAAAGCGGAACTTTTGTCTCTCTCAGGTCTGAGGATGAATAATAAGGTAAATGAGTTAGAGGGAATAATACATTTCAAAGAGCTGTCAAGCAGCTAATAATCCCCCCCCCCCATATCCTGCATACAGTGAGCAGTTTTTACTCATGCAGACAACGGTACTGACACATTTCCAAAGTTTAAATATTCTATATGTATACAGACATTAAAGAAAATAATGACATGGTACTTAAAGATCACCAAACAAAGAACAACTGCAAGCTGGTTGGGTTCAAAGGAATAAAGGCTTCATATTGACATTGGTAATCATGCACACACTGCTTGAAGCCAATGGAAATCACACTAGTTATTTATAGAATAATTGCATTCAAAAATATTCAAGCAAACCTGAAATCTGCATATTGTCCTCTGCACCAGAGCACAATCCTATAGAAGAGGCTCTGCTCCTTTCCTGCTTACCTGAGCTGGCCCGCACTGCAGCTGACCTGTCCGTCTTCCTGTCCGCCGCTCGGCAGGCCCATGCCGACACCTCTGATCACTGACACGAGACTCCATCGCATGGCTCCATCTCCCCCATCAGCTACACCTTCAGGCCCTATCGATCTGGTCAGGTGTGCTTCAAACCCACAGATCACTCACTATGATGCCTTTTATACTGCTGAAATTAATTGAATGAGGAGCCCTACTAGAGTTAAGAAGGCGGCGGCTTCCAGCAGTCTTGGCTTGGATTCGGGCGGCGATAAGTCCTGGCCAGCCCCAGAGGCCCGTGGCTGAGGGATTACAGAGAGGGGGAGAGACAGACATATCCCATCTCTGACACCAGTAGCACCCAGGAGCATCAACCACAATCACTAATCCCCATCAAGTGACCACGGCGAGGGGACCAGTGGGCCACGAGGGGCGGGGGCCCCCACGTTCCGGCCCGCGACCCGCACTGAACCCACGTTTGCCCATGCAGTCAGCGGGGGAATAATTGCATCCATGAGAGTGCATAAATTAGCAGTGGTTACAGCAAATCCGGAGGCTCAGATGTCGAATGCAATGAAGCCCCAGTTGGTAGATGCATGAGTAATGGTGGGATGAACTGTGTTTTCTGTTCCATCATTGTCAAATGAGCATTTGATTACAGGGGATGAAATTGCTGAAAGGAATGCATTTCACTAATAACCAACTGTTTCCATGGAAGGCAAGCGGCATATTAGTGGTTGGTAGAAAATCTCATCCATGACATTGCTGGATTTGCGAAATCATGTCAAAACGGAGCTTTAAAACGAACAGCACATCAAACCGACTTTAATAACAAAATTAATGTAAGCATATTCGTAAAACAGAAAGCCGTGTGGAAATTTTCAGACAACGAACACGTCAAGTCAAAGAAATGCATTAATTATAATCTCCACAAGATATTCTTGTGAAAACTTTACTTCTGACTTGACTCACAACCTATAATTAATTAGTTTTTTTTTAGATCCACAGGTAAAACAAAGCAAAACTCATTGTTCCACTTTTTCACTACAAATACTTCTCTCTAGCGCAAATGTGTTCTGAGCTGTGTCCATCTGCCTGAACGTCCTCCCATATAGATGTTCTGTATGAAATGTCCACATGTGGACAATTCTCTCACTCAGGAATTCATTTGCTTTGAGATTGTGTGATTTTTGTCCTCCCCATTTGAGTCAATTGGTCTTAAGATAAAAAGAGCTTAAAAAGATTATCCCCCTGGCTTGCATACCATTATCATTAATCAGTGAATATTGACTGTGCCGTCCTTTTACATTTCAAGTTCAGGCCTTAGTTAATCCACATATCCTGCCCAGAAGACACACACACACACACATATGCATACACACACCTGTGCACATACACACACACACACACACCTCAGACAAGGCACAGTGTTCCTTTGCACTGCACCAAGCTTGCAAGAAAAATCGATTCACAAAAAGCCTGCCCTTTGTGTCTTGTTACTAGCAGATAAACTCCGAGAATATAAATTAATCAAAACTATGGAAGCAAAATAAGTTCAAAGGCTTTGCAAGTGTGTCCAAATACATACCAGACATGAGATTATGCTCCTCTCCTATGTTTATTGGATGGTTAGGAATGTTGGGCGTGGCTAACCACTGGAGTCTGAACCAACTGTCTCGGCTTAACACTGAAAGCCTTCACACCATCTAATCCAGGCCCTGAGCAGTTGACCATCCATGGCCCAGACAAAGAAACCTGCTTCATGCAACAGTAGCAGAGAAGATATTGACATTTCTCGCCTGTGCCCAGATCCGTCATGCTGCACACGCCTTTATTCAATTCTGTGGGTTCACTCCGAGTCGATAGCAAGGACGCCGCTCGTTTAAGAGCAGAATGAAAGCAGATGTGCGGTTAAGAGTGGTCATATCACTTAGCGCTGCTTGCAACGGTACTCAGTGCTCTACCGTGACATTACAATGCCATCCTGTAATCTTTAACTCACGTTTTCTAACCTTTATTCAGCCAAACCCCTTGTGGCAGTTCAGGGCCAGACTGAATTAGACCGGATTGGACTGGACTCCTCTTGCTCATCTCCAGTTGGGAGAATTTACCAGGACTTCTTCCTCCTGGGCCACTATGAGACTCCAATGGTCTGACCACAACTGTGCTGACTCAAAGAATCATTACTCCTAGGTTTAAAAATCTACTTTAAGAAACCATGGACACTGCAGAAAGGGGAAGGGGCATGTGCGATTTGCCGAACGCAGCGAACAAACTGATCGCTGCACCCTGACATATTTCGAATTGTCACGCTGTCAAACCGCTTACAATGAATGCAATTATCCTCCGTTCCCCGGACAACAGCCATGCCACCAGAAGGTGTTCAGTACAACTAGGGGCATGTCCTCGGGCAGGCCAAGGAGAAGCGGAGTACGACGGCGCGCGTGTTCGTCTGTAAATATGAGTCGAGCTTAATCAATAACCTAAAGCGCGGGAAGGCTTAAGGCTTAAACACATTTACTCAGCAATGACAGAAACCCTCCTGGCAAGCAAGACATAGCCATGAATCATGCACAGCTGTCTCTGGGTCAACACATGTCCTATAAAGTTGCTAAACACTGACAGCTATAAAAATAAGCATAGCATTTCATTATATGGAGAGTGACCTGAGCATATTTAACGGTTAAAATCTTAGCCAACTTGGCAGCTTGGGAAATCTTGTAGGGGTATAATGAAAGTAATGGAAGTGTAATTACACTGATCCTAATTGCAGAAAAATTGGAGAAAACAAGAGCAACAGCATGCAACAATAATGCTATTGCAAGACATTTCAATATACACCAGGGCTACATGAGATTGCTCCAGTTTTACATTTGGCACTAAGATTGCACTTTGTGTAAGATGTCAGGCGATTGGTTTACCTAACTTGCTTATTAACTTTAAATCACAAATGTTCAGCATTCGCTGCAGCACAATGGAAGACGAGGGGCCAAGCAAAAAAGGCTCTGGAGAAGGCAGGAAAGCAAAGGGGACTTGGATTTTTCCATATATTTTAGCCAGGCATGTGGTGGACACAGAGGAGCAGAGCTCTCTCTCTTTCTCTCCCTCCCTCCCTCTCTCCTTCTTTCAGGCAGGACTCTACATACTCGCCCGGCCTACTTTCAGGTTCCTTCCCGCAGTTCCGTTTCCAGACAGCAGCTGGAGCTGTGAGCCGTAACAGAGGCACCACTGGCGGCAGGACCCCACGCCTCCTCCTAATTCCCATCATTCTAATTGAAGCTGACAGACACCGCTAATTATGCAGAGATAATCTTCTTCATCTGACTAATTATAATTCCCATTAGCTGCTGATAATGCTCATTAAATTAACTTTCTCCAGGAGAAATGGTGGATAATAGGACCAAGGCCAATCTCATGTAGTCCTCCTGTTGTTAACATGTCTTTCCGTTTTGCTAGCAGTATAATATGGTCAGCAAAGTAATGGCTACACAATTGCACGACAGAAAAAAAAAACAAAACCATAATATTAATGTTAATCTGCAATTTTCTTTTGAGTAAAATGAAAAGATCTTTTTTGACAAGTCATCCTAGTGACACAGGTGGCAGGTTTTGAACCATTTGACCAACTTCAAGTCTGGGCCAAACTAATATATTTAAATTCTTTTTGGCTTGTATGCAAATCAGCTTTGTGGCATGGACTGACCCTTTCCCAGCGGATTAAGGACTTGTGTGAGCAACTACCCCAGATCCCCACAGTGACGGTGGCGATCATTCTCTTCCTCACCCAAACGCAGCGGCGTCCTCGTGTGGCGTGGTGGCCGTGGGTGGCCATTCGAACGCGATCCACGAGAGACACGACGCGCACGGATCCAGACGATGAAAAATTGGTACGAGAGAAGGGAGAGCGCTTCATAATTCATGTTCCCGGTGGGAACCGGCTCGCTTTGATGGAGAGGCACGCTGTGCTCGTGAGGGAGCTCGCCAAGTCAGTTCACAGATAGTTGGCGCATAGGATAAAGGGGAGGAGCATGTATGAGCCAGACGTGATCTTAGGGCTAAGAAAGTCCTGGAAAACTCCAAATAAGGCACATTAGTGATGCACCCTCCTCAGTGTGGTATTTAAGGAGCAGAGAGGTTACCTGCCTACAAGGTGAACTGGCAGGTCCAGTGTTATGGTAATGGATAGTACTGTAGTCTTTTACACAGTCCTGAGGAAAGAGAAAATGATGAAAAAACACTGTTAACCTCTATTACATTTCCCCCCCCAAAGAAACATCATAAAGGAATTTTTTTAGAATTGCGCATTCTCAGTTATTTCCAGTAAAAATTGTTTTGCTGCATTTAGGTGTCAAACAGAGATATCAATTACATAATATTTTATGCTTTTTTGATATAATAAAATAGATTATAATATGTATTGTACCAACGCTCGTTTCTTATCGTAAACTCAGGGTCTCAAATGTGCATTGAAAACACACCAAGAAATACACCCTTCATTCTCTACATGACATAAAGACGCATGTGTACAGTGCTCATATCCTGCGCGCTACAGAGTTCGGCTCTAAGCATTTCGAAGGCTGTGGTCTCATGGTCGAAACGCTGTAATTACAATGGTAAATTCTGTTCCTTCTTTATGGCTGTGAGTGGTGGAGCATCAGCGAGAGCGAGGCTGCTCTAGCAGTGGGATAGTTATGTTAAAATCTAGTGGTCAATTATAAGAGCAAGCAGAAGCCTGTTTAAGGAAGCAGGCTGTAAAAACCTTGCCCTCGAGACCAGGACGTGTCAGATGCGCTGCTGCAACCACTTATGGAGAATGTACCGAGAGCGCCCTAAGAGAAGCTCTCTTATAATGTAATTTAAGTGAAGTAATATTTACCCAAGGAAACCAGTGGGGCCATTCAGAATACTAGAAAAGGATGATTATTGAGGGCCTGAGCTCTTATTCATTATTGCAGACTTGAGATCTTAAAAAAAACAAAACAAAATCAAAGACTTTTGTGCTTGCTTGATTAAACACTGCACTTACATCCTCCATAGTAATTAAGAGAAGGCTGAAAACTGTGAAAATTAGCCTCTGCTTTAATAATTTGATACTGTTGTAAAAAATGGTTTAAATAAGATAAACAACATATATATGTTGTTTGAAAATTTGAGGCTTTTTTTACAACAATTTCAAAGCATAGGCTCATTTCCATAACGTTCTGCCTTCTCTATGATTATATCTATGATTATATCTTGATTATAGTATATATATATACATATACATATATACGAGATAAGTAACTGCAGTGTACTTAGGTGACGTTTTGGACACGGGTCCTTCATCAGCTGTGCTGATGTTTTAGGAACATCAGTACAAGCAAATCATTATTAAAACCATGGCTATAATAAAAATAACTCAGGGGGGAGTCATATAAAACAATGATCTTGTGTCTTTTGCACAAATATATTTGTAGAGGGTAAGACAAACCACTATGGGTAAAAATTGTTTCTTTGTTGGGTTTTTTGTTTGTTTGTTTTTGTTTGGCAGGAGTTTATCTGTGAAATAATCACTAGGATAATGAAACAGCATGATTTGGATCAGATTTAAATATAGACAATATTATTAATAATGTAAGCGGCTTAATCTTTTAAATGATGTTTTATTGTGGATTTAGTTTATACATTTATTTTAGATGTATTAATTGGTTACTGTGTATTGTGATACTGATACACCTAAAGTTAATCAGATTGTATTTTGCACTGTTTTTTTATACTGATTTTTAGTTTCTATTTAATAAGTGAACAACAGAACTTATGCAATAGCTAACAATCTAGTTCACTTGACAGGTCTTGACAGTTGTGGTCTTGTGGTATTGTGTTTAATTCGGTCTATCACCTCAGAGAGCAAGATTGCTTGCAGCTATCTAGCTAACTAACATTTTCTAAGAGGTGTCAACCTCAGCCACCATTCACAGGAAGTGGTTCAGCTTCAGGAACAACAGCTTGACCAATGAACTATAGAAAGATGTTGGTTCAGGATGTGAATGTGTACTGTAGCATGTAGGTGAGTAGCAGTGAGTTGGAGAATGACTACACCTAATGGATCGCTGCTGGCTACAGTATCTAACATTCACTCCAGTTAGCGTGCTAGCTAACGTTAGCTGATTTGACTGTCTTTGAGCATAGATATCTACAGTAGTTGCTGCAATGTTGCTTGTGAGATGTGTTTTGTTGCTGTGTTGCAGAGGTACAGTACATAATCAGTATATTGGTAAATGTTTTAGACAAAGTCACAGCACCAGAACATCTGGAAGCTCCAGTGGACAAGCCCTTTGTGGTGCAGTGTTTGGGCCCCCAGACCCCTTAGGTTTAGTCTACATGTTTACAGTGTCTGGCTTTGCCTGTTTGTGCCATGTCCTCCCTAGACCTGCCCAGGTTCTGCCCATGTGTTTGCTTTAACTCAGTAACTGGAGAAGTGAGTGAAATTCATGAAGTTAGAGCCCAGAGTAGCGGTGTTACACCATCCATAACCACCCTGTCCCTAAGAACATTTGCTAAGGGGAGGTGCCAGGAGAGTACCCAACAAGTGCATGAGAGATGGTGCCATTGCTTTCACTATGTCCAAATTGGACAGGCTGTGGGCTGCTTTAACAGGGACAGCCAGTGACTGATCCTGGCCACCCTTTACATGTATGTCCCCTTTATAAGCCTAAGGGATCATCAATGACAAATGTCTAGGAGTGTTAATGTACGGTGCATGGCTAAGTTGACTTGAGGTAAATGTATAGTCTCATGTGATTAAAATGGGGTCCTAATAGATGTTCTTGGATACAGGGGCATACGTTTGTGTTATCTGGAGAGAGTGGGTGATGTCTAAATGGCCAGTTGTAGCGATAAAGCTTTTTGACAGTTTTCTCTCTGGGCTCCTGCATGCAATGGCAGGCAAATGGATCAAATATTCCCTTTTATGGTTGGATAGATATGCATCTTTAAATTCTAAGTCTTAATCAAGAAAGAATATCCATTCAAATTCTCTTTTCAGTCTCTCAGACAAGCCACTGCTTTGAGTTAATACCATTGTAGAGCTGATTCAGGAAAACTGTGATACACCTGATGTCCTTAGTCTAAGCTCCTTGAGAAGTGAAGTCTTGAATTTAAATGAGCATATTGCAAAAACCATTGTCTCTGTAACATCATATAGAGTAAATGTGCTAGAGATACACTGTCAAAGTGTGTTCAGAATTCAACTCAACATGATATTTACTTACAACACAGAATTGTTTTAGGCTAGATAGTCACAGCACCAGAACATCTGGAAGCTCCAGTGGACAAGCCCTTTGTGGTGCAGTGTTTGGGCCCCCAGACCCCTTAAGTTTAGTCTACATGTTTACAGTGTCTGGCTTTGCCTGTTTGTGCCATGTCCTCCCTAGACCTACCCAGGTTCTGCCCATGTGTTTGCTTTAACTCAGAAACTGGAGAAGTCAGTGAAATTCATGAAGTTCATGAAGTTAGAAATGTTATAATGCCATATTACCACACACCGATGCTTTGTTCATACCAAACTCAGCCCACCACCACCCAAATAAACTCAATCTAAAGTAACTTTTTGTGACTTGGCCAACCATAAAATTGAAATTCATGGCAAGTGGCCCTGTTGATGTATCTCAGCTTAAAGAGATGAACAAGAAGTAGACAAATGTTTTATGAGGAAAGTTAATATTAAGGGTTCTATTCCAGTATTGAAATGTTATAATGCCATTCAAAAGGCACCTTATAAAGAGGTGACAGATTATGTTCAGAATCGTTTCGATCATATATGGATTAAAAAGTTAACTTCACCATTTTTCTGTGTTTGTAAAAAAAAATTCCTGATAGGCATCCACTGCCCCAAATCCGAGACCTCCTTGACAAGATGACTGCTGTTCACTATACTTCGACTAAGTCCTGTTATTTTCCAAGACATTCACAGATCATGTCACAGACCTGAGACAAGTGCTGAGTAAAGTATGAAAAAGTGGGATTAAACTGAAACCAAAATGTGAGCTTTTTAAACACCAGGTTCGATATATGGTATATCTTGTCTGTGGTGATACACACAAAAATTAAAAACTGTTGCAATTAAGGACAAAGGGTGTGCTACAGGGAATCACTCCTTGGTTAGTTGTCATTGAATCACTCCATGGTTAGTTATTATTGAATCACTCCTTGGTTAGTTATCATTTAATCACTCATTGGTTAATTACCATTACTTCTATAATTTCTGTGCTGACATTTCTATGCTAGCGTGACCTTTGTTTCAACTTCTACAACATTCCAGTGAACATGGTGGAAATGTCCAAAAACAAAAAAACACTGTCCTCTGTAACACCAGTTAAGTTGACATATGAGCACAGTGCTGTGGTGGCAAGATTTGTAGACTTGCTGACCAACCCACCCATAGTTGTAGTTTTGAGGGGGATGGGGACATTTTCACCCATTAATTCCTGCTCACCCTAGTCATATAAGGTGTTAGGTTAGGTGGGGTGAACAGTGTTCCTCTCAAAGGTGAAATGAAACTTATTTCACCCATTCTTGTTTTGTCCAGACTTTTTCCTGCCTTTTTGTACTGCAAACCGATGCTTCTAATGAGGGACTAAGAGCAGTCCTTTATCAACATCAGCAAGGTAAACTTTGTGTAATTAGGTATAGATCTAGGACCCTCGCGTCTGCTGAGAAAAATTACCATATGCACTCTGGCAAGCTTGGAATTTTGGCCTTAAAATGGGCCATCTGTGACAAATTCCAAAACTAGTTTTATTATGCACTCAATTTCACTGTGTATTCAGACAATTTTTAGCTTACCTATATTCTTGGTACAGCAAGGTTCAATGCATTGTTGGTTTGGAGAGTTGGTAGACTTTCATTCTGCTGTAAAGCATCACCCTAGTAAGACAAATATAGATACTGAAGCTCTTTCCAGTTTTCCTATCCTGCTTAATGATAACATTGATGAAACTATAGAAAGGTTGTCATAGCAAAATGCCAAGGGAACAGAGTAGTTGAAGAGGAACCAGCATGCATGACTGACATTGGTTGAGTGTGTCACCCCCAGGTGTATCCATGATCCCACCCCAAGACATGAGAAATGCACAGCAATAGGATCTGGCCATTAAAGATGTGAAGACCCTGAAACGTAAAGATTGAAATCCAAATGAGATGGATGAGAAGCAGATGCCCAGGGAGACAAGGAGGATGGTTCAGAAGTGGAACAAGCTCATTATAGATGAAACACTTCTGCACAGACAAGTAGGGTCAAGTAATCATGACCCAAGTTTAAGTCTATTGTTCCCAAGCATCTTTCATGATGACGTGGGCCATGTAGGCACAGACGAGGTCATTCTGTCGGTTTGAGAAAAATTCTATGGCCATACATGCGGTGTGAAGTTGAGGACTATGAGATCGGGAAATGTGCATGTATGAAGCAAAAAGATCCTTGCATTCCAACTAAAGCACCTTTCAAATCTCCACCACTGGATCATTTGGAGATCATGGCAGTTGATTATCTCCGTTTGAAGCCTAGCAATGGTAATGTAACGATGGCTAGGGATCTTGTCTTATTGTTGTTTATTATTTTACTGATTTTGCACAAGTTTACATAACCAAATATGTCTGGCAAGACAGCTGAGAAAATAGTTTATGCTATCATCCCTCATTTTGGTTTTCTATCATAGCCAAGGGCATGAATTTGAAAATGGTTTATTTCAGAGGTTATGAGAGTTGGCTGGTATTTCACATTCCTGTAAAACTTCTTACACTCCCCAGGGAAACCTGTAGAGAGTGAACCATACAGTTTTTCAGATGTTTTGTACTCTGCAAAGGGAGAAAAGTCTTATTCACATATATCTTCCACACATATTTCATGCTTAGGCATGAAACATGATATTACTTGTTTTGCCCCATACTTTTTCCTTTATGGAAGACCACCTTGTTTACAATTTGATCTGCTTTTTGACCTGAAGACAAAGGAAGACAACAGATCTTAACAAAAATCTGCATTATTGTTGCAATTTGGGCAAATAATATGCAAGGTTAAGATTATGAAATTGCATCAGAAAACAAAGTCCTCAGTCAAAGGGAAGTATTACTATGATAGCGGTATGAAAGGGGTTGCAACTTGGTGCACTTGTTTGGTGCAAGTTCTTGTTTGTAATCTGTCAGAAAAGCTGGGTCCTCGAAAACTAGGTAGTTATTGGGACAAAGTTTATTTAGTCAGCTCTGTGTTCAGCTCTGTGTTCAGCTCTGTGTTCAGCTTAAGCATGGAGGAATGACTGAATCCTCCATGTATCTCATACACACTTGCTCATGCCTGTCTATGATTTACCTTTGGAAGAAAAGCCTCCACATGGAAACGCTGAAAAGTCCTCCTGGAGAAAAGCATTTAGAGAAAATTCTGGGGACACCGACCAAAGTTCTGATGACTTTGATGAGAAAGGTGAAATTACATATAATGTCTGCCCATGCAGCACAGATTGAACCATCTCAATTAGGTCACCCGAGCCTCTCTCTAGAGCTGGAGCTCCAACAAAAGAGCTCAGACCTGCAAGAAAGAATTGCAGAGGACATACATGGAACATGGAGGGCAATTTCAAGAAAATCTTGAAATCGATGTTTCTATGGGCATCGGAGAAAACCTCAAGAACCATTGGAGATATTGGAGAACCTGTGGTGAGATCAGCATATCCAGCACGTCCAGAAGTTTGTCACTCTAATAGGTCAGACGTCTGGAGTTATTAGTTATTAATGGTTGGCAAAACCACTCTGGGTACAAGTTGTCCTGCCTCCCTACCCAAATGAACAGTTGCATAATTGCTTTAAGGGACTAGCAACAGGTCAGTAGATGGAACTTGGCAGTCTATGTAGAACAGTAATGGGGTATATATCTCTTTTACTTAGGAAGTTGCAGTATGAATACCAGAGTTTTGCACCAGCTGTACTAAGGTAAAATACCAATTTATATGAATCACCCCCAATCGTGGCCTTGGAAAAATCTAAAGGGGTTTCCCTGACATGTTTATGCATCCATTGTGATAGTGATTCAGCTGGTTAAGTTCTGTTTTGTCACAATTCATTCAAGCACTACTGTTATCATAGTCTAGCCCAATATTTCAGCTTTTGATGTTTAGTGCTAATAAGCACTCTTGTCTTGAGAAAATATTAATGAAAGGTTGAAGGAAATGGTTATACATGTTCTGTTTGAACAGAACTATTTATTCTGTTCCATATAATAGCGTCAGCCATAGAGTGTGTGGATTATGCAGATGAATTATAATTATAGATTAAAGCAATTTAATATTTTAGATAATCACATTTTTGTCTTTTAAACTTGTAAATGTTTATGAAAGATTGTGCATTGATACTAATGTATCAGATTGTACTTGAATTGCCTTTTTGATACCGATTTCTGTTTAAACTCAATTTCTGTTTACAGTAATGAATAAACACCAGAACTTTTGTCCCAGCTAACAACTGTGTGTGTTTCTCTTTTACTAAGGGGAGGCCTGTTCTACACCGTGCACAGGTTCCCTGATGCCTGGGGCCGTTAACAGATCCAGCCTGCCTGAACCCGACAGTGTCAGTCCTTGCACCCTACAATACAGCACCGAGCTCTAGGGCACTTAGTACAAACAAAACAGAAAGAAACAAATCATCATTTTTAAGTTGGGCTGTTGACCCACTTAAGCTCCATTCCACCAATGGAGCTTGATTTGATTTCAGCAGCATAACATGCGCAGAACATTTTTAGCTGCAGGGTTTCCAGTTGTCCTTTTCATGTATTCAACCCTGTTTCTGCAGGAAATGTAATAAAAGAAAAGTTGCTTCCCACAAGCCTGAATGAAACCCTCCAACCAAAACAAGCCTGATGCAGTAACTAATTTGAATAGGCCCACTAACCAATAGGATTTAATTTGCAATTATTCTCACCTAGTGCCTTATAGTGAACCTGCCTCTGTTGCATTTCAGCATGAAAAACATCTTTAAATGTTTCAGATAATCAAAATGAATAAATATAGGATGTGCCGTTTTAGACACAACATGTCAGAATAATTACATTTTATTTAAGCCAACAAACAGAGAATATGCTTTTTTTTCTTAAGCCAGATGTAAACGGAATGAAATATTGGAGTAATTTAGTAGACAGACACCATTACTTTGAACTAAAATAAAAATTAAAAGCTGTTAACAACTGCAAGTCTCCCTGTGTTTGCCGTTATCACTAACACCATAACCCTTCAACACAGCTGTCATTTTAATACCACTATGGTTTCGACATAAAGAATCAAGTTATGTTCTATTATTTGGAGGCTGTCAAAGCTGTAATATCGCAAATGTCTCATTTCTTTGCTCTTGGCCAGATCACTGGGCAGTGCGGCAGACGGGAATTCTAACGAGATCGTTAGTGATTATTTTTTTTTTACAGTGCAAGGTCGTTAGGAAAGGGTTTTACAGTCGTTATCTGTCCAAGACAGGCCGAGACATTAACAAAGCCGTCAGCCGCGAGCTGATTCACCCACTGAATAATTTCTGTCCTCGGCAGCCGCGCATTTACCTGCGTTTTGGGATGTGCTGTGCCATTTAAAAATGCAGGGAGGGTCTGTCAGAGATGAGAAGCTTCAATAAGGGGCTTGATCGCGAGACGTTCCCAAAAATGCTCCCGTGATCAGCCGTCCGACGGGGTTTATCGCCGGTGCTGCTCACCCTTTACTCACCCACCACACCCCCAGCACTTCTCAATCCTCCAGGCCTTTTGTGGGTCTCCTGGGTTCTCCTTCCTTTACCTTCTCTTCCTCGCACCTGCAATTTTGCAGGTAATTAACCCCTTCCGTCTTTGTTTGGCGGTTGGGAGAGACCTTTCTGCCTTTAGTGCGGTAGAAACATCACATTTGTATGCACAGACATGAGGTTAATAGCCTACATGCCCTGGCATGACAGAGATGCAAAGTTGATCAAAGTGAAGATTGCAGTTCTGATAACCATGTCAAAGCCAAAAAGTAAAGACGAAGAGAAGGTAAAAGTGCAAGCAGGCAGTTTTAGACAAGACATCTGGACTTAGACAAGACATCAGGAAAGAGCGGTAAAGACAGGACAGATATTTGGCCACAAAGCAAAGCTGAGAAGTAGCCAACCTGCCATAGAAGTAATGTACACTAAATGAGAGGAGTCATTGGCCAAGCTATCTGATGGTGAAGGGACTAGGGTTGGCAGTCGAGGGTTATGCATTTTTTATGCCCTACAAATTTTGGTAGCCTGCGTCACGCTAAGATCACAGATGTGAATTTAATGTACTTTCATTCTGGTCTCTGTGTTCATTTCTTTTCAATGGGAATGTTAAAATCAGTCACAAGTGCAGAGCTCGAGTGCTGACCAGTGCGGTTCTTAACAGTGGAGAGGCAAGCTGCACTTCTGGGACTCCCATCTGAGCCATAAGCCTCCTATGTCTGAGGGCCTTTAAGAAGCCAATCTATCTTACCACGGCGAGAATGCAGGTGACCTGCACCTGTACTGGTGAGCTAAAAGTCCTCAGCAGAACTGTGGACCTGAAAAAGTAGGTGATCACAAAGATCATCTGCTATAGGGTGAAGATGTTGTGCCATACAGTTAAACGCCATTTGGATTCATAATGTCGTGCAATCTGGTGTATTGTGCGATAAATTTGGTTTTCCACCGTAAGCATGTATGGTATTGGATAGCAAGAAACCTCACTGTCACTTAAAACAAAGCCTTGCTGTGAAACACAAGAGCTCGACATTCTTACTTTGATTACCTTAGTGTGTCAGATCATCAAGACCTCCCTGTCATGTTTCCCTGCACGCTGAATGGAACCAGAAGTTTAGAGACACCAGAGGGATTTATCAACAGGCAGGGAAAAAAATCAGTTTCGCTTTTTGTGCATAATGAGGAAGTCTATTTCAGGAACATCAGGTGGTTTGTAATTATTTTTTTTTTTTTATGGCGGGTGAGATGTGATGTGTCTATTTCCGACCCTGTGCTTTGTATCGGGCCACTCCAAAAACAAGATCAGTGCGAATAAAACATGAACACAGAGGCGTAATTCAAAGTTACAGATACAAAGCAATCTTGTTTGCAGTGAGGCTGCGTGGAGAAAACCGCGACACCGATTCCGCACTCTGATTCCTTGAATATGATGGTATTTCAATTGCATTAAATATAGACAGCTCCCTAAATAGCGGAAATCCACAGGTGTAACAGAGATTTGCTGTTGGCTGTCATGTGTTTTCACAGGAACAATCTCCCATTTCAGCGCAACATCTCCTGGAGAGGCAGGACCGAAATAAACAAAGAGAAGGAGAGGGTTTGTGGGACTAGCAAAGTCATAACAAATAATTCTTTTTCTATCACTTTCTGTCTGCCAATAAAACATCTGAAATAGCTTTGTGTTTGGGGACAATTTAAAGATGAAAGAATATAGCTGCAATAAACCAGTGGAAGCACTCAGGCACAGTAGAGGACTGGGGGAATGGAACAGCAACATGTGAGAAGTACCCCATAATGCCATGCACCTACTGACACCTCACTAAAGCAGTTTCACAATTCACTGGGCAAAGAGTGGTTAACCTCCACATTCCTTAGCTTCAGACATAACATGTAAGCTGAAACTGAGATGAGTTTGCAGCCATGACGGATCTACTTCTTTTTCAGGCAAATCTCTTTTTTTTTCTGAATGGGGTTATATTTGTGGAAATCCCTTTGTCAATATACTATGTAAATCTGCTTTCTACAACAAACATAAAGGAAATCGAAACAAAGAATTTATCCTTAAATGCTACTTTGAACAATAGCATGACTGGAAATATGAATGAGTGAATCAATGAATGAATTAATACTTTATTGATACCAAAGGATTGGGGAATTACGTTCCACTGGGAAAGATAACATTAGGAAGGACAAAAAAAATATGATCACAGATTGTTCTCTCGACAGGACAACAGTCTGTGAGTGCAAAAAAAAAATCCCCATAGCACATACAAGCATTGGTGGTGACACAGACAATCAAGCAGTGATATATGGTCTATATTTAATTAACCACTCCATATCACCATTTTTTTTCCCTAATTCCAAATTTTAACTCTCATTACATAGGTTTAAAGATTTGATTTAAAGACTTCAAAGCTAAACAACCCTGTATTCGTTGCTGTAAATGTTTCCCATGCATAAGGGAGAGAGTCGGGAGGATAGGATGCTGAAAGGTGGTTTATAGTTCAGCCCTGTCCCAGCCTAACTTGACAAGCACACTTTACAGCAATCAGTTATTAATGTTTCATCCCTGCTTGGACAATGCCTAGCTGGTCAGGCGACACAGAGGGAAGGACTCCAATCAATAGCTGATCTGAATACAGAGGACGTGAGACACAGAGTTTGCACTGACTATGAGACGCCTGGGAACATTTGGAGCAGCACCGGTATGCCGGACCAGTCAAATCAAGTCATGAGTTATGCAACTTTAACAAAACCCATTAAATACAAATAACATTTCCTGAGCTGTGTTCTGGCCATACAAACTACAACACTTGTTTAACACTCCCGTTTCACCCATTTTCGAAACCATATGTGAAAAAAAAACTAGACAAGCATGTTGATGGAATAAAATGATCAAATGTGGTACTCAGAGCTGGAGGCTGAGCGCTTCACGGCAGGAAGCCAGATAGTCACCATATGTGTATCCTCTGTAAAGGAACTTGTTAATGCTGCAGTAGACTAAAAATAACCACGGTCAGCTATTTCAGGGGAATTTTACAGAGTTTTAGCACATGTGTCTAGCTGTATGTGTTTGTGTTACGGTAACTGTAGGCACCCATCACAAATCGTTTCATTCCGCACCGTAATTCAACCCATAACAAAGAGCTCATCAAAATCAATCACAAATATATACATTCAGGTTTTCACGGCCCAAAGAGCATTTCCCCACGAGAGTACACGAGTTTAAGGTATTTCAAATGAACGTCCTTTCTGTTCATCAATTTCTTTCTATTTTGTGGAATGGCCAGTCATTCCTGTTTGACCAGTGGCTTGCTAATGAGCGGCGGCTAGCGATGCATCCACACATTTGTAGCCCTCTCCATTAACAGGCAGCCCAGCTAAGCGCTTCGCCCATTTTCTGTGAAAACGCATGGCTCTCCCCAATAACAGATCTGTTAGAGGGCTGGTCCAGAGCCAGCGGTGACAGCGCAGAGATTGATGCCCACGGCCTGCCTGCAGCCGATAGGGAAACGGTCCCGGGCAGGTCTGGCTGGGCAAGGCCGAGAGGAAGAATGCACAATGGACCGGCCTGAAGAAACCCACTGCCCAATCTCAGCCGTCGGGGTGGTCAGAACGCACGGAGGAGTTCACACGGAGGGAGGCAGGGCAGGGTCCACACAGTTTGGAGTATGTAGAAAGGGGTTAGCACATTCGCTTAGGGGAGCGTGGGGCAGAAGTGCCCTGAATCCAAATGGAATGGAATCCACCACCATCATTTCAGGTCATTTCCCGCAATGTATTCTGCAGCATTATTTGCAGATAGCCACTAATGGAGTGTTTTAGCATACCTACCATCCTCTCTCTCTCTCTCTCTCTCTTACACACACACACACATATACACATATTTTGCCACATGCATCAGACCTACCGTGAATAAATGACTCTACCAACCAGCGAAGTCCACTGGAGTCCATTTCGCCTGCTTTCTCGTCCACCCACGGAGCAGCCAGTCTGCTGCTGGGATCACAGGTACAGACCGCTGCTTCAGACCAAGCAAGAACGGGCCGGGGTCCTTTTAAAGAGCCGCTCATCAGGCCCCAGCGCCATCACTCTCACCCACATCCACCCCCAATCCCAGACTCCCCCCTGTCACCTCCACTGATGTCCAGGGTTTCTTGCACGCTTAATATTCTTTAAAATAACTGAATTATAGTTTAATTTCTTGAGAGATTCGGTGTAACTCGGTTATTTAGTAAACAATAAAGCATGTCCTGCTCTGGTGAAGTATAGGACATTCTGTGCAACTCTGATAACTCCCTTTGTGTAATGAAGCAGTCTTCATTTATCTTCATCAGCGCCAAAGTACACAAAAGCAACAAAAACGAAAGAAAAAGCACAATAAATAAATAAGTGCGAAAAACAAAACAAAAAACAAACAGATTCAGTCTATTGACAATTAAGCAATATTGGACATTATTCACCGTGGAGATGGACGGCGGTTTGGGCTCCGCCTCCTGCCGTGCGGGCGCTGAGCCACCCCGCCTTCATTACCATTTAACGTTACCGTGTTGGTTCCACTCCAAAGGCTCAGCTATACATTAGCAACTCGCTAAACGGGCCGGCATCCCGGAGCGATGACGCGTGGACAAGCAGTAATGCGGAGGTTTAAGCACACGTGCGTTCGCACTGCATCGTGGGTGGTGGAGCAGAGGGTCGCTGGGACATGTTGACATGAGGTGCAGTAGCCATGTCTGTTTTTTTTTTCTTTTCCTTCCCCACCAGTCAATACTCAAAGAGAATGAGCACAAACATTAATTCACTATTAGTCAATGCACCAGACTGAGTGGACTGAGCAACCAAAGGCACCTGTGGTGTATAACCAGCAGACAAAGATCCAATAGATGATATTAAACCTCAGATATCACCACATCGCTGTGCCAGACACAAAGAAGCAGAAGGGTTCTTGTTATTAAATGCACTGATCGAACAACCAAACAAAAAGTCACTGTTCCGTTTTTTACAGACGGCAGCAATTTTGAATGAGCGCAAACCCACGTCCTGCTATAGTGTCCAGGAAGGCGCCGCCGTCAGAGCCACAGAGCTTAGCAGCAGCGTGGCTATCTCCCGAATTCGGCAGGATAAACCAGGGATGTCGCCCTTTCTACAGCAGATAAGGCATATCACTCTAATGAAAAGTTTGTGCCTGTTTCAGTGAGAAGGGAAAGCTATCTTAAGACAGGTGGAATGGGCCCTTGTGTGAACACTGTGCAGTGCCAACACACTGACTGAAACTGACATTTAGAGCAGTCCTGGGTAAAATCCCACAGACACATCGTGTCTTTGGGCTGAGATTAGAGGTTTTTTTTTCCTTGTACATAATGTAGTTTGCCTCTTCAGCGAGACAGATTGGGTCTAAGTTAATGACAAACGTTTCATATCATTTCATCACTTTTCAGAAGCCTGGAGCATTGGCAGAAGTGGGAAGCCATCTTGGGAGGAGGGTTACTGTTATCTGAAGGAAATTTTGAAAACAAAACCAAACCAAAGTTCAATGAAAGCAGGTACATTTACAACTAGTCCAATTATCTAGACCCGAACAAAGGCATAGAATATTTGACATCTTATCCTGTGCATAATTGCAATTAAATGTGTGTTTGTGGAACGTCTGCTTAAATGTGCACTGCCTAATTTTGGAAGAACAAAGTTGATTGATGTTCATAAACAAACAAAAGTGTAGAAAAAAAAGGAACAAACAAAAATGGAGGACATTTTTGGCATGTAATGGGGTGAGAACGGTTCTCTGAGATCACAGCCCATATGCAACAAAGAGTTCAATTATCTTCAAGAGTAAACGTGTTTGTGACAGAAGGAAAACAGTCTTAAAATGTTTCAGCAAAATGTATTTAAACTCATCTTCTCTCTCTCTCTCTCTCTGTTTCTCTGGCACACCCTCCTCAGGTGCCATCCAGGAGAACCGCTCCGGATACGGGCCGCTGCAGCACGTTTGGGTCCAGAGACGGCCATTCCTTCACAGCGCTATGCATAATGCCCGCTGGCCGAGAGCTAATTCTGTTTGTTTGAAAGAGCAAAGGAGCAAAGTGTAAATCTAACAATTCTCACACAACAGCATTTGGCTGAGCCCCCAGGATCAAACCCAATTCCACATTAAGCCCCGTCACTCACAGCTCTGCCCTTGGAAGAACGAGAAAGACCAAAAAAAAAAAAAAAAAAAAGAAGTCATGCTGATGAGACTGATAGAGGGGTTCTCACAGGACGAAGGCTCTATTCTACAGGGCTCCCCCCTCATCCTCTCTCCTTTCGTCTGACAGACGAACGACCGCGAAGCTAAAAGCCACCAGCTTCTCCCTGCAATACTGTACACACACACACAAACACAAACAGCTAGACACACGTGCTAAATGTAAATAGAGCTGACAACCACCATCCGAAAGCCTCCGTCCTCCTCCTCCACCCATGAACATGCGCAGCGCTTTCGTAATGCTGTAATTACGCACTGCCTTGCAAAGAGGCCTTGTGCATAGCCATGAGTGTGCGGCACGGAGTCTATTTACTTTAAAGCTGGACTTTGCTAATTATCTTCACTGCACAGCTAATTACGCCTCACTTCAAAGGCTCTGCCGATGAGGCTCCAGGCCTGCTGTTTCCAAGGTGGACCGAATTATGACATTTATGGATAATTGGGTAATAACCATGTTGCCTCCAGGAGTACACAGTATGCCGGGGCTCCTTCAGCTCGAACACTAGACAAACACGCATCTTTTTCGGATCCCATTTCTCCCCTTTTGTTGTGAGAACAGAAGACAAAATGTAAAAGAACCTCCCTCTAAGTAGGCCAGTTTCAACATTTGTTTTACGCTGATACATCCAATGCAAAAGGACAGGCCTGTGACATCTGCCGGTGCATAATCCATTTTTATCTATTTGAATATTTCATTTTTTTTCATCTTGCAAGTGCTAACGTCAGGGTCTGTTCCTTGTTACTGTTTGGAGGGCTCCATTAGCATAAAAATCAATTCTGGGTGTGAGTAAATACAGCCCACCAGCGGAGATGGGCAACGGAGCAAGCGCTCTTCAAACGCAAACGAGCCCCAGCTCGCATTTTTCTTGTTCTCTTTTACTCTGGCACGGTAACAGAGATCGTTCAGGCAAGCCCATATAACAATTTCATCCTGATTAGATTCATAATGCCTTAATGGTTTGATTGCAATTTCTAGATGGTGAAAGGGACATTGTGTGAGGGGGAGAGAAAAAAAGGCCCAATACAAACAGCAAATACATAAAATGTGGTGTTGTGTGGTAGACAGATTACTCTAGAAGCAGCGACCGCCTGTCAGTCATGTGGAGAAATCTGTATGCTTGGTATGCGCGTCAGTGCTGGTACGCAATGGAATGAAATACGCTCGCTCTGTTATAGTAGACTGTGAAAGATTCTTGTTCATCTCATGAGGAATCAGTATTATGAGAAACTGTGTTCAACAAAGCATTAGACCCGTAAAGTCGAAGCAAACTTATGTAACAATGAGCCTAAAGAACTAACAACACGTGAGAACAGGCCGTGATACACATACTAAAACTAAAGCATGACTGTGCTCAGTTCCTGTGCTACACAGCAATCTGCGACCATCGAATCCTGTGACAGCTGTTGCACAGATATTACAGCGTCAAATATTCTGGGCTCGTGCACGTACCCTTTTCTCCTGAAACATTATGTTGGCCACAAAACCGAAATCGTAATGGATATGATTACCAGTATTTAGACTAGTAAGGTACTGCTGTTCCAATGTACAAGTGGAAGTACCATCCAGACACCTCCATGCTTCAAGCTGTCAGTGTAGACGGTAGGTGTTCGTGTGCGTTTTAAATTTCTGGTTGATGTAAGCATAACCTAGACGGAATCGAAAAACAAATTTAGCTCCTCGTAAATTTAGTCTTTGATGATTGTTGATTTAGCTTACCCTGCAGAACACTGAGCTAAAACACAGAACATTAATATTTATTTTGTTCCTGCTCACACAATATTATGCCAAGTTTCACCGCCACGCGAGAGCGAGTCCATTGAGGTAGCGGTGAACTGTTTCCCACATTTTTAAAGGTGGGACTGTTTCATTCATTTATTTCCATAGTTTAGGCCTACTTCTAGGGTTGCCACCTGCCACGCTTTTCCTGGGCTTGTTCTCATTTTTAATAGTCATTCCCAGAATACGCATTCTCCCTCCTAAAAAACTTTGCGTAATATTGAATAGGCAACATCATTTTTAAAATGACTGTAGATTTAGTGTGTGACCATGTTCTTGAAATATGCATCGTTTTCCTGCTGGTGTACAATATCACTGGGTGTGATGGGGTGCTTACTTCAGCCTTGGCGCCTACTACAGGCACCACGAGATATGCAGTGAAAAGATAATTGAACTGAATCTCCTAAAGCCTTCTACTTAATGATAAAGTTATTCTAGAGGATCGATATAACCACTGAGATGGGCGGCAAGACGCAGGAAGAAGATGAGATTGTGTCTACTGGGTCTCGCCGGCAAGTCGAAAAAGAAAATGAAACTTTCAGCTTATTTTAATAATAATGTCTGGATGAAGAATGGAAATTATACCGCATGGCTAAAGTCGACCTCAGATGAACCACTTTCTGCTACCTGGTCCACATCAGTTGAAATTGTGACACGAGGGCAAAACTGCTTTGGATCACCATACAAAACACAGAACACCTTCAATCACCTTCAAATCAGACCAAAGCAGTTTCATTCCTGATCATGAAAGATGCAAAGGACTCAGATGGATCATTTCCTGGGAGTTGTAGTTTTTAACAGCTTACCATGGTAAGCAACATCACAGCGAATACCTATCAATTGACTATACGAACAAGGTCAATGCAAAAATATTCTGTGACTCTATCTAATATTGCAACAGAGATGTCTTCAACTAAGAGAGATTCATGTGTTGGCACTATTTAATAGAATTTAGCAGTCTCCCCATACATGGTCCAGTACTTCTGGGAAACTCAGGGTGTGAAGTTTGGTTTACCAAATTTTCATGATGACCCCAGTGAATCTCGTGAAGCCATATTTAAACACGTTAGTGTCCATCACTGAAAACAATGGAATCGCATCAGTTAATTATGGTCAGCAAACCTCGCTTTTTCAGAAACTCAGAGAAGCTGATGCAAACATTCTGAAGTGAAATAGCAAGTGTCACCTAAATGATACTGTGAAAACAGGTAATCACGCTTTTAATTACGTGGGTTGCCATGTGGAGACCTTCGTGTTTTTGAAATGTGCGTACTGAATTCAGTTGTTCTTCTAACAAAGTGGAAACTCTTAAGGACTTCACAGCTACTAAAAGCAGCAAGATTCTCAGGTGTGTCTCCACATGCTGGTTGGCTTTGCCGCCAGTGGCCCAGTGGATTTATAATGTGTCCCTCGGTAAGAAGAACTGCCCAAGTATTGTCTGAACATTAGTGTGTAGTGCTACTGACGCAGAAAACGTGGACCCGACCCGTTACTGTACGCGTCCTGGTATCCGTGCATAATGTGATGCAGGAACTCAATTGCTCTGTTAGGAACAGGAGTGTCCATACAGCTGTGACTGACAACTACTCGGTGATGAACTGATTGCTCAGTCAGCTGATTGCAAGGAGCACAGAAAAATTCGACAGCAGCAAAACAAATAATGAAAATCCTGTGACTCTAGCAACAACGGTTCAGATAGTTTTGTAGACAGATAGTTTTGAGAAATCAGTGCTACATCTTGAATACATTTGCCTTGAACGACCAGGTTGTTGCGCACACTTGTCTCAACCTTGATGATGGACAGTCCCTCCAGTGGCGCCGAGTTGGATCATTCAGTGGACAACGTAGACCTGCATCATGATGAAGAAGTTGTATGGTGATGTAGTCATCTGGAATTAAGTACTTGACACCATTCCTAAGGACCTTAGAGAGCTAAAACATGAAAGTGAGCCTATTTTGTTTTTTGTTTTTTTTTCAGCAAAGCAACTGAATCCACTGAGCCGTTGAAAGAAGTTGCTTTTGTTCTTTCCGTACCAGTCAACGGTGGCTATGTGGAGCAAGCGTTCAGTCACACAGAGGATGTCTGGGCTGACCAAAGGAACAGACTGTCAGGCGCAATGGTGAAGTATGAGCATGGGTCGCAATGCACTGAGTTCGTCGCCCACTGAAGAACAGAGAGAGCTGACATCTGCAGCAAAGGGAAATGCCAAAAGCAAATGTGAAATTGGGTAACGTGAGGCATGCAACAGTGTGTGACTGAGGGATGCTATGCAGATCAAATGAACTGCGTTGTAAATGGATACAGGATAGGTTTAAGTAAGGTAAATGCAACTGCATCTCCTACACAGCAAACACAAACGCGGCAAGCAGGTAACGCGCTGTTTCTTCTCACGAACGTGCTGAAGGTGTTTTAAATATCGAGGTCTTTGGTTGTTAGTAGTCTAGAACGAGGTTGGAGATAGAGCAAGTTGTCGACTTGTGAATTTTCTCTACAGTGTGTTTAAAGATAATGCAGACTGGGCCTTCAGTTTAGTAGACTACATATATAGTTTTATCAGTGGTTATATAATGGAGGGAGAGCACAGGACATTGAGAAGTGAGATTTCAAAGACCAAGTAAGATATGAGTAATTAAGTATTATAACATGCCAGTGAATAATAGTGAAACTGTATAATTGTGACATTATAAAAGTTAGAATCACAGATTATAGTCCAAAAGATGAAACTATTTTATAAAAAACTAAAGATGAAATTAGCTGGATAAAAAACCCTTATGGTAATGTAACAACTGCAATAGTGTATATGAAATTACTTAGTAGACAGGCAGCATTCATGAACTCGGAGTAGAGAAGTAAAAAAAAAATAAGCAGAAAGATTAAAGGGCCTACAACGTACTTGGAAAAAAACTGCTTTGTTGGAGTATCACTGACGATGTCGGTGGTATCTAACGCCTGCATCACTTCCAGCCCACAGACCTATGTGAGAGGGTTAGCGCGTGCCCTGGGTTAGCGCTGGGCTGTGCCCGCTGACTTCGAGTTCGCGGCCCCCTCTCCAAACGGAGCACGGCCTCCCGAGTGCGTCGGGATAATTAGGGCACTTAGGCCCCGTCAAAGTCATTTGATGACACTGATGTGGGAGATTGATATTCATGCTCCACTTGCTACCCTCTCCACCTGAGCGTGGCGTTTACTTCCCTGTGCAATTAGGAACTGATAGCAAAGAGAGACGACGAAAGCGGGGCCCGGGTCATATTTGCATTCGGCGTCACACATTTAACGAGCTCTGAGCGGGACAATCAACAGCTATTCTGGCCCTTTTGACACGGTCAATTTCATCGATGCGGAAATGAAAGAATTTAAATTTTCTACCCTTATTACTGATCAATGGGTATTTTGGGTCTCTGAATAACAAAACTGGTCTTGCCTATTTTATGTGCAGAGTTCAGCCAACTCATCCCAACACTCAGTAACACATACTGCTGAAAATGCCACGATCTGTGTGCTAGACTTTAAATGTGTAACCTAAATACAAATGATTGAACTGATTTGGAAGCAATATGGTTGCACATAAAAAGTATTTAAGTTTCCTCCTTAAAAGTATGCAAATAAACTGCAAGAAATATATGCGATGCTATATTATGAAGACTGAATGAGGATAACATACCGAGAGAAATCGCTGGATCCCCCCCCCTCCCCTTCCCAATCGTACGTCTTTTACATTCGTGGAACCACAGTGCCATCCAGTGGCAGATAACCGAATAAACCCTTGTCTGACCAGTATTACTGTGTAAACAAAAATAAATGTGGAATAGACAGAAAGAACTGAAGACAACATTGTGGTTCATATTTTTTTCGTGTTTTAATATCAGTGTATCTATTAAAAAATCCCAGCAACCATTGTTATCAAATAAAAACAAAATCTATGTATAAAAATGTATCCAAACATCTACCCTTTGCTACCCAGAGTACAACTAAACGAATGTACTGAATAATTTCTTTAAACAGTCATATTTAACAGTATTTATAAAAAGGCAACCAATAGCAATCCACCTGAATGTGCCAGAACCAAGCAACGACTTCTCATTCTTACGCTCCCATCTTATATAAAGTAATGCGATTTGTTTTTCTTCACAATAAATTAACACAGGCACATCATTCTACAATGATGAAGATCCCAAAAGCACAAAGAATTATGTAAAAAAATAATAAAAGCTTAGACACAACACAAACAAGTAAAACAAAATAAATGGTGGGGAAAAAACAAAAGACTGGGCAGCAAATTTTTTTTCTTTTGGTTTGATAACGCATTTTCAGTTTCCATAACAACACGACTTTGTGTGAGCATCTGAATAATACATATATATTTATATATATATATATACACACATATATATATATATATATATTTAGTTATATAAATATATCAGAACAAAATAGGCTAAAACTGTTATAAAAACATTATTGGTTACAAAAACATTTAATACCAAATAGAAGTTTATGCATATAAACTTCAATAATTTAAATGATAATAATAAAAAGAAAATGTTCTCACATTATGTGTCCAGCCCCAGCTGGGGCTCCCATTCCTGCTTTTAGTTTCACATGATTAACTTCTTCCTGCATCAGTGAAGAAGGCCGTGCTATACTTCTGTTCCCACACCCAAACAAAAGTATAAATACAACTAGAAACATGTATATACAGCAGCCACTGCAGTAACTACTTAATAAGTTAGCATGGGCCCTTTTACAGCTATTTACAGAGTTCATATATATATATATATATAGAGAGAGAGAGAGTTAAATAGAGGAACACTTTTACGAGTGGAGGTGAAAACGTCAGGTGGAATGAAGGGTGGAGTGTGGAGTTGCAGCGTTTGGTCGCCCAGCACAGTGAGGGAGAGGTGATGGGACTCATCATGTTGGTCGGAGTGGGCGGGGCCTGTGAAGCTCGAGCACTGCTGAGCAAGCGGCATCCTGGTGTGACGAGTAGTAAGGCGTTACCAGCCCTTACACGCTGGGCTGGGGCTCACGGCAGGTCAGTCGATGTCACTAAGGTCGCTGGCCGGCTCGTCCTGCACGCGGTTCAGGTGGCTCATGGCCCGGGAGAAGGCGACCCGGACGGCCTTGCGCACACCGGAGGTGCGGCCTTCCATCATTTTGATCTTGTCGATGGTCTTGTCAATCCCAAGAGGAACCATTTTGGATTTAGGTAGCCATTGCCTAGAGAGAGAGAGAGAGAGAGAGAGAGAGATAAAGAATGTCAAGAACTACAAAACAACAGCATGCAGGACTGAAGGACCGAGTGGGGCTGATCGCCCTTAAAACCTCACCAGCTGCGCTTGTTGTCGAAGAATAGGACAAGGAAGAGCTTCTCTTCGGACTTGTACTGCATCTGTTCTCCGATCCGGAGCACGTCGAGAGGGGGGATGGGAATGGACTCCCCATTGTGATGGCAGCCAACACGAGGCATGTGGGGGTCGATTATCTATAAGAAACAACCACGTGCAGATATTAGACCTGATGGCCAGAGTCCTTTAAAAGATAAAATAAACGAAGCCATTAAAATATTAGGAGGAAGAACGCTGCCACCTAGTGGATAGAGAAAATACTTAAATTCCTCCCCAAATGTACAACCAATCGATCATATAATTGCATATCCTCGATCCATGCACTTTGGCAAAGAAACAGAGAGACACGGTCATTTTCCCACTCAAGCATGCAGGCTCACACTCACCAAGGCAGGGTAGGAGGGGTATCCGCTACATTTTGCCCAAACTAGTTTTAGAGGTTCCAGGACAACTGTTGCAGCGCTAGCAGGCATCCAAATATTGCTGTTGCCGACTTCTACGGGAGCGGGAATAACGACAGTTAAGAGGGGTTCACTGCAGAACAGAGCAGAACACTTCCAAAGCCATGCGTACAGTGGCCGAGCAGAAAACGCCACACAGCGCATCCGGATCACGCGCGACGCAGACGCGGGGTCGTCCCAGCCGTCCCACACAAAGGCCGGCAGGCTTCCGCTGAAGTTAGACTTGAGTTTAAATGTAAATGTGCACATTGCAACTGATAGCCATTACATTTGCTAGTCACAATTGCTAACTGAGAAAACGAGGAGAGGTCTATTATGGTCCTCTGCTCCAGAGCTGCCAACAGTGGTCAAACATGCCCTCCAACCTGCCACTGATAGAGGGTTTGTGGGGGTTTCCGACTGCTGCTCACAGCGTAAGAGTTTTGATTAAAAAGACAGGCATGTTCGCTGCTAGACCTGAGCTTGCCTCGGTCAGAAACCTGCCCTCCCGTAGCTCCCCCGCCCAGGTCCGTCCACCTCCCGTCACCCCGCCCACACCCGTCCCCTCCAGTCCCCCCGCCCACACCCGTCCCCTCCAGTCCCCCCGCCCACCCTCTTGTCCCCCGCCCACCGGCAGCAAGACGAGCAGCTTTGGCGAAGTTCCCGTTCTCTATGCAAGCGATGAGCTGGCTTTTGTCGTCCACGGTGCTCCTCCGCACAAGGGCCGGCTTGCCCTTCCCGCACGTCGGGAAGCTCAGCGGGGCACTGCTGAAGAGAGTAAACATGGGTTTAGGTCTTCAGTACATCCTGCCTCCAGCCACACCACACCCCACCCCACCCACACCCCACCAGGGAACCCATAACACAAGCTCCTGAGCAGCAGTCAGACAGCAGGTTGGTTGATTGGTTTTACTTTTTATGATCTATTAAGACTTTCATAAACCGCTGATGCTTAGTAAATTCAAGGCGACGGGGCTAATAAATGTATACAACTGCAATAAACACACTTCATAGCTTATAGATTAGTTTTAAATGTTTCAGGCTCAGATGATTCTTTTCTAGGCAACGAAAAACTTTTAAAAAGGAGGTACAGTTTTAATAAATCTACAATTTTCTTCTGCCCTCCAATAAGCACCGTTCAGTCTATGGCCACAGCAGTACACTAAACATAGCCAAAGTTAGCAGTCCTGCGGTCGTTAGCTTTTAGCTTGAGCAAAATCATTATGATAGTAAAGGGCTGTTCCCAGTATACATGACGCTAACCACACATCGCAGTTTGGAACGTACTAAGGCCTTAACGAGCACCGTGTCCTCCCATGAAAAGGGCATACAGTGGACAGATCATTCTGTCCACACCACACTAAATATAAAACCCAGCATACACTGGTTTGACTCCACCAACCATGTACTGATAAATAATGAGGGATTCTGAAAAAGGAACTGAATGAATGCAAAATAAACAAACCACGCATTTCTCAAAAGGTCAGCTTTGAAATCCAAACGATCAGAACGATATATGCAAGGCAAGGCATCTTGCAATCCACAGATGAGACGCTGGGTATAATATAATTAAGGAGAGACATAAACACGCAAAGAAAACAGAAGAAACAAACACGGATGAACAGAAGCCGAAGGCGGTAACTGATTTAACAGCCTGCTTTACGTTTGTAGTCTCGTAGTTCAAAAGACAGCACATGCATTACGGTACAATGTTACGCTTGGATATCTCCTTCTTTTACTATGTTTAAAGCTTCTGCTAAGGCGCAAACACGTTAGTTTCTATATCTAAAATGTACTCGTCTGCATGTTTTAAGAAATGTTAAAGCTGATTTTTATTCAACATGATGCAGGCCACCATTTTTTACCCGAATTCCACTAAACAACTTTTCTCAAGTTGCGTTTCAAAATGACTTAGATCACAGCCAATCATATTCGTGGACAGGTTTGCCATCATTTAGAATTGTCTGGTACAGGTACCAACACCACACCTTGAATTCAATGCCAATACAAAATGTAGGTTTTTTCCAAAATGTTTCTTCACTTCCTGTTTTGAATGAGAGCACACACTATATCACAAAACCCGACCCACCTCGACTACCTGTTTATTGTTTCAATTCCTGATAATAATAACAAAACTGCCTTCAAAAACTGTATTTTACACTCTGTTAGCATTCTGCACTCTATCCAAACTACCCAGATGTACGTAAAGCTAAAAAAGCAAAAAGCACTATACAAATAAATTTTACTTACTTATTACCAATATTAGACACAAAATAGAAGAAAAACCTATAGTGCAAAACTCTAAAGTCGGCAAAACCTTCCAAATCGATCAGTTTTACAAAAGCTTATCAAGTTCCAGAGCCCAGGAACTGTCAGGCTTTCAGTCTTTATCATCTCGTGTTTGCCAAGATCGGATCCGCTAACAAAATAATCTGAACTAGGTGTTTACATTATCTGGTGAAGTTAAGAAAGCTAGTTAACCCAACGTATCCTTGCTGAAAGCGGTTCCTCCCGTCATAGCGATGTGGTGGACATCTCTGGGGGCTGCCGGATCTCAGGCAGTCAAAAAACGTACAGCTTTCTTAGTGGAGATGAAGTGAGCATGTTTTCTGTTTCATTGGGTTTGATGCATTAGCCGGACTTCCAAATCGCTGGACTTCCAAATTCCAAAGGAGCTTGATCTGAATCTGGACCCGTCTCGCTATATTTGAGGTTCTTTCGAACCCCAAAGAGCCCCGTCACTTTAAATTAACAAGGCTTACGGGAAAAAAAATTTTATTCTGGGCTTCCAGTTCCTGAGCTAACAAACAACTTTTTTACAATACCGACACAAACAGGTTATGATGTAAATTCTCTCCCTGAACGAAGGGATAGTTTTTCGCTCCTCAGTAGCACTAATATGATTTGGCAGCTGAATTTTGGTATCCAGAACCAGTCGCAACAGATCTGCAAATAAGTCGTCGGTTCTGTAAAAATGCATGCAATCCTTTACTTTCCATTTCCCCGAGATTAAAACGAGCTGATTCCACATTAGAATTCAACATATTGCACATGCTGTCTGCCGGAATCGCATCGCAAATTGAAACATCTGTTTTGAAAGAGCACGACATAAAAAGCTCGCGGATGAAGCAGCTTTCAGACCGAAGGAAAAGCTAATTGGAGAATGCGAGCAGGGGCTTATAGAAATGGGACACAGCCGCTCGTAGGGGCCGTCTGGATGGTGCCTGCCGCTAGGGTGGTGCACAAGCTGGGACGCGGCCCTGAACCCCTGAACCGCATACAGCTGGGCCCTACTTCCCTCGAGCTTTCTGATAGCAGAACAAGACGGAGTGCACCAAAGGACGCTATTATTAACTGTAAAGCATTTGGACATTGGTTAATGTTAATCACACTGTGACTGGTCTTTCTACATGTCAAAAACTGGCAGTGAACGTTTTGAACATGGACAGTGTGATCTGTGATCTTGGTACATAAAAAGGGACTCGTGCACTACAAAATTACATCGCTACAGTGGAAACAACAGTGAGGTCCAGTGGCACAGAATGTGCAGAGGTTGCTCTTTTACGCTGATCTGAAGCCAGTTCTGCCATTTATATTATGGTTAATAAATGACTTGTGCGGCACACACTTTGTTCAAAACTGGGCCCGAGAAGGAAACATGGTAAAGAAAGTCATCTCAGGATCCGTGATAGAACTACAGGAGCACAGTCAAAAGTCTCTCTCATTCTCTAAGAACTAGTGAATTGTGTGTGTGTGTGTGTGTGTGTGTGTGTGTGTGTGTACCTGGAGCTACCCAGCAGGCTGCCACTGGACGAGATGCTGGATTCCGAGGCACACCTCCGGCGAGGTTCCTGCTGCCTGCTGGTACTCAACTCCGTCTGCTGCTCCAGAACAAAGCCGTTTGACAGGCCTGAGAGGGGAAGAGAACGAGAGAGCGAGAAAGAAAGAAAGAGAGTCAACACGCAGAAGAAAAAACCTGCAGCGAGCACAGAGGAGCCTGCCTGAGGGGAAACGGCAGTCTGCATGCCGGCTAGAGTTAAGAGCGAAGTCCTACGCTGAGGTTTGATGGTCGCTTCCTCGCCTCATGCGTCTCTCTCTCTCTCTCTCTCTCCTCTTAACTCATCAGCCTAGCTCTGGACTCACTTCTCACACCAAAGGACATCAAATCCACGCTCGTCCCGCTCACTGATCTATTTCCGTGGCATTCAGCCCTTCGTGTCCTCAAGCTCCACCTCCTAGATTCTCCACCCTCCCTTTCAGGAGTCAGGCCGTGAAAAAAGTGGCTAACCAGGCTACAGCAACCACTATAGATGACTGAAATGACTGCTGCACTCCTGCAGTACCCATGTCGGGGCACTAGGTGGCCAACTCCTCTTCCCCCTGGCACTGCGGCTTCTCTTCCTGGTGTGGTGCAGGGTCTCCAGGTAGGGAGGGGGGGGTCACCACAGACAGGAAGCTCTTGGCTGGGGACACTCCGCCCGGGCGCCCCCGCCTCTTGTGGCCTTCTGCGGGCTCACGCTTTTGGACTTACGGAAAAGCACAGACGTCCGCCTGTTTACCGGAGCGGGGCGCTCAGCCAGGGTCGACGTGGCCACCACGCTGACGTCACCGCCATCGAGGAGCAGCCGGTCTCGGGAGTGTCCGTTGAGGGTCTCCCTGGGGGACAGGAGGCACTCTTTGGGGTCGTCGGGTCTGCCTGTCTGGGGATGCTCTGAGCTGGGCTCGATGGGTTTCAGTGTAGGGGGCTCACAAGGGCTGTCCATGTCAGCCAGCGGAGGGTGAGAGTCTGAGGGTTCCAACTTTGGAGGAGCTGATCTGTCACCTACAAATAGAAAAAGGGGTAGGATTCATAGAACTGGCAACCGAGGCAGGATGAATTTGTCACAAATGTTAAGGATAACAGGATCTACATGCAAGCAGCCATCATGGTATGAATAAATCATCATTGTTATCTACTTTTTGACAGCAATACCAGCATGTTGCTGTCAGGAAGCAGCTGGCAAATTTAGCAGCATGGAAGACCATGGAGAAAGCCTGTGTGTGTGTGTGCGTGAGTGTGTGTGTGTGTGTGTGTGTGTGTGTCTTAACAGAACATAATCTTTCATCTCAAACCACATGCAACCACTATTCTCAATTCTCAACTACTAAAAAGGTTTGCCTACCTTAAATGGGATATTACATAAACACACACACACAGTTTCTGTTTGTTTTTCATCATCAGCCCACATGTTTGGCAAGCTCTGGTTTTATCATGCACTTTCCATAACCATTGGAATGTGAGGTTCAAGCAGCACTTGTCTAAAAACTTGCCACAAAACGAGTCTATAAAAAAAAACCTCTAACTGCCCAATGAAACACTGTGGATGCCTCTCCAAAGAGGGCTGATAAATGAGGCCCAACGCCTCATTATGGGTGAGGACTAAGCCCGACTCGAACCGACCTTCCTCAGCCGAGCCGAGCTCGGCTGCCAGCCTCCTCTGCTCGACGGTGGGAGTGTACACGTTCCTCAGACTCATCTCCATCCGCACGTCGCTGATGGCCTTCTTCAACAGCTTGAGGCGTTTGCTGCGCGACGGGCTGGACTTCATGGCCGCGGTCAAGTCCAGCTTCTCCAGGAGCTCCTTCAGCTGCTCATCGAGTGACATGTGCTGCCGATTGGCTGGCACCAGCAGCCGGTCCACTGAAGGAGAGAACATAAAGATGAGCGTTAAATATGCATCTTCTGCCCTCCCTTGAAGAAGCAACACTTGTCGCTAACACGCTGCATTCTAAAGGAAATCGTTTTTTAAAAAAGCAAGCTAGCGCTTCTGTGTACCATCATCCCAGGAGAAGGGAGTAGACGCTCCAATTTGAGGGAGCTTGGGAGTGTGCATGCCGCTGTCGGGCTCGAAGCCCATGTGGTCCACGTGGCGCCGCGTCTTCCTGAGCAGGGCCCCGCCCTGGTCCCTCAGCCTCACAGCAGCCCGGTAGAAGTAGGTATCCTTGGCATTGTACGTCATGCAGTTTGTAACGATGAGGTTGAAGTCGGCCTCGAACTCATCCAGGTTCTTGTAGCGCTGGGTGTCTATGCGTTTCCTCATGGTGGAAAAATCCATGGGGTGCTTGATGTGGTCCAGGTAATCAGGAACCTGAAGGCAGCAAACACGCCGTTAAGACTACAAGAAACAAAAGGCTGCTTTTGTTTGCGTCGATGCAACCGACAGAGCTGAGCACTACAAGTCTCAAGAGTGGGTCGGCGGTTCATTTACATTTTAACGCTCACCTCTTTAATGCTCACGGGGTGTGCAAAGATCTTTGCCTGGTCTTTCTCTTGCAACTGGTCCAACACGGTCCTCAGTAAAACGGTAAATGGGGTGAGCTGCAGTTCTAGAATCGACTGCTGCAGTTTCATCTGCACGGATAGAGAAATAAGAGTCACCATCCTTCTAACAGAGGTTTTAAAGTAATGTCAATGCTGAGCCTACAAAACGAGGACCTGTACAGGTATCTTAAATGATGGGGAGCAAGGTGATGCTGGCATTCATTTCTGTCCTTCAAAAAGAACTTCCAAGAACTCATTAGGGAACTGGAACGACCCAGCATCCAAACATGGTGTTCAAGCAAATGTGATGGGAGATGGCCGTGTTTAAAGCCACGCCCCTAAAAGCGTGAGCGAGGCCGGTACCTCCTCTCTTTTGAGCTTCTCTCTTTTCCTGATGAGCTCCAGCAACAGACGGGCTCTCTCGAGGTCATGCCTCAAACGGTGCCACTCCTTCAGCTGCTCTTTCAGAGCTCGACTCTCCTCCTCATTGTGCTTCTGGAAGAACGAATCCTCAATCAGTGATTATGCAGGAACACCGTTCAAATGTTTCAACCCAGCGGAACTTCATGCGCTTGCCAGGGTTGACTTACGGGCTTCTTGGTTTTCTGGGACTGTAGGCAGGAGTGGAGCCGTCGGATCAGAGGTAGACCGTTCCGTGATTGTCTCTTCAAGGTCCAGTAGTTCAAGACCAGCTCGACAAAAACCTTCTTCCTCTGGAGAGAAACTTGATTAAGGATGGTGTTTAACCTGTGAGAGACATGAAGCAATTAGAGAAAGACATTTATGTTCTCCGTTCAGTTCACAGCTTGGCACCAACACTTAACCGCATCTATCTTGTAAGGACTTTCTGATGAAGAGAAAAAACCCCAACAGACCAGTGTGAAGCGATACTTTCACTTCCCCACAACAAAGCCATTACATTCAACCCTTAATCCTTCTTAATAAAGCTCCACACATCAGTTGTGTGGATGTCAGTTCACCCTGCTGCCTCTCTGAAGCCTACCTATGTAATGGAAAAGTAGGACCAGATGGTGGGACTACTGCCACCGGTTCTGAAGTCTTCTTGCTCTTCTTCTTCTCTTTTAGCCTTTTTCTGCTGCTACTTCTCTTCAGTGTCTGACAAAGTCCATTTTTGGTTTTATTCCTGGGGTCGTCGTATATGGTGAGGGGCCTCCTGATGGAGCCATTGGGGCAGTGCGCCCCGCAGTACGCCGTCTTCTTCACCGTGAAGGTGGGCGCGCCCAGCTCGGTCACATCTTTGACAGGCTCCATCTTCATGAAGAGACCGGCCTTCTGCGCACAGCTGACATGGAAGGCAGTGTAGCAGTTGGCCTTGTGACACTGAATACAGGCTCCGACACCTTTCTCCTTGCAGAGGTAGCAGGTGAGCTTCCAGCGGGCAGGTGGGATGTTTGCCACGCCGTCGATGGGCTCGATGAAGACCGTGTTGGAGAAGCCCACTTCGGGCACCCACAAGGCACAGACCACATGTCCCCAGCGATCATCTTCCGTCTTCTTCATGGCTCCGCCCCTGTTGGGGCAGAGGATGCAGTCTGCAGGCTGGGTAGGGCACTGCAGGCAGTGACGGCAAAGCCACTGACCCTCGGGGATGTAGGGAACCCCGTAGCACTCCTGGTGCACGGCCAGATTGCACATGTCACAGAAGAGGATGGCGTTGCTGTCCTGGCACTCTCCGTCCATGCAGATGCAGCAGACTGCGTCCTCGTCCACCACCGAGTGGGGGTCCTGCTGGCCCTGACTCTCCAGGAACGACTCCTTTTCGAAACGGTCCACAAGGAACTCAAAGACATTGGGAGAGACCTGGCTAAAGCCCTCACTCTTCCTCTTTTCATTGACCAGGTCCAGCCAAGCATAGTCTTCCTCGTCCATGTCATAGTCCACCTCCTCATCCAGCTCCTCCGAGGTCTTCTCCTCATATTTGTAGTACGTTGGAGGTCTCCGTGGAACAGCTGGTAAATTGTACTCCACAGTGCGGAATCGGGGTTCAGGGAGGGCACAGGTCGGCGCCTGAGCCCCTTGTGCGTTCAGGGCGGCATTCTTTTTCAGTTGGCTGTTCTTGAGCCGTGCTGACCGCAAGGGGGCCTGTTGAGGCTTGTCTGTATTCTCCTTATTGCTGGTGCACTCCATAATCTCCTGGGCCGTGGGGTCATCATCGGTGATGACCTCGAGCTTGTCGAAGATGCTGATACGGTGCATGCGGCCGTCAACCTCCAGCTCGACCATTCGCTGTGCCTGTGCGTAGGTGAGGGTCTCCCTGTTCGCCGAAGGTTTGATGGGGGAAGGGGGTCGGTGCAGCGTCGGGACTCTCTGATGTCTTGCTTTCTTCCTCATTGTAGACCCTCAAAAAGCTTCAGAGGGGAAAAGAATGGTATTAGGATTGACCAGTGTTAATCACAGAGCCACGAGAAGATTCTCATTATATTAAAAGAAACTACAGTACAACTTTGACACAGCCTGCGAAATTAAAACAGTCCACGTTCCTAAATATTCCATCTACAGGGGATGTGACTGGTTTGCATGCAAATATTGTAAACGTTTCACAAGGCTTTTGGTGTTAATAAAATATCTGAAATCAATAGGTGAGACAAAGCCAGTCTGAAGTGTATCCACAGAGTTTGGAAGTCTATGAGAGAAATGCTTCCCTGCTGTGCATTGCGTGTTGACAGAAGCTGAGGAGTATACCCTCTCCTTGATGAGCACTGGGTGCTCATGACAGGAAGTTATCTTTATCAAATGCCTGCAGCACACTTTACTGTTTTGATAAGCGCTGAGTGAAAACTTAAATCCTTGAACAGTCAGAGAGCAGCACCACAGATAATTCCACTGAGCATACTGTTAATATAGGCTATGCTGTACTCCTCCAATTAGACATAAAAAAGCCTGTTGACAGTTTATGAAAATCATGCCAACAAAAAGCTAATGCAAACCTCAGTTGGACTATAATCTTCACAGACGTCAGTGATGAATTTTAGACACTCAGTTTGAATCTGCAGAGTATATTGAAATGAATGGATGTCACCATACGTTAGCATGAGCTCATTAGCAATAACCTTGACATAAATATCCACGGATACTTAAGATGAATTACACTTTCAATAAAGATGACATGCGCATGCGACAAAAAGTGCAAGTCAGAAATAGGTCATTAAAATGACATTTCTTAATGCTTTTTCCTTACCACCAAGTGGGTGTTGTGGTGGGGGCGGGGAAATACTACGACTACAAACCTGAAACCGTATTTAGCTCAAGAGGCTGTTAGTTCACACTGCAGTGCATTTCCTATGTATCGATTATGCTAGAGCAACCGAGGACAGAACGAACACCGCAATCAGCAGCCCATTCTACTGGGGACAACTCACAATAACAAACTAACATGGCAAATGGCGTCCTAGCTAAAAAAAAAGGCATAGATTGGTAGAGACCTTTAAAGATGTTTCACAACGGCATACAGACCTTCCTGCGCTACTCCTCTATGCACATTACATCAAGCACCATTGCTTCAAAATGCAGTCATTCTTTTCGTAACACAGTACCTTAGAGTCCCGATGCTTTTGCCTGAAGACAGAGGCAGCTCTTGAAAGCAATGGCGATATGGCCTGCTCGGCGGCTGTAATTCCGTATACAATGTTCGCATCCAAAGGGCGCAGTTTGAGCTTTACATTGATGAATTTGGATTATGCGAACAATTATCCACGCTGCCCCCCCCAAGTCTATAATTTCTTATGCGTGTTCAGCAGGGGAAATGAGGTTTAAAGGACATTCAAAGGCAGGAATATCCCCTTCCCTATAACGATAAGCAGCTGCTGCAAGCTTCGCCTTCCCCCCACAACAATGCGGACGGCTACTACTGAACGTCCCACCCGCCACGCACAACGTGATTACGTTTCAGATTTAGACGAACATGCAACATTGTTGCCATGATTCGTTCACATGCACGCATGCAAATCGGAAGTCTTGGTAGCAATATGTTTGTAGTAATTAAAATGGATATAGATGTTGTGTTGTAAAAATTACTCGCAGGACTACGTTCGTCCAATTTGTATTCTTATTAGGTTTAACGTTACTTGGGAAACTTGGATGTACACAGGACACAAAAAATAGTACTTTTGTCGAATGTAATAAGTGTCACCCCATTTTTCAACATCAACGGCAACAGTAATATTAGGTAAATTATATTATTGTTGTGATGGTGGTGTTGTTACTATTAATTACTACTACTGCTGCTGCTACTACTAGTAATAATAATAATAATACTGTTTGTTGTTGCTGCTGCTGCAAATTCATAATGTTTATTTATCCCATACGGTGCTTCTGGCAACTATGCAAATTATCATGAAAGCCTACATTTAAATGCCAAAAATGTTCCTCTTGGCCCCACCCCTGATGGCGCCTTGGTGCCCCTGAGAGAGACCCCCAGGTCAAGAAACCCCGTATGTTTGGTTTACTAACATGATAAGACTGGTATATACACATTTCTTCCCAAAACAGTTTTGTCGCTGTCGTTTGTAGGACGTCGTGAATATTCTGTTTTGGGTGTTGCATGAACATTTATACGCCAGTGAGGCCGCATGACCTCAGAAGTCCCGTAATTTAATCTCAGCGACGAGTTTTGTTTTATTTTTATTACCCCTTGCCGCCATATTGAAAGCCCTAATACCCTATGACATCATAAAAGCATGTTCCTTCCGTCCGACGCTGAGTGGAGCTACAACTGCTGAGTGTTAACCGCACTGGAGACAAAGCAACGAAATAATTGCCCCTCGGATCATATGTGTTTATTTAACTGTTCATTAACTGAAACAGACCGAACCGCACACGGAACTAAAGGTACGTGACTTTTATTCCCCACGTCGAGTACTTTAAATCGTCGTAATGAAAGACGTATGTGGGTTTGGTTAGATCCAGTTCTCTGGCTGGTTCTGCGAGGTCCTCTGTTCCACCACCAGGATCTGGGTTCTGCCTCGCCAGGTTATGGCTCCGTACCCGTGGCCTAGATACGAGCAAGGGGACTTTTATCACTTGGTACTTACCTACCCCCTCGTCACTTGTACCTAGTCTGAGGACTTCAAACGTCGTCTTGGATGAAGTGTGCTCTCCTTTGGTTGTTTCTGTCAGTCCTGTGAATCCATGTGACAGTACGGTAGCCCACATTAGCGAGCTTCCCTGCTCAGAGAGGTGAACCGTGTTCCTGTTTTTGTCTTGGTAGGTAGCATAGCTACCCGGCTAGCTCGCTGGCGAGAAGTACATATGCCATCCTCATGGGTTTTAGAACTTCGTGTTTTATCGGGAACTTGATCACGTTTGCGGGCAAAATGTATGATGACAAAAAAATATTTATCAGTCAGAAAGTCAGCACCGTGATGTTATTCGAGGACTAACACCTGAAATGTGGGGAAAGTGAGCTGGGCTGACGTGCGTGCTCTACTTATTTATCCCGGGTTCGTAGTAAAAAGCTTTCGTCGCACTTATTGTTTGGGTGGAAACGCAGCTGTTTTAGACGAGCTATTAAGTGACTGGCCAGAGTGAACGACTGTAGAGGAACTGACAACCCGGAAAAGTTAACCCCGCTTGCTTGCTAGCTTAGCTAGGTGAATGCTGGATATCTTAAAACGACGTATTTACTAAATATTGAGGGACTCCAGTTGTAGCTGTAGACGCACACAAGTTACAAATACACGGCCACCTAGCGTTAATTCATTTGCCGGACAAAATTATTAAACAAAAAGCTTTTTTTATTTAATCTATATATTCAACATGTTTTCACAAATTACCGAACCATGCTATTTGTCTTTACTGCGCGACCTTTGGTTTTTTTTAGTATTTGTGCGATGAAATGTGAACAAATATGATAGCATCGACACTGTAATGTGTAGCCTAATGCAGTTCCGGACTAAGTAGCAAACAGAACACAGATCTGTCAAGTGCAACACATTATTTTTTTAGGAGGGTACAAAGTGTGCATAACACGATAATCATACATCTTTTATCATCGTCTAGGTATATATATATTTTTTACTTTGGCTCAAGTTTTGTCGAGTCTCATTGCTGAATGGCTGTTTAGCTTTACTGAATTGTCAGTATATATAATTGTATATTAGAACTGGTGCTTTATTTAATGATATGAATTTTTACTAACACTAATTTGCTCTTTTTAAATACGGTAATTTGAACAATATCTGTATTAGTATAGGCAATTTCATGAAAAGGCCAAATTTGAACCTGACTGCATTTATTTGTCTTTTAGTGAGAACATTCTTTGTCTTTCTTCTCTCATTTTAAGATTCCACAAAGTGAACAAGATTCTTGTACTTTCCTAGATGGACAAGTTGGATACGTCTTCCTCACCTGGATTTGAAAATAACATACTTATGTAAACATTCTGCTGAAAGATAGAAGAAAGATCCACGCCAATGACACTTCAACACTTGACAAGCTGCTTTCATTAGAGAAAGTTTTGTTTCTTAGCAGAAATCCAGTCTGCTACAATGGATGGAGAGGAAGACCTCTCTCAAAAGACTGCTAATGTGCACCTGGAACATAATGGTTCCACAGAGAATGACAAGAGAAAAGAGGCCAAAGGAACATGTTTGAAAATCGAGGGGCAAGATGGTTATGTGTTTAAATCATACAGCATTACTCCACACGAGATTCCAGATGCAAAATCCTCTCACTGTCCCACAGACACACTGGCTAAAGACTCGTCTTCAATATCCTCATCCTTCATGGAGACATCAGATAATATATCCTCTCAGGTTGATGGACATTCAATAGATGACCCAGAAGCAGAAGCCTGCAGTATGCAGGGCTGTCCAAATTCTCCAACCATTTCAGATGAGAACCAGAACACTGAAATTCATAAGGACAATTCAGCAAACGAAACAGGTGTACATATCAAAGAGGAACCAAATGAAACGGGTGAAAGTGCTCAGGAGGATGAAAAGTTCTCCTTTGATGGGGCTGTAGGCCCCTTTGTCACTAGAAGCAATGATGATGATTATGGTAACTTATTGAGTGGCTACACAAGTACTCTTTATGATGTTGCAATGGATGCTGTCACACAAAGTCTTCTGTCATCTATCAGAAATCCTCTTAATCCTAGAAAGAAATCTCCTGCTTGGAACCATTTTTTTATATCGCCTCGCGATAGTACCAAAGCAATCTGTATGTACTGTATGAAAGAGTTCAGTCGGGGTAAAAATGAGAAAGACCTCAGCACTAGTTGTTTAATGAGGCATGTACGAAGGGCTCACCCCACTGTACTTTTGCAAGACAGTGATTCTTCAAATGCTTCATCAAATTCTGCCTCATCTTTAATACCTCCCATTAAATCACCAAATAACGGAGACCTGGCAGCTACCATCAACAAACCCCATTTAAACAATCACACCTCACCGTCCACCTCTTTAGCAGAAGCCACAGATGTAGCATCCAAAGACGCATCACAAAAGGTCAAGCCAAAAGTAGAAAAGATTGCCAAGGCTGATTCTCGCACTGTCCCATCCCCACATTCTTTTAGCAACCATCATGATGATGCCATGGACGTGGGGGCTGACTGCTCAGGATCAACCCATAAGAGCTCGAGTTCACGGAGACGATCGGCTGTGTGGAAACATTTTTATCTGTCTCCTGCAGATAGCTCAAAAGCGGTGTGCATTCACTGCATGAACGAGTTCAGCCGGGGTAAAAATGGGAAAGACTTGGGAACAAGCTGTCTAATTCGCCATATGTGGCGGGCCCATAGAGACATTGTTATTGAGGAAAATGGACAGGGCTCAACCATTCCACCACCGTATACCACACCACCAACACTACTGTCGCACACACAAATGCAAGACCCGGTGGCGATAAAAAAGGAACCTCTCTGTACCTCATCCTCCCCTGAAACCATATCAGATGAAGTGCCCAATGATGACACTGAAAATGTGGATTTAAAAGAGGAGTTAAATGATGCCACATATCACTCTGGTCAAGACTCTTCACTCAGTGTGTCTTTTGGGATAAAAGGTGAAAACATATCTCTGTCATCCTCTCCAGAAGAGTCAACTGAAGGCCCGAGCCAAACCCAAGATCCAAGCTCAGTTTTCCAACAAAACAAGAAAATAATGAAAAGGGTGAAATCGGAAGTTTGGCACCACTTCATTGTCTCCCCAGTTGACCAGCTCAAGGCTTTGTGTCGGTACTGTCCTTGTGTCATCAGTCGTGGCAAACGTGGGGACTTTGGCACAAGCTGTTTGATGCGGCATCTGATGAGACGACATCCTGACGTCCTCAAGAACCAAAAAAGCACAAATGACAAAGCAGCTTCCCCTCAGTCTCACTATACTACTCTCAGTGCAGAGGAGGACATGCCAGCGAATGCCACTGACAGCCCTGCTAATGAGAAGAAACAACCTTTACCTGTTTTTAGTAAGAAGACTTCAAAGCTGTGGAATCACTTTTCCATTTCTTCAGCAGATCCAACAAAAGTGGTCTGTTTGCACTGTAGCCGCACAATAAGCAGGGGCAAAAAAACAACAAATTTAGGCACTAGTTGTTTGTTTAGGCATATGCAGAGGTTTCATGGACATGTACTTGAAAATAATAGTACTATCTCAGGTGATGTGTCATCTGCTGAAATTCAAGTCAAACAAGAACTCATGGACACTTCAACATATGAGGAGAGCAGTGAGAAATTTGATGATTGCCACCCAGTTGCCAAAAAAATCACCAAACTTATTGCTGAAATGCTTGCACTGGACCTTCAGCCATCAGCTGTGGTTGAGAACATTGGTTTGAACCGATTACTGGAATACCTCCAACCACAGTATTCTCTACCTTCTTCTTCGTACTTCACCAGCACCGCCATACCTGAAATGTATGAAAGCGTTAAAGAAGTTGTCCTGACGCACCTCAAAGAAGCTGAGGGTGGAATTATCCATTTCACAACAAGTATATGGGTAAGCAGCCAAACCCGTGAATACCTGACTCTCATGGCCCACTGGGTGACATTCGAGTCATGTGTCCGACCTCAGGGCCAAGATTTCCACTGCTCAGCTTTGCTTCGTGTCTCCCCAATAGACTGTGATTATAACATGCTAAGCATACAGAAGCAGCTTGAATACCTTTGGGACACCTGGATTGCTTCCTCAGGCCTGAAGATTGGATTCACTGTAACTGATAACCAAGCCATTGGAAGTGCACTGGAGGACAGTGGTCACACCATCATGCATTGTTTTGGTCACAACATAGACCTCATTGTTAATGAAGCCATAAAGAGTCAGAGGATGGTGCAGAACTTGTTAAGCATTGCAAGAAAGATCTGTGAGCGAGTGCATCGTTCTGCAAAGGCAAAGGAGAAACTAGTGGAGTTGCAAAAGGCCTATAACTTGCCTGAAAATCAGCTGGTCCAGGATGTTCCCTCTAAATGGAAGACCTCATATTTCATGCTTGAAAGATTAGTTGAGCAAAAGAAAGCCATTGACGAAATGTCTTTAGAGTGCAATTTCAGGGAACTTATAAGCTGTGACCAGTGGGAGGTGATACAGTCAGTTTGCAATGCTCTGAAGCCCTTTGAGGTAGCCTGTAGGGAGATGAGCAATCGCACTGCCACACTTGGCCAGGTCATACCACTCATTCATATCCTTAACCGGAAGATAGACATGCTGTTTGATGAGACTATGGGCATTGACAACATGCTTAAGTCCCTTAAAGAGGCCATGGTAACCAGAATGTCTCCCACACTTCATGACCCACGTTATACATGGGCAACCATGCTGGACCCTCGGTATAAGACCTCACTGTTCACTGAGGACGAAGCGGAGCAGTGTAAGCAAGACCTCATACAAGAACTTGAGACGGTGTCCATATCTACCTCCACAGAAACGAAACCTCCATTGTCTAATGGATACAGTGAGGGCCCAGCTTCATCTAACAGCTCTGCAACAAACAAAGACAACTTGTGGGCCCTGATGGATGACATTAGGCATAAGATTAAGCAAGAGGAGAGACCAAAGTCGTCAGAGCTTGCTGTTCTGGAGTATTTGGAAGAAGACATACTTGACCAGAGCTGTGATCCTTTGGATTATTGGAATCTCAAGAAGTTCCTGTGGCCTGAACTTGCCAAAGTAGCCGTACGTTATGTGGGATGTCCACCCAGCATTGTACCAGCAGAGACTCTGTTCAGCACATCGAGCATGAATTGTGCACTGACTCAGTCCCGACCATTGCTAGAGAATCTTGAAGGACTCTTGTTTTTAAAGGTCAATCTTCCTTTGATATATTTTCAATACTGAGAACATTTTTAATGTGTGCAAGGTTTGTTTCTAAGACATGGATGAACCTTGACCAAGGACCAAATCACTTCTGATATGGCCCTTTAAACTAAGATTTTACACTGATTGTTTAGAATCGTAATACAGAGCGTATAATGTTAATAAATGCTTCGTATGTGTACTACTGTTCAACACTTTAGAACTGGAGTATGTCTTGTACCCAGTAAGAAGTGTTTTCAGGGAGAAAGGGGGAGGGGGGTTACTTAGCTGTAGCTGTGTTGTTGTTCACTTCTTTATGGCCAGATTGTTGTTTTTTTGGTGGTCTTTTCTCCTTGTGCCTTATATGAACTACTTCAGGTCAAAATGCTGTAAATATTATCAGATGTGCAAACCATGTCAGTCTTTTGACTCAATGATGATGTAACATAGAAACAGATGCTGAATACTGTTTGTTTTTTGTTGGTTTTTACATAAACATGGCCCAAAAAGAAATGCTGTGACTGAAAGATGTTTTAATGTTTAATTTAATCCTTACTTTGTGATATTGTGGCTTATGGTACTGTCCATTAGAATTAGTTTTGTTTTGAACGTGTTAAAATTTCTTAACATTATTATATAACATAGTTCTGTAACTTCAGGGTGAACAATCTGTTTGAAAATTTTTTGAAGCACAAGTCTTTTTCTGGGGGATTAAATTATGGGTCAATGTTGAGTTAATGTACATTTTATAAATAATGATTTCCAATCATGATTTGCTAAAGAGTAAGCATTCAAACTGGAACCATACAATTGTTGTGGTTATTTCTTAATAAAAGATTTACCCTTGCATATATTTCTTATTTTCAGACTTATGAAGCATTTGTGAACCAATTCTAATCCTAAATGTTTACATCTCTCTTCAGTATAGTGGCATATTACTTATGATCAACTGGCAGATGTGAAGGGAACTTGACCTTTTGATGTACAAAATCACAACCGTTTCTGTAGTCTTTGCATTTAAGTATGAACAGTGTAGGCAAAACTACAGTCAATGCTCAGGTACATTTTGCCACACTGCAAAAGCATTTTTCAAAAAAAAAAAAAAATGTATATATATTTCAAATTAATATTTACATGGTATTAATTACATGACATTTACATGCTTATAGAGGAAGCATCATGTGCTACAGTAAGAGCATGTTTTTACTCTTTGTAAAAGGAAGTGGTGAGCAGATGACCAAGCCGTTACACAACCCTAGGTGCCTCAAAAGGCAAGCCGACGTGGGCCACAAACCAGTTTTTCTTGAGAGTCGAGAATATGTGCAGAGTGGCACTGCACTTCCCAGATAAATACCATGTTGATTCTGCTGCATGTTTACATTAATAAGAAAATACTTGCATACATTCCAGAACCCTTTATCCAAAGTTTGTTGTTCATCAGTAGTTTTTTTTTTGGTAATACATTTGGTCTGCAGACAGTTTGCTGAAGTCACTAGTCCCATCAGCTGGGCTGAATATGTGGTAGTCTCTGTAGTATCACCAGCTTATTGGTTAATTTAATATCAAAAGGTGGAAACTGGTATACACTGAGTTGCAGGCTTTCGTATCCCTGAATAAAGGTCAAAGGTTGGTGAGAGTCACTTAGTAGTGAGATCCGAGTTGTGTTTGCCTCCATCAGTATATGTGAGTAGTCCTTCATTAGTAAAGTCCCAGGTGCCAGATCTTCTCGCTTGTCATACCTATAAAATTAAACAGAGTTGAGGGGGAGAACATATATTTTATTCAGAGTGTGATATTTTATGTTTAATATATTTTTGATGGTCACTCACCTCCAATTACTATGTAATTCCAAGAAGCGTGAGACTCCTGTCTGTGCAGCAAGTGCATCTATGTGTAGAGACACATCTAGCAGAAACAGATTCTTATTAAAGTTGACTGTTCGCTCTTTAGTAGGTGACTGCTCAGTTCCATCAGTTGGGGCAGAAATGAAACATACCTGAACTGGCTGGCACTAATCTATGCAGTTCCTGCAAGGCTTTGCCTCCTGGGTAGTTGTGATGTGAAACGTATAACGAGAGTCCTGAATACACACCATTTGCCACCAAATGTCCTACCACAGCAAGAGACCCAAGTTTATACATCCATGATTTCTGGTAGTTGTTTATACTGAAACAAAACATTTAAACACTTAGATTAGGATTCCTGGTCATGTAAATGTAAAACATCACCCCCTCGTTGTGGTGCTCATGGACCACTACATTACACATTTTAGTGTGCATCTTCCCCACATTTGACTCAACTCGCATGCTAAATAATCCCTTCATAAACTGCATATTTGTGAGAGCCCAGAAAATATTAAAATATGCACTATAAGGGCCCTCTAGGAGCAGAGCTCTGAAACAGTAGCATACAGTACAACCACAATGAGCAACTGATTACATCTCTACCCAGCCTTCTATGGTAAACCCAATAGCCGAGCGTCACTGCCACACTGGATTCAACCCACATGAAAGCACAGCCCCGAGCTGCCACTATGTTGAAGATGGGGAAGGTGTAGATGATGAAGCGGAGCTCCTTGTGCGGCAGGAGGGAGTACAGCAGGACAAAGCCCAGCACGGGCAGCAGCAGCGGCCGCATCCGCCTGTCCCGAAGGCCGAGCGGGACAAAGGCGACCGAGGCACCGAGGGCGCGCGGGACAGCGGAGTAGAAGTACCAGAGAAAGGGGGAGGTTTACTGAGGACAGGAAGTTAAGGAAAAGGGCATACATAGGCTGCCACAGTGCTCATGAGTTCACGAATCATCGGTTCTGTTGTCTGTTACTCAGCCAGCAGTGTTAAACTTCGACAAGGCCAAAGGATATTCCCCAGTTTGAGCTTTTGTTCAAGATGGTGTTGTACCAGAGAACCTGGCCTTCAGGCCACAGCAGCTTCCGCCAGAACACAGAGTCCACAGCAACAGTAAGGCCTGCAAAGACGGAGACAGACACTCTGGGTTATGTTCTGATCTCGCCAAGACAACACGAAATTATCAGTAAACACGTTCAAAACAACACTTACCCAATGACAAAATCCCTGCAGGTACAGCGTAATAAAGCAGTTTTGCAATGCTGAGTTTCCTGGACTTAAGTGACATCAGCAACATGAGTCCAAACAGAAGGCACAGCTCAGAGCGGAACACGATAATGGCGAATGCAGATAGAGAGATGAAAGTTCCCGGCCTTTGGGACAGCCAGGATGTGAATGCCAGCAGAACTGAGAAATCAAGTTTCAGTCAATAAGTATGCTTGCTACCAACCTTTAAAGAAAGAAGCATGCAGATCCAGCTTGAATAAACTGTATGTTTGCATATGAACCAAAGCCAAATTGTATCTTTTAATATAAACCACACACTGCAATTAAAAGAAACTCGCTTTTCTATCACATACCTATAGGCAGAGCGAATACATTAGGGAGAGTCCTTGTACTGTAAAACATCAGGTGGAATTGTGATGTACAGATGAGGCAAAAAAGGCTAGCGACCAAAGATCCAAACTGTCTCCGAACCTCTTTTTGCACGTGCCACAGAGTGAGACACATGCACACGCCCAGAACACCTCTTACTGCGGAGCACACAACGTTCGTCATGTCATTAAAGTGCACGTCAAAACATTAGTACGAAAACGCAATAGCTTTTTGTGCCGACATACATACCCATAATCTGTGAATAAAACTTCGACGCCTTAAGGAAAGACAGTGAAGCAGCCATTGGGGCGCCAAACGCAGATATAAATAACGGACCGATGAATGTGCGGGGCACCACACCAGGAAAGTCGTGGTGATCATACTGCGAAGAGGACAGGCGCAGTTCATTTGGATTTTGAAGTTCACTTGCGACTAGTCTATCCGACCCAGCGCTAGGTACATGTTTACATCTAAAACGTTCATGCACAGCGCGGCAACAGCTAACATGAGTAATCTTTAACTTTACCGAGTTACTGAGCCAAACAAAACTCACTTGTTGCGTTTCGCATGCCTATTGACAACATACATTTGTTCGTGTTATCTGAAATGAGACGCATTAATTGCCCACTAATGTATCTCGAAATTATGCGCTAAAGTTAACTACTGTAGTGCAGGCAGGTACCTCTCGGCGTTAGCAGGTAACCTAGCTAGTAGTTAGCAAACAAGTTATAGTGTCGTACCTTGTCAAAGTCAAGCTTGTGATACAGGAGGTCATGAATTGCTTGTAAATTAAAACTCTCTTCAACTTTGGTAAATGGACAGGCAAGTAAATGTAGGACAACGACGAATACCATTAGAAAAAACTGTGGAAGCTCTGGAACTCTTCCTTTGCGTGCCATCATGGAAGTGATTATCTGCGCATGCGTGCTATGTGCCGGCGAGACATAATAGGAAGTCAGAAACGATTCACATGGCGTACACATAGCACGTATTCAATACAAATTAAGTGTCTTTGCTATTCTATAGAAATATGCAATCGGCAACGGTTTTCTCTACAGTGATAACACGGTACCATGAAAATGTAAGAAACAAAAGCACTTTAGGAACTGTTCAATACAGTACAAATGGATTTTAACTGTGATTATGTTTTTAGAAATGTTATAAACAGCATTTAAACAGTTTGCTTGAGGACTGATTTATATATTTATGACTTGTACTTCTTATTTATTTTATTTTTTTTTACATAAAGACGATGTCGTGTGCGTTAGACTAAAGTTGTCTTATGCGATAAGTGAAAAACCTGCGTCAATTAATTCAGACGCGTAGGGTTTGAAATCGAAGCCCCACGCGTGGCGAAATTTCATTGGTTGATGCGTTGACTGACTGAAGTGCTTGTCGAATCTTAAGAAGCCACAATCGTAACAATGATCTTACGCGGAAGTGTATACTGAAACCGGCATGGGAGTATTGAGCTTTGCATATACATCAGTATATATACCTGTCGCTTATTGCTTACTACTTTTTTGATGCCAATGGCTATTTGTACTACAAATTGATAGCATAGGTTATTTCTGGTTTGTTTTTTTCTTACAATAGTAGCTACCTTTCATTATGACATTTAGAGCTTTGTAGTTAACCTAGCTAGCCATCTTAAACATGTTGCTTTTTGAGACAGTTAACAGTATTTTTCTGCTTTTCGTTTTATCGTTTGGATATGGCAACGCCAAGGACGTCAAAGATTTATGTTCAACTTGCAAACAAATAACTGATAATTTTAACAAGGTATGTTACGTGTCTCTTTTTGTGGCTTTAAAACAGCTTTGTGCGCGGACCTATAGTTTCAGGTGTGTGAACAGAGCGTGCAGGACCAATTTTAAGTCACTGAAATGTTAACAGTGTCTTGCAGTGTTCTGACGTTATGTCATCGTAGGGGTTCGAGAGAACCGCAAACAAAAACTTCGGAGGTGGAAACACCGCATGGGAAGAAAGGAAACTCTCCAAATATGAGACCAGGTAAAGCCCGTTCAGGTCTCGTGGCCTGTTCTGTTCTCCACATCACTGCGTGTCACGACTGCATGCTCGTTAAAAACAAAAACGAGGAAGGCATGTAACGTTTGTGTCCGGCTCTATTGACACTGTTCACCTGTGCTGCCGCCTTACGTGTAACCCTGGTTTTCCAGTGAGATTCGGCTGGTGGAGATCCTGGAGGGCTTGTGTGAGAGCAGCAACTTTGAGTGTAATCACATGGTAGAAGAGCACGAGGAGCAGTTTGAGACCTGGTGGTTCAAGAGGTGAGGTTAAATGCATCTCTTGAACCTCAGTGGTTGAGTTGTAATATTCAGATACTCTGTAGCTGCTTTGCTAAACGATGTTATGAGCTGTTTTCTTTGCTGTGTTCAGGAAAGCAAAGTACCCGGACCTGCATCACTGGTTTTGTATCGAAACTATCAAAATGTGCTGTTCCAAGGGAACATTCGGACCAGACTGTAACTGTAAGCCAGTTTACATCTGAATCCATGCTTCCATTGGATGTTATGGTGACCTTTCCACTAAGTCCCTTTCCTACTGTGTTGGTCTAGCCTGTGTAGGGGGCTCCGAGAGACCTTGCCATGGCAACGGTAAATGTGATGGTGATGGCACGAGGGGAGGAAACGGCAAGTGCTCTTGTGACACTGGCTACGAAGGCGACTTTTGCCTGGACTGCGCCGAGAGGTATTTCAATGAGGAGAGGAACGATACCTTCTCTTTGTGCAAAGGTAAGAAGCACAGGTCATCCTGAGTGTTTTTTTTTTCTTCTTTGTATATTTGTTGGTGGTAAACATGTACAAGTGAAATGCGTTTTTGATGCTAGCAGGTTTCAGGCTGATTCCTAATAGGGTGTTGGCATGGTGATGGGGCCCTAGAGTGTGATCGCTTTTGCTGTGTTTAGAGTGTCACCCCGCATGCACGAAGTGTTCTGGAGGCACCGCGCAGGACTGTGAGGAGTGCACGGACGGCTGGCAGGAGGACCAGGATGGCTCGTGCATTGGTGAGGGATGCGTCTCCCTGACCGACTGCAACATACACAAGCACAAATGGGGCTGTAATTTCGACTGATGTTATTTTGAGCTTCGTGTACGCCGCTGCTGCTGTTTTCCCTGAGCAAAAACGTCCTTTAGCTGCAGATCGCGTATGCGTCCTGGTGGAGATGTTTAGATCGGCTGAATCAAGGGAGTGTCTTGCGAGGCGACCCAACGAATCATCTTCTCTCGGTTAACCTTGGTTTCCTGTGAACGCCGTTTCAGATGTCGACGAATGCTCCAGAGACCCTCCTCCGTGCAGCAGCGCCGAATACTGCCTCAACACGGACGGATCGCATTCCTGCGACGGTTCGTGAATGCTTCCATTTCTCACAGCCTGAGAGAGCCCAAAACGTGGTGCGGTATAGCAGTGTGTGTGTGTGTGTGTGTATGCGTGCGCACACGTGTGTGTGTGTGAGAGTCCTCAGGTTCACCCACTCCTTTCTCCACACAGTGTGTGACAGCAGATGCTCTGGCTGCAAGGGTCCCGGGCCGGGCAACTGCATGGCCTGCTCCGAGGGTTACGCGGACGAGGAGGGCACCTGCACAGGCATGTACCGTTTCACCTGCGCCCGCCCGAGCGGAGGCCGCCATACACGTCGGTTTGCCCCGTCTCCATGGGTGAGCTTGTTAGGGGCGATGACAACTCTGCCCTCTGCTTTCCTGCTCTTAGACGTGGATGAGTGTGAGCAGACTGATGCGGTGTGCACCCAGGAGAACCAGGAGTGTCTCAACACAAGAGGGAGCTACAAGTGTCAGTGCGTCAGCGGCTTTCAAGAGCAAGACGGAGCCTGTGTTCTGCAGCCAGAAGCAGGTACTGGTATATTTAAGCTCCCTAAAGCCTTAGGTGTTTGGATCAGAATGATCTAGATAAGGCGTGTTTTTTTTTTTCACCATTTTGTGCTACTTGCAGCTTCAGATATAAGCTAATTTTTATGTGTTTTTTTTTTTCATCAATAGAGATCAGTGAAGAAGAGCGCGGGTCTGATGCTGAGGTTCCTAATGCTGCCGAGCAAGTAAAAGAACATGAAGACCTGTGACGTGCTGCTGGATTACAAAGATTGGCCACCAGGGGTCAGCAACAGCTCCAGATGTCTGTTCAGAGTCATGTGGAACACGTAGCACTTGGTGTACATACTCAACTACATGCACTTCTGTACGTGCAGTACTTGGACAGTTCGTTACTGTGGAAATGGGACAAACAGGACTGCATTACTGCCATGGTTGAAGTGAGAGAAGTCTGTTTTCTGGGTTTTATCATTATTGAGTCTTTTCTTTTTTGTGAAGTTAAATAAAGTCTTATTATAATGTCCGTGTCCGTCTGTGACATCACTTATGATAATCCGGAAGATGGAAAATTTGTGCTTTTTCTTTTTCCTCTATCACATGTCCTCACACATATTCAAAAAGTACACACAAAAAAATCATGTTTTCATGGGCTCTGTGTTTGGGGGTGTTTTGGGATGGGTTATGGGTCGAGCAAGGCTGTAACTGTTGGATTAAGTCTGATGTCACAGAATTAGCTTTGGCTCCTGTTAACGGTCAGGGTGTAGGTGAGGTTAGCATGTGGTTTAGGGAAATTAACTGATGCTTTGAAGAGTATGACAAGAAATTTGGAGCAAGGGGGAAAATTACATGTGTAATGGTGAGTTGAATGTATGAATACACACTAAACTTAAGCGGATATCTCCCACATTACGAGTGGCATAGAATTCCCTCAGTGTTTTGAAGCACTATATTGAATACTTTTGAATACACTCCTGATTGATTTGATCCGAGTGCTTTGGCAATGTCAATTTTGAATCTTGACCACATGGTGGCACTATAAGATCATTACTTAGAATTTTGACAGGCAGAGCTGATCGTAAGTTCTGCTGTGTGTCTATGTTTGAAGAGAGAACGGACTCCCAACACCGGCAAGTGCTCAGACTCCTGACGAATCAAAGACCTTGTCAAGCTTCAGTCACTTATTTAAGAGAAGAATATTGTCAGTTTTAGATTCAGACCATAGACTGAAAATCTGTCTCTAGAATTCAGTATTGAACAATGACACCTCTTCCCATGCAAGCATGTGTTTGTTTCTGTATGTTGTCCTATTTGGTTAAATTACCATTTAGAAATGATTTTCTAATGTTTTCTAATTTCAGCAGAACTTCAATGGGAGTCGTGCAGTATTGCCCGCTATATTGAGAAGCTTCCAGAAGATGTTTTTGAAATCAAAACTTACCATTTTATTTTTAATAAACAAATTACACACAATTTCTGGTCATTTTCATTTTTACTTTCTCACATTAAAAGTATGATCAAATGTCAGTGTGCTGTTTCGAGATAGCCTGAATCATACTGTAGTACGACAAACGCAAGTCGTATTACGAAGTCACGTGAACATATAAAGGTTTTGCCCACTTGTGAAAAGCTATACTAGCTATACGGGCGTACTGACTGGGCCCCAAATCATGCGACCAAAATAAAAAATTTCCAGTATGCAAAAGATACCCCGATGACGTACTATTTCAACCAACTATTCCAGTATGTGACCAGAGTTGTCTACGTGGTGTACTGCATCGTGTCATGCAACGGTGGCAGAAAATCTTTCCCAAGTGGGTGGAATCTTCATACGTGACCTCATAGTATGGTTTGCGTTTGTCACATACCAGATACTAAACTGCATACTACTACAGGAACCAGTATATAATACATACTGAGTGCAGTATACAGTATGACACAGGCTATTTTGAACAGAGCCAAAGATTTTTAAATGATATTTTACACTATAACAGTCTATTTTCCTTCACATTAATTTGCATGCCCTGAAATTCCTTCATGTCACACAGCCTTTTTAGTGTGAAGACTTTCGCTAGGCCAATTTGCCCCCTTCTCCCTACAAATATTTTCTGTGGACGCCACTGGTATTTAAAGGCCTTTATTGCTAACTGACACCACATTCTGGAGACAAGGGCAGTAGTTCACACTTCATCACCATGGGGGATCATAACAGTTCAGTGTATGTACAGGCTATAGCACGGGATATAGTCCACACGACCTACACAAGCCCCTCCCTGAGTGGGATGTGGGAAGTGTCTGTGGTCGAGAGACCAAGTGCTAGTGTTCATGCGTGTAAAAGAGAGAGAGAGAGATCAGCTGTACTGTATATCTTAATCGCTCATCACTCGCCTTTATTTACACTCCCATTCATGCCCGTGGACGGGGATGACACGTGACAGTGTGGAGTGAAGACTGGAGGAATACATATACTCCACTACTGATGTTATAGTGCTTCACTGCAGTCTGGTCTGTTGAGCAAACAATGGAGTAGTGACAGAGGAATTCGAATATTCACTTTTATGTGGTAGTAGTACAGTGTCTGTGTGATGTTTCTTTGAAGCATAGTGGCTGTCCTTCTCAAGCAAAGCAGCGATACAGGCAAATTCAGGCAAGGGTGACTGATCATAACGACAATGCTAACCAAGATAACACGGAGACGGAAAGACACAGATCATCTTGAGTGTAGTGTACTGGAATTTTCCATCTGGATTAAGAGAAATATGTACAGGATATGAAATATGGGCTGTTTTGGGCTTAAGTGGTTTTTTCCCTCAGTAGACGTTTGACTGAGAACTCATTGATCTCTTGTGATAAGAGGAGAGTGGCTGGCTCACATTTATAAGAAGAAGAACGGACACCAAGAACCCTCCTGACCTGAATTAAACTTTTCCGAGGGAAACAGTGCTCATGGGTCTATGTTCACCAAGGCAGATATATTCTCTCTCTCTCTCTCTCTCTCTCTCTCTCTCAATAAGAAGCAGCTGTGATGTTTTTCCTCAGACCCTCTTTTCTGGAGCGCTCTTCCTCTCCATGACTCTCAGATGTGGTCGTCGCGTTTCCTACATACAGCTGGACCTCGGACCGTCATCAATAAGAACGAACAAATTCGTTGCCCTGCAGGGGCCCACTCGGCTCTGGCCCTGAGAGAGGCAGCACACGGAGGGGGCGGACCAGCTGCTCGCTCCACTCTGAACCTCAGAGAGGCAGCGCGGGGAGGAGGGAGGGAGATCCGCCCGCTCGGCCCTGCACGATATCGGAGACGTTGGGCCGTGTGGAAGCAGCCCAAGGTCAAATCCAGCATGCCATGAGACTCAGGCATTTGGGGTCGGGCACTGTGCTATTTCCTAAACGGAAGTATCTTAACCTGATTCCACGACAGTTTGCAATTCAAAAAGCATTTTTTCCCCTCCCACTTCTTGGAAACTGAAGACGACGCAAAAGGTTTGTATTTCACTGACCCTGTTCGCTCCCTTCCCCTCCGCCCAGCTGCGTTCGTGCACAGGCCAAGAGGCCAGATCCAGCGTTAGCGCAAGCACCCGCACGGGCCGTTGTATTTACGTCCTGGGGGATGCCACCTGGAGGGCTGGCGGTGGGATCGCCGTGGGCAGATGAGAGAGATGCGTGCCTCCATCTCCCTTTGATCTGCATCGCGCCGTGTCCGTCTGCCCTCTGATCTCCCACTCATCTCACGCCATAAACACCCAGACGTCTGTGATCTGGACGAGCGCTTTGTCTAGGCAGGGCGGGTGGGTAGGGGGGGTTCCACCTCCAATGAGGGTGGTGACGTACTTGCGGTCGATGTGAGTTGTAACTGATTGCTCTGAGGCAAAGCAGGGCTCCTCTGTTCCAGTCCTGTTACAGATGTTGAGGGTACACGAAGAATAGAAATTTTGCATGCAGTAAAGAAATTAGCCTGAGAAGAAAGACATGCAGTGTCTTAGGTTGGAAACAAACCTGAATGAACATGGTGACCCCTCTCAGTGTAACAAATACAATTACACACACAATACTTATTCTTTTATTTGCCTTGTAACTGGAGGCTATGGCATGTCAAACAATAACACACGAGCCAATTCAACAGCTAGATGTCTGATCAGATGGCTAGATGTCTGATCTTTGCCTAGATCAGGTCTAGCTCTATGAAGGCAGATGCATGGGAAAATTAGTCTTTGCTTCTGTTACCATAAGCTCAGTAGCCACATGAAAGGTTGTGGCCGCTACAGCTACGAAACTGGGATACTTGTTTTTGCTTATTAAACAGAACCTAATGTGGAGCAGACTTCTCTTCTTTTGCGCTATCAAGGCACTTTCATTTCCTGAGCAATATTAATTCATATGGTTCTGCTTTATCCGCCAGACAACCTCGGGAAACGATCGCCAACCAGGCCGCTGCCGTCTAAGAAAGTAGCCGAGACTCGGCGATGGAATTCCCGCAACGCCCCGCGCGACCTCCGGCTGGACGGAGCCTGGCGTGCAACCACAAAGCGCCTTTCCGCATGTTTACAGTTCGGTGAAACTAAAAGCGATCCCAGCCACTGAGGGAGATCGCTCAAAGCTGCTCGCCGTTCGCTTCCCGAGGAGAGGTCGTGCTACGGGTCGAGCGAGGCACGGCGTCGTGGCAGATTTGTCACAGATGCGGGTGATGCAACATGGGCCACGTGTGGACGTAGCTGTGGTTTCCTTACAGGCGTCTACAAAGACCTCCAAGTCCCCCTCTAACCCCCACAGTGCACCACCTTTCACACCCTCTTTTTGTGTTATGGACGATCTCTATTATAAAGCAATATTTCTCTCCAAGAGTTTACAATAGAACCCGCATTATGGAGGCCTTACATAATTTTGTTCATGTTTAATGACAAGGTTAGGTAACAGATGTGGATGAGAGAGAGAGAGAGAGAGAGAGAGAGAGCGTGCGAGACAGTGGGGGGGGCAGAGGGGTATAGCGATGATTCTGCAGTCCTGTTGGGTGGAGTAGAGCTGTGTCAGCAGGGCTCCCTTGCGGGTTCTGACAGGTCAGCAGTTTGGGACATATATCAGCTATACACGCACTTGCGCCCGTGCACATGCGCTCCCCCGGGGGATTTGCGCTGTCACAAACAGACTGGGCTCATTCCCCCTTGAGTAACGACAGAGATGGTCCGGTGATTCAAAACAGACACGTGAAAATTACATGCAGAATTATGTACCACATGTCCACTGTCGACCCTGGTTGCATTTAAGATAAATCTGGAAGGGTTCAAATGTAGTCTCGTCGGGACATTGAAGAATAGTGTGCAGTGTGGGCACATTTTAAAATATGTTTCTGCTTTCCAAGCTTCTTTATCATGGAGTTTGGGGCATTCGTTGTTTTTGGCATTAAGCTGAAGTTCTGCTATAGTGTCGCTTTCCCTTATCTTCTTTAACCTTGAAGGTTAACTTTCTTCAACCACAGAACTAATCAGAGTATGTTCTTAGATAATATCATTTATACAGCGTAATCTTTCTTCACTGGACAGGTACAATTTGTAACATTCACCACTAGAGGTCAGTCTCACCAAAATTCAGTAGGTGTCTGATAAATCGCCTAATAGCACATGGAACACCTGGAATTGTCCTAATTACCATGTAAAGCTCTGCCAGGAACCTAATGTTCTCCTGGGGGGTACTTCCTCACCCAGCTGTTTGAAGTAAGCCATTGCGGGTCCTATTCTAGCCTACGGGAGAAGATGATGTTTATGAGCAGGACTTTTATTGATCTGAGAGGCTGGGCTGTTACAGGACCAGAGATGCAGAAAGAGAGACAGAAGGCTTGTGGTCTATCTGAAATGCCTCACACCTTCTGACTCCTGCAGATCACAGCACCGGAACTTTCCGTCTCCTCCAGCGCTTCCACAGGGCCCCCTGGACCGCACCTCCTGACCCTGGTTGCCAATAATCAACCCCCCCACCCCCACCCCAAATGTGCACACATAGCCACACATGGGAGGGAGATACTGTACACATGAGTCACCTGCTGCAGCTTGAGGGAGTTGCAGCATGCGCAGGAATGCGCAGACACGCAGCGACAGGACAAACGCATCACATGCACGCACGGCCTCGGAATTGGAGGGAGGGGCAAGGAGGCGCATGGGCGAGGCTGCCCGGAGGAAGCCCCGCCTTCCCACCTTCCCTGCCCCTCCCCCTCCTTCCTTCTGCGTGCCTGCACCTCCCTCTGGTATGTACACCAGTCAGATGTCCCTCAAAAAACATCAGAGATCATCTGATCATAAATGGAATAAGAAGCATATTTGCCTTCTGAACGTGCGATTGTTCCCACGAAACCCTCCTCACCCTGTTTTGGTTTCTGTGTTGAGCTGCTTAACCCCACTGACCTTTGTGTGAGTGTGTGTGTGTATGTGTGTAATACAAAGCAGACAAGAGGCAAGCCTAGTCAAATATTCTGGGCAGGTGTTAATGGGCGCATTGGAATGACGGGCGACGTTCGTCTTGTCTCTGTGTTAATGACTGGTGCTTAATGAGAGTGAGCAGCTACTTCCTGGGTGCCTGTGTTTTGGCAAGTGGCTGGAGGCGAGAGAGACCGCGTGGTCCAATCACAGCCGGATGAATGCCGAGGACCGGCTATCTGGGAACAGTGCAGCTTTCTCTGCCCACTTGTCTTCCTGTTGCTGCCCACACACACACACACACACACACAGTCACTCACACACACACACACACACGCATACACATTTACGCATGCTGCAAAATACAGGCCAAGATAATGAGGCCCAGATGGCTGCTCTTAGAATGGCCATTATGTAACAAGCTGGCACAAATTTACACCAGTTCTACACACAGTATCAAACTCTGTTGCAATAAATTGTTCAAAGTGAATGACCCATGCTAACTTTCTTTGCCTTGGTAAGATCTAGACCAAGTTTCGGGTTGATGACAATCATTGCGCTGTTCAAAATAAGAATCCTTCTTGTGTTACATGTCTTGGTCAATTCTGATGAGAAACGGCTGTGGCTGTTTTGTCGAGCATGGAAGATGTCATTTGATTCCATTTCATCTCATTCACCTTTTACGCTCATGTAATGCTGCAGTAAGACACCGGACCTGAACCCGGCCTGAACCCGGTCTCCGACTTTGACGTTCGGACCAATCTGACACACCTCGCTCCCCTGTATGGTCAGAATACAACCTTTCCCCATACGCCAGACATATCGAGGAAGAAAAGAGGGCGAGATTTCGGAGACGGAGAGAGAGAAGATAGCGGGATAGAGAGAGAGAGAGAGAGAGAGATCGACAGAGGGAGGGGAGTGGAAGGGAGGGTGCTTGTTTTGAAATGGAACCTGGGGGGCCCCCGCGAAGCCGGTAACTGGAAGGAGCTGCGGAGGCTCCCGCCACACGCGGCTCTCCCCGGGGCGGACAACGGGCCCTCTGTGCCTGCTGCCGTCACCTAGCTCCGCCGTCAGAACACTGGAGGTCTGTGAGTGCAGCTCGGGCCTGTTCCACCACGCTCCGCTCCTCAGCGCCAGGGGGGCCAACAAAGCAGCGAGTCAGAGCCCACGGCAGACAGCGGCGCGCGCGCACACACACGCGGCGCACACGCACGGAAAACCCTGCAACGGGACATGGAGGATGCAGGACATACGCGTCGAAGCGAAGGCTGCGGCAGTGCACGCGTGCTGAAATACACAGACGTGGATATACGCGTGCAGGCAGGGCTAGATGTACACGTAATGCAATGCAGTGAAACTGGCTCTAAACACACACACACACACACACACACACAGCGGCATATACTGCCTGCCAAACGGTCCTGGTGGTGCATGTTTAAACAGTAATAAAGGGGTCATTATTTCACATGCGTAGTCATGGGGGGGGTATGTGACGAGAAACCCATTTATTGGAACAATATGGAACAGTGAAAAAAGCTCTTTGTTTTTAACCCTCGTCAGGGGGCTTTATCTCAACGTAGACGAGTTACACCTCAGTCCGTTTTTAACCGTCTGAGATGCCGTGGACGTATATAAAGACGGGCGTTTAGGGCACAATAGTCCTTCGTAATTTATCCGATGTCTCCTGCGTTAAGTGTCAGCATTCACCCAAGAGTCTGTGCTTACTTACTTGGCGCTATTGAAATTCACGACGAGGGCCGCTCAAACAGCTCACCCTTGGCGACACGGTGCAGGAGGGTCAACCTTTCCACCTCTGTCCCCTGCGTTAGCCGGGAAGCGTCGAGCCGCTGGATTCACTCCGCTGAATGGAAGCGCTGTAGAATCAGCACCGCGCGCAGACGTCAACAATAACAATGAGGCGATTGACCTTGGTTACGACCCCGGCCGACCCTGCACATTCTCTCGGCGTCATCGCCGCGTTGTGGGTGGGCAGTGCATTGTGGGTCCGGGGCGAGGGCTCTCTCTGATGGGGGCTTGAACACACAAAGCAAGACCTTAATGCTGCAGTCAGGAAACGCTACAGTTTGCAGGTCAGTCTTCTCAACACTGACTGGTGCTACTACTGTTTTTGAACCGTTTTTGAATACTATCATATATGCAGTACATTTAGCATGATTTGGCACCGCAGATCTACACACCACAGTGTGTGTGTGTGTGTGTGTGTGTGTGTGTGTTCGTGTCTGGCATCATGCCCAGTCAAGGTTTTCATACAACCATATCCTACATTCCCTCTTTTCTCCTGATAACTAACTGAGAACATCTTAATCTTTTGTAGATTTGTTCAAACATAAGAACAAATGGACCATTAGCCAGCTACACCCACACCTTGCCACCTTAACCCGAAGCTTTCACAAAGCAGCTATACGTGTAGAGAAGGAGAACCATCTCTGCCCCATGATCCTGACAACATCAGCTAACCTGCCTGGGCTGCTGTCTTCTGTGAACCCGGGTGGAAAATATTCAGTGTATGAAGTCTCGTTCATACACACACACACACACTGGCAAAACGACCCCAAAAAGGCACATGTGGGGCACTGGGGACAGATCACTGTGCAATCGGCATCCAAGACCTTTGGCGTGCTGTATTCCACCCACAAAGCAATGTGGAACAGTGCAAAAAATAGACAAATACAACAAATTGGACCACTAATCACTAGTTTGTAGTTTGTAAAATGCATCTTTCTGTTGCGCTCTGCTTGCAAAAAAAAAAAAAAAAAAAAAAAAAAAAAAAAGGTTATATAAAACACATCAACATGGCAAATGGTTAGTGCTGCTTATGCTGAGTACATATCTTCATTTGGTTGAGTTTCATGAAGAAAAACTACCTCAGTAGTTTAGTTTCTACCTCAGTGTTAGTTTAGCAGTGCGAGCACAGGGAATCCCCCTGATCTGAAGTTGTAAATAACCATCATGAGGCATGAACATGATTTGTTCATGATGCTTTGGCTGGGGATGACAGGATGGTGTGGTGAGACGCTAACAGCTTCCATAAGTGACGGTCGCTGGCATCGGGGAAAGCACTTCAGAGCTCTGTGTCACGCTCTGAGCGCGCAACAGCAGACACGCGGCGCTCACACGCTGCCTCTAAAACCTCACGATGACACAGTGTGAACTCTGACACAAGGACACGCCGCAGTGGCACGTGGGCTAGCTCGCTCACGCTCACCTGACTGCTGAGAAACATTCTATGAACCGGAACCTTTTACACACGCAGCATAACTCCCGTTTTCCAATCTGCCCATCCTAAAATGCGGCGCACAAGGCTGAAATTGGACCGGGAGGGGGGGTTGCGTCGCCCTCCGGGGGCCGAGCAGCGGGGCTGTCACGCTCCCTACCACGACTCTCTGCATTGGCCGTGGTGTCACATGGGAAGGCGGTCACATTTACCGAGCCGGAGGCAGGAGCGAGGGGGTCAGTCATCGCGTCCTCATCCTCTCCCCCTGACTCGCTCTCTCCTTACTCCTTCTCTCTCCTTCTCTCTTTTTTCTCTCTCTGGCTCTGTGTTTCTATCTAGCATATGATAAAAAGTGTGTCCTCCGCACTTTTGTGAGTCACACCGAACGCTCCTCGAGTGTAACACACATGCTGTGTGACAAAAGAGAATGACTCGGCTGCTCTAATAATATCTGCAGGACACGCGCGATGGAATGACATGGTGACACGCACACGCGATGACGCAGACTGTTGGTCCCCCCCCTCTCTCTCTCTCTCTCTCTCTCTCTCTCTCTCTCTCTGTCTGTCTCTCTCGTCCCACTTAATGCCCTGGAAAAAAAAACAGACTCAGAGTCTTTTGCACATCTTGAATAATTAAGCACTTCTGAGCAGTTCGGTGAGCAGATAAATACTGGGCTATTTTTAGACTACATTAAAAAAGAAAGAAATGGAAAGGGGAAAAAAGACAGAGAAAGAGCTCATGACTCGTTAAGACCAAAGAGAAGAATAGCATGTGGAGAAAGAACAGAAAGCTCTGTGTGGGGAAATAACAGTATCAGTAGGTCCGTGTTTGAGCAAGCAGCACCAGACCCCTCCTACCCTGAGCAATAACAACAGCCAGAGCGTAAACATACATAAACTACTAGCCTATTAGCTTTTGGCGGAAACTTCCGAGGCTGTTGCCTAGGTATCCAGTCGCATCAACGAAAAAAAGGTTTAGTGGTTGGCAGAGGATTATGGGAAGGAGGGAGTGCAGGTGTGTCCTGTGGAGTCTACTGTCCTGCTACCATGGCTTCTAACTCTGCCATCCGACCCACATTCAAGCCATGGTCTCCTAGTGAGTCCCGAAAGCCTACTTAATTACCCACAAGGCCCTGGACAGCTAGGTTCCTGTCTGCCGTGGTTGGCCTGCCCGTCGACTGAGCCTCTGCCTTTCTGTAGCGTTTACGGTCCTTTAACATGACTTGGATAGAAGAGGCAGAAGATCCTGAGCCACCACATTACAATCAGCTCTCACCTCGTCCTGAGAGCAGCACAGCAAACACGCAAGCCGCAAAGCGCACCACCACATGCCTGTGCACACATGCACACACACACACATCCATAAACCCCCATGCACAAACACATGCACCCACACACACACACATATGCACCCACACATACACACGCACACACCCACAAACCCCCACGTACAAACACGCACCCACACATACACACATATGCACCCACACACACACACATACATGCACCCACACACCCCCAGGCACAAACACAAGCACACACACACACACTCACCCACACACGCACGCACCCACACACACATACACACACACACCCACATACACACAGGTCTCTTTTTTGTAATGACATCATCATGATCGGGCTCGTGTCACAATTGGCACTTTCTCCCACTCACAACGCATGAGGGCAGATGTCATATTCATGACATCATCAGAAACTTGCTGACGAACAAAGGCCTGATGCGGGGACGACCAGACCGGCGATGAAGTCATGCGGCAAACACCTGGCCACCATGGCAACAGGACTCAACATCACACTGTTTACAGGATATAGGCCTGAACACATCTGTTAGGCTTCTGTCTGATGCTCAGATGCAGTCCCACTGACCCAAGCACTCACAGTGAGAGTCCTACATTGTTTGTTTGGGACTCATCTTACAATAGACCATACAAACGAGAACACAGGTGATTCATGATGTTTTAGATGTCCCGGAAGTTAATTATGCAGCCAAGTGCCAAAGGATGTACATGTTAAATATTCATAATGGCACAGCATTTGAGGGACCGCACATACTAGGCACAATACGCATACATATGCACACACAAGTGTGTGTGGATGGCACAATACGCATACATATGCACACACAAGTGTGTGTGGATGGCGCAATACGCATACATATGCACACACAACCACCCTTTATACGCTTGTCTTGTTTTCCTGCAAAGATAGTGAAATAACAAGCATGCACACACACGCACACACACACACAAATGCACACACAGTCCTTTTGATTGTTTAAATCGGAGCAGTGAGCCGTGTTCCCTTTCACGTACCAAGATTATGGACAAAAACGTATGAGAAACCTACGCTGAAATCCAGCACCCAGGCTGGAACATCAGGAAACAATGGCTTCACGAACGCACAATGCGTCATCGCAGGGCGTTCGCCCGTCGTCAGCAACAGAAGCCAGCCGCGCTCTCTCTCATAGGTCTGGAACATGCTGTTACGCTATTGTGTGCCACTGTTCTGCAGGGGACTCTGTCGCCAGCCCCTGCCAGGAAAACGGAGTCCACAGATGTCTGTACTTTTAGCCCTACTGATGCTGACACAGTGTTCTGAAGTAACCCAATGGCAAATCATTCCCCGCTAAACAAATTGTGCACTGAAGACTCATCACTGAGGTGTATAAGTGGTGATACCTTGTCTGGTACTCAAAATAATAATAATAATAATAAAATGAACACTTAGCCTGTAAGAAATGGCTGTTATATTCTTCCATTTTAGAGGTTTCTGAAGTCTTATCTCAGCCTCACCTGTGACTTATTTGACAGTTTAAATTACATGCTGTGGCTTTGATGTGATCATCTAGACCAGTTCCATAGCACTGAAGTCTGGCAGTGCAATGTCTCCAGTCATTTTGAAAACATATGATGACATCATGTGTTTATCTATGTCTAGCAGACAGATGTTGAACACCATTAGCCCCTAGCAACACCAACAGACCCAGCAACACATCAGGCCCCTATTACACACATGGCATTGCAGTTAAACAATGCTAAAATTTTACAAGCTGATGTCTTCTCAGCGCACTAGTAACTTCAGGCCGCAATAAAAAAAAAACCCACACTCAACCATTAATTTCTCTTTAAATAATTCTATTTGCAGTGAGGGATTTTAGGGGTAGAATATGGCAACATTTGAGTGTGTCGCCCTGGTGTTTCATGCAGTGCTAGGAAAGTAGCCTTGGAGCTCTCACTCTACCAGCAGCTCCTCTCATGCACACGATGGAATTTACAGCTCAGGTCAGAACTAGGTTCAGATGAACATGTTGGCACCAAACTAGGGTGTAAACGTGCCAATCTCTAGTCTTTTCTTTCAGGTCCTGTGGCCTTGGTACTGTCTCCATTTAGTTTGAAGTCTTAGTTAGTCTTAGATAGAGAAGGCTGAAATATGTAAAAAAAAAACTGTAAAATGCTAAAAGTGTAAACTGTGTGAAGTGTAATTTGTGTATTTAATTTTATGGTATTCAATTTAAGTTGCCCACCGATTGAGCAGCCTAATTACAGGTGAAATCAAACTAGTTTGATATACCAAATATACAAAATGACATACCAAATATTCAGTTGTGTATGTGCTGGGCCAGACTGAAACAGGTTCACTTTTGTAAATAAACAGTTCTTATACAAGCCTGTGAAATGAGGGCAGCTCTGTCATTTTATTTCTTAGTTCTGTTGTGCTCTGCTCTGACCACATGTCTCTTGACCTACTTTGCTGTATGTAACCTCAGAAAGCCTCGCATGTATATCCAGCCCTAGTTCTGAGATCACCTGTGTGGCGGGCATTCTGCTGTGCTGCCTCTGACCACAGGTGGAATGGGCAACTTAAGCTGCATGCTTGACAGCACGGCTGAAGGTTCAGAGGGACAGAATTCCACTTGTTCTTTCGTTTCCCATGATGGGCAGGGCGATAAAATCCATCTCACACCCACAATCCACTGTGGTTATTGGTCTTATTTTCCAAGGGGCGTTCAAATCCTGCAGGGAAACATCATGATCATTGGGTGCACGTTGTAACACTTGTAACCTTTTCTTCTCCTATCGTATTCAGAGTTGTTGTTGTTGATGTATTATAATTTCTTTTTTTAAATCGCATTGTCCTGGTGTTCGTTGTCATCTGTTCTTCACGAGAAATTCTGGAACAATGAGTCCTTATTATTGAGGGCGATCGGGCTCATCTTGGAGAACAACCTGTTCCTGCTGAAATCCGATCAGCTTCCAGACAACGGAACAGTGACGAGCTTCGGCCATCTCCATACCGATTCCGTAAACAGAGAGGGGACAGAGGGCACTCACCTTTGGAGGTTAAACTTGACAGCCCAAAGATACCCGCATGCACCTTTCTTTACAATAACAAAAACCCACGCATTCCTGGGAGCCGTTTAGAGGAATGGCTTTCCCTGGGCTGAAAGCTAATACTGCTATCCACCTGTCATTCTATCTGCTCTCTCTGCATTGTGAAAAAGTGTTGACCCAAAATATCAACAGAACACCAGTTTCGGGCTTGGTGATTACATAAATAAGCAGGTGAGACAATCAGCTCAGAGGTACTCAAGGGTGAATGTCAACACGCGCGCACCAAAAAAAAGCACAAACTGTGACAATGACTACACGATAATCTCTAAGCAGACAATGCACACAGAGAGAAGTCAGTGGGACATGACCTCTGGGCACCTGCATGCACATGCTGATGTCATAGATGCCAGTGTCACAAATGCCAGTGTCACAAATGCCAGTGTCACAAATGCCAGTGTCTCAAATGGCAGTGAGCCGAGAGTGTGCTACCAGGGCACCTCATATTCTCATCTCCTCATATGCTCATATTCGCCTTCTCTTTCACAAACCCAACTTAGGACGAGGAAGGGGGAAAGAAAACCTAGGAAGAGTAATGGATAGTAAAGAAGAGAGTTTTAAGTTGAATTCAAAGTTACAAACAGGTTGTGGCAGGGAGTTCGAGAGCAGCACGACTGAACGATCTTCCGCTAGTGGTTGCAAGTCGCATTTGTGGGAGAACAAGCACCCCAGAGCTGGAAGATCTAAGCATGTGAGAGGAACAGTCTAAACGGATGAACCCAATAAGATATATAGGAGAGGCCATAAAATGGGAGCTAGAGTAATCAAACCAGGGGGGAATGAAGGCAGTTGTCAATGTTTTTGTGTATAGTATAGATACAGATACATATAGTGAAGACGTGCAATTTTGCACAGATGAGAAAATGTTTTGGTGAGTGACTTGATATGGAACTCAATGGTGAGTAACTAATTAAAGTGACATCCAAGGTTTTTAATAACTTGAGCTGACCTAATAGAAACACCATCGACATCAACACCGAGGTTTGAGAAAGTAGCACCCCAGCTAGCGCCACCAGCACATCGGTATGGCAGCACCTGTACCCTTCATCCCCCCAACCGGGTTTTCATCGTAGTTGTTCTTGTTTGTGCACTTCAACATCATCATCATCATCGTCATCATCACTGTCTTGACAAATAGGGCTGTCTGTATTTGTTTTTGCCCCTTAGCTGTATCATCATATTGGTTTCGACATCTGTTGGCACATCAAGCAGGTACATCTGTCCTCAGGACTCTCAAACATCGCAGCTTCTGTTCTACCAGTACATGGGAGCAGTAATTTGATGGCACACAGAACTGGCTTGGCTTTGATTCATCAGGACTTGCAGCTAGGCTTGTTAGGCCCTGCTGGTCAAGTGACAGTAACGTTAAATAACGTTTTAATCACAGCTCAGGAGAATGTGCTACAACAACTGAAGAAGAAAGAAGACCAATGCCAACAAGTACCATGGATAAAAGCGAAGACAGTCTGCAGCTCTAGGTTTATATATCCTGCTCATATATGCACCTTCTTATAGTAACACACAAGAAAAAAAATAATTAAAGTGGAAATGTTAATGAAATACAGACTCTTCAGATGAAACAGATGGAGGCCCTGCCCTATGCTGAAAAGAGAAGCAAAGAATGGAGTTTTGAAAGTTAGAAGGTCCTACAAAAAAGGAAAGTGAGATGAAAGAGGAGGGGAACTGAACTCCCAATCCGGTGATTTCTCTGCCCGAAACTGGGACCAGTAGAGGTGGAGTGTGGATGCTACCATCTGGAAACACACAACCCTACCTAACTGGGTCATACAGAGCTCCAGTTTTCTGTCACCATGGGTTCTGCCCACCACGCACAGAAAGATCGTCTTGTTTTACAAGCCTTTCTGTTAAATATCAGGGACATTATTTTGTGTCATCAGTGCCTCCTTGTCTGCATCATCTGGCTTTACAGATATCCTGTTTCTATTCTTGGACAGTTCCATCAGTGCTAAAGTGTTGACTCTGTCATCTTACAGTCGGTTAATTGAAGTGTAAATAACTAAATACCTTAAAGGAGCTTTGTCTTCAGATCTAACATTATTGAGCTCTGATCTCACAATGACCCTTAGCGATCAGTCCGGCAACGTTTGTGATGCATTTATTACATGGTTCTGATGTCATAAAATAATGGTGTAAGAATAGCATGGATAGGATAGCATATCTGGGGATTTCATCACAATTTAAAATAAAACATTCAGACGCATTTGGAATACAAACCATAATGCAGGTTTCACTCTATGCAGCAGGGCTGAATATTGTACTCTTTTTCAAAAATTGTATATATTTTTTGACATTGTCTTTTACCTTTTGCATTCTACCCAGTCATTTTGACCATCGCTTTCATCGGGAACCTCACTGGGATGCCAGATGTCAATTGGACAGCGTCGGAGAATTCTGCAATATTTGCAGACGCGGATTGAAATGATGACTGAGCGTATCTGCAGCTGAGTGCAGTTGGGGAGGATCCATCTTTCAGGCAACCCTTTTCCCTTTTTTGCTGCAAATTGAGCTGTGAGCTTGGAACGTGAGCTCACAGTGTATAGTGTAATTTTAACACAGATAGTAACCTCATCCATTGTTTTTTCTGACACCTTGGCATGGTGGAGGCACATGGAAACACGACCCATTGGATATTAGGCAACCAGCAACAGTATATTTATGTCTATTTGGGTCTGGTGGATGCTTGGTGCACACTCTGAAACCGCATGGAAATCACTTGTGAAAGTATCATTGGAGGCTGTGGGAGTATTTATTCAAGTGTGGCAAGACGTTTGCACATTATGGCTCATCGTGGCAAATATGGCAGACTCTTGCCGTTTCATACCTTCTCACCTGATATGTACAACGAGCCAGCAATATGTCGGCGGGCAGTTTTCATCGCTGCGTCTCCTTTAAGCTTCAGCTTTCTAGCGCGGACGGATCATATAAACAAAGTGGGAAAAAAAAGAGGTGAGGTCACAGCTTGTTTTGTAACGTGAGGTTTCTGCGTCCTACATTCAGGAAAACATACCCTGGTTGTACATTACATTGCCCAACAGGGAACACAAATCAGCCCTTTCACTTGTGCAGTGTTTCCTCATCACATCACAACTTCTTTCTCCAGGGCACACGATCAAGACATTCCTCTTACTTTAACAGCACAATAAACATCACCCCCCCACCCCCTCCAAACCACCACCCACCTTCTCTCTATGATTACTGCTTTGTGTTTGACCCTGTTATTACATCTGGAGGAGGGACCGTCACTGCTTTCCTCCATGCTGTTGTTTATAGGGAATCATTCCAAGGGAAGAGAGTAATTCTCCTTATTTACAGTAGTGAGCCTACAGTAAGTTCCACTACGTTCCACTGATTGATTCCTCCTCCTCCTGGAGCAACACTGAAGATCACACCTGAACCAGCACGCAAGTGTGCGCTGCATCTTTCCTGCGTGCGAGTTTGTGTTGTTTATTCGTTCGAATGATCGAATGATTGCTGCATTTGTGCACCTTCAAACGCCATTGGCCATTTATATTCAACGCAACGTGATGAGCATGTCATTAATAATAAATAAAAAGAAAGCATACAGGTGTACTTGTATGGATTTGGCTCGGTGTCATCTACATTGTGTAAAAGCATTTTATCCCGAGACTACAGAAACCCGACCATATAGAGCAGCTAAAGACTTAAATAGGCTTAAAAGTAGTTTCTAATGGTCATGTATTTGGTGTTTGTTATCAGCTGCTAAACCAGAATTAACACATGACATTTTTCCTCTGGGGCGGCATGGTGGTGTGGTGGTTAGCACTGTCGCCTCACAGCAAGGCGGTCTGGGTTCGATTCTTGGTCTGGGCTGCTCTGTGTGGAGTTTGCATGTTCTCCCTGTGCCTGCGTGGGTTTTCTCCGGGTACTCTGGTTTCCTCCCACAGTCCAAAGACATGCATCTTAGGTTGATTGGTCACTCTAGATTGCCCGTAGGTGTGACTGTGTGTGTGCGTGTTGGCCATGTGGTGGACTGGCGAACTGCCCATGGTGTACCCTGCCTTCGCCCGGAGATGCTGGGATTGGCTCCAGCCCCCCCCGTGACCCTGACTAGCGGGAATAAGCGGTACAGATAATGAATGAATGAATGAATGATTTTTCCTCTCAAAATATCCTATTCAGTCACACCTTAAGCTGATATCAGATAGTGTTAATATCTCTGAACATATACGTGATATTCTTTTTCCAACAAGTTATAGCAATGCCATACGTTTCAAATGTATTTATTGTTTATTTAATTAACACATTTATGTTATAATCTGATCATTTAAAAAAAAAATGTGGGGACAAACACAGAGAGAGAGAGAGAGAGAGAGAGAGAGAGAGAGTAGGTGAAATAATCCAGTTTAAAACTGGTATAAAGTCAAAAAGAGAATTAGCATCAAAAACCATTATGAAACTAGACTAATGTAGGCTTCAGTATGTATATCAGGGTGAAAATAAATTGGCAATCAAAAAATCAACTAAAGTTGCGTAGCTCATGTTTTAAATGTTTGAGAATTAAGAGAAATTTGAAGAAGTCAGCAGTCATTATGTACAACATAGGTGCATTGGGACAGTTGGTCTCTGTATATTCAGTGGTGCTGTTTACTGCTTTATTTGCAGTAGGTCACATTTCTACTGTATGGACCTCACTAAAATCATCTAAATCTTTGCACAGCAAGATTCACAAGCCCATAACCCTGAGCACACAATCAATTTACTATCCATAACCCCTCTCTGTTTTTACAGCTCTTGCATTTTAAGACTAAAGAAGAAGAGATGTGTGTGTGTGTGTGTGTGTGTGTGTGTGAATGTGTGTGAGTGTGTATGTGTATCATCCGATGTGCCATGCTTCTGTGCATTGGCATTGGCCATTACCACCATACTATTATTAGCGTTTCTCTTTACACTCTGTTTGTGCGTTGCCATGTTTGGCTGAGCAGCCTGGCAACCAGAGCGGAGCCAGTCTGTGCCAAGGCAGAAGCCCCCGTGGCGCAGTGTGTCGGCTCTCGGTGACAGGTGAGTCACTCCCCTCCTCCCGCGGCCGAATGTGACCCCCCCCCCCCCCTCCTCCTCCCTCTCCACCTTGTCTGCTGGCGGGCGAACATGCCGTGCTCCGTCTGCTTCCGTGGGCAGGGATGGTGCGCTCCCTCACCCACCTCCACCCAGAAACAAGGTGTACAGGCTGCACGTGCCCAGAATGGAAGCACAGGAAGGACCCCAGCGGGAAGAGACGAGAGAGAGACGATGGGAAGGAGGAACAACTTAGAGTGTGTTCAGACTTGACAGCTTCAATGAATATGAATATTCATTTAATGAATAAATATATATATACACACTGTATATATATCTTTTTTGGCTCTCTCTGGCTCTCTCTGTTCCACCGACCTCTCAGTCTGTGCACTCCACAGTCCACAGGGCCCATCTGGCAGCCTCCTCCTGTCTGCCGGGTTGTCAGTGTGATGGCGGCACTGAGTGGCACTCAGAACCAAGTCTCTCACCTCACCCCCTGATCTGAAGGCAGTTATCACCGAACACGGGCCAGCCCACAAGCTGTCACTGATTTAACATTCACACTTGGAGACAAGAAACAAATCGTCAATGTCCAAATAGTTGTGTAACTGGTTTTTACCTTTTTTTTTTCCTTCATTAAATAAATATAAAAAGACTTCAAATAACATCAAATAACATTGTCTCGAGGTTTGGTTAGAAGTATGGAAGATGTAAAAATGTTTACAGATCTAATCACATGGTATTTATTTGTTTTGTCTTCATCTAATTAAGGAATACTGATGTAAAACGTAAGACACACCCCTGATAAGATCTAAGCTTTGAGAGAGGAACACCATGGCATATGGAGAGGCAGAGATTTATTTACATATCAAAAGCTTGGGACTCAAAGACAGCGCATTTTACCCAAGGTGCATTTTCAAAACTCATATCATCACCTTGCAACTGGCGTCAAATAAAATAACATTAAAATAAAATATTTAGTGCCATCAGTTATTAAAGAACAATATTTAAACTGAAGAAATTAAATTAGCTTATAGTGGATATTTTTAGTGAAGCATGCAGCAGAAATAGATTTTTTTACCAATACATTTGCAAGTTATTGTCATATCATCTAAGTCATGGTGAGCAGCAGGCGTACATGGACGTCTATAGGGCGACTTTTGCCTTTCTGGCCCGTAAATGATCTACATTCTGGGTCTTTCTGAGATGCTGCAGCTGGCTGTTTTCAATCTAAATGTACAAGCAATCAGCCACTGTGAATGTGAATCTGGAGGGCAGTGTTCAAGCGCACCACCCGTGTCCACTTCACACCAGGTAGTCACACAGCTCATGATGATCTGGCTCAGATGTACTGGACGTACAGCGTATACCGCGGACTGTCTGCACATCCTTGTGGCTAATAGACAGAAATGTATTATGTTTTAAATGTTTAAATGTGCTGCTAATAGCCAGTCATTCTTGGTAACACATGATAAACTGGAGCCACGTTTAAGACAGAACACGTGATCAGTAAACTAAAAATTTAAGCCCGTTAGCCAAAATGGCAAATGCACAATGTCACCAGAGGGGGCAGCACCTTCCCATCAGACCCATCTAACCGTCGTTCTTGGAAAACACTGATTCACAGGGTACAGTCAGATGTTTCTCACCCGCCACTCCAGTAATAACTAAATTACTTGGGTCAGGGTGGCTCTGACACGGAAGACCATTTTACGGACTTATCTTAAAGCAGAACTAGAAGTTTGAAGTAAGATTTCATATTAAAATGTTTCCCAGAGTAACTGTTAGGTAACAGATTTTAAAGTTACCATAGTTAATGAGCAAGGCTCCACTTTTTATTAATTAGGATTTCATGAAACTAAAAGTACATCAGACATGAGCTTTTAAATACCATTTTTATTAAATTCCACACATTCCTCCCCCTTCTTCCATGTGCATAATAACCTGCATCAGACCAAAGAAACGCGACAAATGTTCTGTACAAACAAAAAACGTTTAATTAAAAGGTTTGTGTATAAAAATAGGATTTGTTGCGTTTCATACAGTTTGATATCTAGAGAACATCCAACACTGTGCTGAGGAGCCAGTGACAACAGTCCTGTCCCATCCCAATTCTCTAAAATGCTCCCATCTGGTATATGGAGGTTACACAAAGCCAAAACAACATGGACGCAAGTTTTGATTGAAGCCGTTCCAAGGCAAACGAGAAAATCACCAAGAGAAAAGTTAAATAACATTCATAGCTCTTCCAATTTAAGTAAACCTTGTTTTATTCCATTTTACATTGACAACAGCTTCAGTGCATCCACCATCTGTTAACTTGTCCAAATTTTTAATATAAAAAAAAAAAAAAGGAATGCAAACAAAACACCATATAAAGGTATGCAAATTGTGTGATTTAAGCATGGACAATAAATAAAAATAAATAACCACAGAGTGTGGAATGTCTACATGTTACAAATAAATTATATGCAAAGAAGAAAAAAAGGGTACACAAACACCCTCACACACATGCGCGCACACACACACACACATACATACACACACTGTACAAGATTATTTAAAAAAAAAAAAAAAAAAAAAGAAAGAAAAAATATATATATTGCATTGATTGTGCATTTTCACACCCAGACCCCCCAGGAGCCAGGAGCCAGGCCAACGTAGCATCAGCAGTGGGATGAGGAACAGAAGAGGTTGGGGAGGGGAGGGGCTTACATACCCATTGAGGGTACAGTTATACAGAATCTCTATACACATTCAGGAGAGAAAAAGAGAGGGAAAAATAAAGGTTTTCCAGACAACCTGTGCAGGCTAAAATGTGACTGAGCAGCGTTATAAGGAGACGCAGCAAGTGAGCGCGTTTCAAGTATTTCTATTGTTCAACCCCTCCCCACTGTAAGACCCCCCCCCCCCCACCCCCCCCCCCCAAGCTGGCTGGGTATTTGCGTGCAGCGGTCGGTGGGTGGAGGACGTCGGCAGTGGCCGTGCGACTTCCGAACCAGCTCAAGGGGAACTTTAAATCCCAAAAAAAAAAAACCCCAAAACACAACCAACAATCACAACCACAAACGCGATGATGAAAGCCCCACCCCCCAAGAGAAGCTTTCACAAAGGCACTCCAAATCAAAAACATTTAAATAAAAAAAGTTGTCCAAGCTCTATGAGAGCAGCCACATCTGTGTAGGAGGCTTGCCAGATGCATAAACCAGCATTGTAACAACAAAACAATGGTAATATAATAATAATAATAATAATAATAAATAGCGCTGGTAAGTCCATCCAAACAGCAAATGTTCCCCATCAGGAAACGCTTTATAAATCATTAAAAAAAGAACAAATAAAAAGATATAAAGGAAATGCAAACTGTAATAAATTATGATTCCCTACAAGGGAGGGGTGGAGGACTAGAGGGCCTCTGAAAGCCTGGTAATGGTAGGACAGCAGAAGAGCAGACCCCCCCCCCCCCCCAAAGAGAGCAAGGGTTTCTCTCAAAGGCTCTCCTTGCTGGAGCTGATGCTTGAAGTGTCCGTACTGATGGTGCGTAGTCGGATGTCGCTCTCCTCCGCCTTGGACACCTCGGCTGGACGCATCCAGGGATGGTCGAATATCTGCTCCAGCGTGGGACGGTCCGATGGTCTCGGTGCCAGGCAACACTTGATCAACTGCTGGCACTCTGTTGGAAAGACAACGAGAGAGAGAGAGAGACTGACGTCTTGCTGTCCTACAGTGAGGCCAGAAGGTGGGGGTGGGTGGAGGCTGAAGATCAAATACGAACCTGTGGAGATCCGCCTTCTGAAGTAGAGGCGCCCCCGGAGGATCTCCTCGTCCTGTTCAAAGGGAATGTCTCCACAGACCATGTCGTACAGCAGCACCCCTAGCGACCAGACGGTTGCAGAGCGTCCATGGTATCTGTGGAAACGGATCCACTCTGGCGGACTGTACACTCTCGTACCTGTGACGCACATTGAGGTGGACAGAGAAAGAAACATTAAGAGTTGTGAACACAACAGAGGTCAAGAGGGTGTACTAGGGCACACGTGAAACAAAGCTGTGAAAACTATGGTGGGGGTTGTGCTATCCACTACTCCAGCACTGCAGCGCAGCCAGAGTTCTAGCAAGATTCTAATGGAAGCTTGGAAGTGAAAACGTAAATACTCTTTCAGGGTTTTTTTTTTTTTTTTTTTTTTTAAAGGCCACACCACTTATAACTCATTTGTCTGGTCCTCAAAAGAGCCAACAGCCCCGCCCTTCCCCAAAGGGCAGGAGTATCTTGGAGACCAAACGAAAACTGTAATAGCAACGTGAGCCATCACGTGAACTGAGCTCTCAGGTTTCACAACAGACAGCTGTTACGTGGCAGCCGATCTGTTTAAATCCGCAGTTAAAAATAAAATACATTCACGAAAACGTTGTGAGGTCGATGTTAAAATGCGGATGATTTTAACAAAACAAAAAAATAATAATATTTCAGTACATCGATCGAACTATTGGTATAAAATACATGTCAAAGACCCGACACTACGAAGGTTTAAAAATGCCAACGGAAAACCCCACGAACATTGTTTTGATGGGGGATCCTGAATAGTAACACTTATCTGTACTAATACTGTTAGGAAAATCCGTACAAAACAAAATCACCGCGTCACCACGCTGCACACGATTAGTGCCCTTATTATAACAGCAAAATCACGGTTTTTAAAAAAAAATGCTCAAAACATGCTTCCCAAAAACAACGCCGGATATTAATAAAGAAATACTCGCACCTACGTATTTAAACCCTAAGACACACATATAATAGTATTTATGGGCATTTGCGCGGCTGTGCATACCGTCAAAGTCGGTGTACACCGTGTCCTTGAGAATTGCCCCCGATCCAAAGTCAATAAGCTTCAGGTCTCCGGTGCGCAGGTCCACGAGGAGATTCTCGTCTTTGATGTCCCGGTGAACCACTCCGCAGCTGTAGCAATGCCGCACAGCCTCCAGCACCTGGCGGAAGAACTCCCGGGCTGTCGCCTCGTCCAACGCGCCTTTCTCGGTGATGAAGTCGAACAGATCTTTGACGAGTTCTGGTCTCTCCATGACGATGAGCCAGCCGTCCGGTCTTTCGTACCAATCCAACAACTTGATCACCCCTCTAAACGAGGAGCCCACTTTTTTCATCAGCAAAATTTCCAAAGGTATCATCACGCCGTTCTAGGATAAAAACGGCAAGAATTCGGTCAGCCCAACGGTGCACCGTTAGCTGGTTACAAGACATCCAAAGTGCACGACCACTACTTACAACGGAGCCCCATTCCGTGACCCTCTCCTTTGCCACATGTTTAACTGCGACCTAAAAACGAGAGCACAAGTTAGGATCCGAATCACAGTGTGAACATGCAAACAGCATCTTTTGATCGAGCGAGATTTGATCGAGCTCGTACCGGTAAACCGTCGGAAATCCGGCTGCCGGCGTAGACGGTCCCAAAACCCCCGCTTCCCAGCACTGACCCCACTTGATACACCTTTTCAAAAGGCTCCGGCTCCACTTTCACTAGAACGATAAAAAAGCATGCAAGCACTGGTTAAGCATCAACACAGAGTCTCATTTTAATTCACTACTGTGCAGATACACACACTACAGCGATCTGAAGGCTGTAACTGTGGGAAAGTTGAAATGCATGCGATAGGGAGCAGAAAGCAAAACAGACGAGGTGTCATACGTTTTGCTCAATAGGAAAACCGAACAACAACCAAGTAGCCAACTAACCCAAGTTAACTTAGTTACGATAGCATGCCAGCTTGAATCGTGAATGTATAAAAGAATGCAATTACGCTAGTACACTAGTCTGTGGTCGGTTAGACGGCGACGCCAGCTCTCCAGAGTACTCACCTTGTTGAAGCTGAATTTTCACCGGCAAATGATCCATACTAGTGGGGTTGCAGATGTGGGAAAAAGAACCAAACTTTGATAGCAACATAATTCAATACATGTAAACGGAATCCTCTTCCTCGCCTAACGCTAAAGTGAAGTCTTTATTGAGTGAGAGTCCGATTTTGGAGAATGTTATTAGCAAATGAGCTATAATGCTAGCCGAAGGCACAGAGGGTAGATCCAGTGAGCGAGCTCCCACCGCACCGTCTCTCACAAATGTCACGGCCGAAAGGCTCCGGAGATAAAATAAAATAAATACAATCCTCGGTGTAAAATCCTGACGACACGTGACGCTCGTCCTCTTGATAAATACCAAGGCAGACCGAACAGGTGAAAAGGCTACATGAACACAATATTACTTTGTGTATATTACGAGGTATACTTCAGGCAAGAATCAGTCGTGCTCTGTCTGAGGTTTGGCGCGGACTGTCCGACTTTAACGCCAATATTTTGACGCGTGCACAGAGAAATATCTCTCCGCCGCGCAAATAATTATGTATCTTACCTTACTGTAAAATTACTTATTGCCGACATTCGTTTGTAAATAATCTTAGAAAAAATACAACAAAAACATGTTGATGTTGTTCAGCACGGTAAAATGTTTACATTTGGAGTTTGGTGTTATATACATGGGAACTACTTTGACGCTCAATGATAACACTGTCTAGATGGTACGTGCTTCGTCAATTTGCAAATCCGAGCACTTAACCAATGAAATTGCGTATATAAACACTATGTTTTTTTTTCTTTCATCCAATTGAAAAATACACATTATCATAAATAGAGGTATTTTGATTGCACGTGGCGCCAATTCTCATGTATACCCGTTATTTCCTATGTTTGCGTGGCTTAACACCGAGAATGTAAAAGCCTTTTCCAGTACCATTAATAGAAAAGCAGAACTTAAAAAGTGGAACAAATAATCGATAAACGCTGATAAACGCACTAAGACACCAAAAAGTCTGAGAAACAAGGAAGTGGCTCTAGGTTAATAAGAAAAAGCCTACAGTTCAAATATTCATATTAAATTTAGTATGATTTTGAAAGGCTTTGACTAACATCCCACAAAATATTTACAAAGCCACAAACTTAACCTTTAGAGAGACTGATGTGACAGTCTGCCAAAATGTTGTGACCAAGTGCCAATCTGAATCAAACTAAATAATAAAGTGATAAATAATAAAGTTTGTGAATGTCTGCGAATTTACCTGACATATACTCACTACACCAGACCAATATAACATACCATCCAGTGGAAAACCTGATGCACCTTTGGTCAATGTTTAACATAAATTGCTTATATTAAGGACAGACCCAAGTGATATTTTCAGCTTGTCAAACACAAGACATTCATGTCTTCATGGCCTACAAGAAACCTTTGCATAGTTTTTCACATTCACTGTGAAACGAGGGCCAGTTTGTGTTTTCCAGCGTACACGGAATATGTCTGGACATCATGGCTTAAACATGATTATAATACACCTGGAAATATGGAACTTAAATGCTTCCTGACAGCAAACACATGCAATTATAAATTAAAAAAATTCCATGCATTATGCTATTACTAGTGATTATTACTACTGCTTTTGCAATAACCAGTCACAGATGATCCTAACTCCTCCAAAAGTGCATGTGACCCTCTCTTTTTTTTCTGTTACAGGTATAGTTGTGGTGACCTTGGGCTGTATTTGTAAAATGTGCATTTTATCTTACCTGCTACGATAAGAAGTGTATACACTGAAGGGCAAAAGGATAGAAAGAGCAAGATCAGAGGTAGGCTTGTGAGCCTTATCTCTCCATTCAGCAGAATTATGTAAATGTATGAGCCTACAAGCTCTGTAAAACATTCTCTTGGGTACACCTTCACTCTTAAGTTGTAAACTACACTGTCAGGAGGTTTGGCACAGAAAATGATCTTTAGCTAGGCACTGGGTTTACCTACAATTGCAGCAATGGTCCTATTTGTTTGTTATGCCTCTAATTATATTTCTCTTATACTGTATACTGTAACATTTCTGTTTCTTAGAAGTTTGTTATTGTTCTTGAATGTTTATATCTTATATATCATGTACAAACATGATGACCATGTACTGACTGGTTGGATTAGATGTAGTAGTGTTCACAATCTTTTAAATCGGCAACTCTGGCTGCCATTTCACCAACCGCAATATAATAACAGGTCATAGGTTGGTTATTTGTATTAGTAAATAAGAAATGTGGGAAGGTGCATAATATTTTCCATTTCTAAACCTCTGGAGTGGAATGCATTGCATCAGTCTGTAAAGAAGACTAGATGAAAGAAAAATAAAATGAGAAAATTAGATCACCTTTATTTTAGTTTTTTAACCATATAGGCGCACCAGAACTCACATGGGAGATGTCTAGGCATGCTGAACATCTGTGGTATGCACAGCTGTTCCAGAACCTCTGCATGTGAATGTGAATGATGTGGTTGCTCATTGCATTCGTGGTCAGTTATGATCAGTCGTATTTATATATCCAGGGTCCTTGATCTGGCTTGAGGATGGCTTGTGGGAAGTTCCTAGCTGTCTACTACCAGTCTTCCAGGATTCCTGGGATACTTGATATTTTCTTTTTTGCTGTAATTAGTGCTTCAAGAAATTATGCAGTTTAGCTGAAGTTGTCTGATAAGGGTCTAGCAGCACTTTACGTCTGTAATTTGATGTGCCCTTTTCTGGACAGGCAAAAAAAAAAACCACGAGAACCGCACGAAATGAGGGGTGCAGCCACATCAGAGCCGAGGGTGGGCATCTCTCATTTTAGCCTTCACTGCCACATCATTTGGGGGAGTGACTGAAGCTTCTCCAAGCTACTGCTGGAGCTCCATGTCGGTGGATCAGTGAACCAGATGACTGCTGGGAACAGCTCTGAGAAGTGCTGTGTTTAAGCACCCTTACTGAGCCATCCGTTACGATGGAATCATAATACGGAAAATGTTCAGACTCAGAGCTGATTCTGGTAAAGTGTGCGATGAACATGTGCCAGCATGTGATATGGCAGCGTGTTATAATACAGGTGTAGTCAACATTGTGCTTTATTTTTAGTGTCGATGTTGTGGAAGGTCATTAAACGACTGGGTTCTGGTCTCTGCAGTTGTGTAATGCGGTTCTTGATCTTCTCTGTGGAGTCAGGAAGGGGGTGGACAAGGAGGTTTCATTGTCCTTTGCATAATCTCTTCAGGCCAAAAAAAGTGTCAATGCTTAGTATCTCCCACCTCTCTCTTATGCGAAGAGGGGCCCAGAATCAGTTGATGACCGTCCTTTTGTTCAAGCACCGATTGTTAACAAACCTTATGCATTGTCAGCATGCAAGTGGGGCTCCTCTGCGTGCATCTCATTAAAGCTACCTGCTTCAAAATCACCTCCCTTCACACCTCTGTATGCAAATCAGACTGGGGGTGGGGTAGGACAAGGCACATCTTTGGGTCCTGTGCCCTGTTCAAGTGTCTGTCCAGATTACCATGTGGAAGGTTACATAACAATAATAATCTACCCACCTTTCATAACTTTTAAATAAGACATTCATTTTTCCTTCCTTTATGTATAACATGTGTCTCTCTGCACTTCATTTGTCTACCTTTTAATTGTTTGTATAACCAGTGTAAAAATCAAACAGCAGATTAGTGTAAGATACACCAGTGCTTTTTCCTAAGGACCACCCTTGAGCTAAGATTAGTCATATGCTTTATACAACGCAAGTGTTCAAAACATTGTGCATATTTGTGCTGGTTTTGCAACTTGGAAAAAAGGGTTCGACTGCTCACCATTAATTTATCCAACTTTGCAGAAGGATCAGTGCAGCTTAACACTTCGGGGGTGCTAAGATAGCCAGCTATCCCTCCCAGCATGGCTTATGCAGGACGTGGGCTGGGCCCCTACACTAAAGCCCACTGGCTAAACCGGCACAGGACACTGCCACGTATGACCCGACACAGCAGCAAGAGTGTTACAGGATGCACAGGAATTTTGCCTGAGAGTTGCAGATTTCATGTGCCGCACCCCCCCTGTTCCCACCCCCGACGCTCCGCTCCGGACGAGGGACTCCTTTCATCTTCCTGCCGAGGAGCATTTTCACCAGCTATATATTTTTTTAGAGGGCTTCCACTTCTAAGTGGAAAACACTTGTGTCGGTCTGTGTTTGGTGACTGGCACTGTCCTCTGCACCGTGTGCCTTGCGAGGGCGCTGCATAAAGGAACAGGAACAAGCCGTAGGGGCTGTGTGGCAGACTTGTGCGGCCTGCGGAGCAAGGTTTTCTCTAGGTGTTAGGACCACTCCAGGATTGTGTTGCTTCACCACTGAGCATGTTAAGTGATGGCCCATCTCGTTGCCTGATACAGGTCCTGAAAACGTATTGTGGCTTGTACTATTCTTTGTAAAGGCAAACTTTGACTGTTGAGACAATTAGAATGGAAATTGTGCGGGTGTGTAGTGGTTACTTAACTTTACATTTAAACACAACTGATTTTATCAGCCTTACACTGTGGAACATCTCGTTAACCTACGGTGTCCTTCTGTAGGGAAGAACAGGAACTCGTTTACGTTTACGTTTACGTTTACGGCATTTCGCAGACGCTCTTATCCAGAGCGACTTACAAAAGTACTGTGTGTTCAGTCAGAATATGCATCTCTATCTAGTATAAACAGGTTTAAGTCCAAACTACTTGAGGTCAAGCACTGCCATAAACCGTTGCTAGTGCTGATGCCTAGAAAGAAGACAACAAAATATAAGATTAGACAGTGCAATACCTAGCAAGACTGAAATACCTACAAGACTACATGCAGTATAGTGCAATACTTAGCAAGTGTTCCTAAAGATAAAGTGCAATTACGCTTTATACCAATGCTTCAGTTGATTTGTGCTTATAAGTGCTTTACAAAGAGATGGGTCTTCAGTCTGCGGTTAGGGTTAGGGTTAGGGTTAGGGAACTCAAACTTCTCCATAATTTAATTTGCTTTACAAATGATTTTAAATGAGTCTGTTTTCCTCAGTGTGTTTGAGGCACAACTAGAAGGCTCAATGTTGGGTCTGTTCCAGTGTAGAGTATCTGCCAAGCCTCTTCGACTCAGACAGAACATATGTGTTGTTGTAATCTGCTGTGTGGTACTAGCATGACCTGTGTAACATGTAGGACACACAGTTCTATTTCAGAGATCCTGTCTGACCTCAGATCTCCTGGTCTGCGCTAAAAACGATCATATGGTTCTATTAAGACCTTCAGCCATTTTACACATGTGCACATGTTTATATGCTGACATCAACTACTGTTTTTTTTTTACCACTCTCTCTCACTCTCTCTCTCTCTCTCTCTCTCTCTTGTTCTCTCTGGTGTTTACTGACTGATATGCCCTGCACTTCTAATGCTTTGCATGTGTCTTCACATCCTCACACCACCTTTGTTCACTTGTGCCATTGTATGCCATGAAGGCTGTTGATAGACTGCCATTAACTGCCTGATCCTGCAGTATCTGTTTCATTCAAACCACACTGCTATAAGAGAGAAGTGATCTATGGCACTGATACAATACTGGAGGAAACATCCATTCAAATTGTTCACACCCAAGTGACATCAGTAAAATAGACAAATCTACTCCCTTCAGTGTAACCTAACACCACAATTACGATCCATCTGAATTGTGTTATTAATTATTGAGGTTAATTGCCATTAATTACTCTTATTAGCATTTCAGTGTTCTATTGCTTATAGCTTGACTAGACAGCTGAAAACATGGAATGCCCTATTGACTCATTAAGCCACATTTCTAATATTAGATCCAGTGTCAAGGGCCCTGTGTTTGAAAGGCAGATATTTTGCTTGACAGTCAAGTCCCCAGTAAGTGAATCCAAGACTAAGTCCCCAGTGAAAGAGTCCAAGGCTGAGTCCCCATTGAGTCAAAGTCCAGTGTGTGATCATTGATTTAAGTTCAGATAAGTTGTTTTCCTCCTCATTTCCTACAAAACATATTTGTAAATGAAAGATCTGAGCCGTGATACGCTACCTGTGGTCTATAGACCTATGATTTGGCTTAAATCACAGGATAAAACATTACAGAAAATTCACACTTTCAGTTATTTCAGTTATGTTCAGTTATTTTCTACACTTCAGATATATGTCTAAATTAATATTGTTATTGCTAAACATTGCTTAATTTGAAAGTCAACATCAGTTCTGCTTGTGAGGTCTGGAAAGGTATGTTCTCAGATCTTGAGCAGAAAGGTCACTGAGATTTACATAATTATTGAACATTAGGTGTCAATCACTGGTCAGCGCCAAATTGCTATTGATTAATTTAAGGTCTGTTGGCTCACTTCAAAGCTCCTACAAATTGGTAATCCCATATATTATGAGAAAGAACTGTTACCCATATGGTAGATCACAGATGACCTCATGCTTAAATGAATGGAATGGAGACTTATTTTGAATTTTTCATATAAATTTACAAAGCCGAAACATGCCTTTGTAATAACATGAGTATTGTAAACATATTCTGATAAAATAGCCAGTGACTATGTTATTTGATAACTATAATCTGTTGTCAAAAATATCACACACACGCTCGACCACTCACACTCAAGGATATAATTCCAATTGGATTGTAATTATGCCTTAATAAATCACCATTTTCTTTAAGAAAGTATTCACCCATTTTTATCAGCATGCATCTGGGATTACAAGATCAGCTTGACCTATTCCATATAATTACACACAGCAAAACTCCAGTACTGAGCTAATGCTCGTTTGTGTCCAGCTGCACCTACACTTAGGCTAAATACACGCTCTGTTCATTTAATGTTGGGGGGTCATAAGGTGATTTCCACACTGATACATCTAATATGTGTATCCCCAATCCTTTAGCTTTCGTTTTCTTTTCTGTTCTTTTTGCATTTGCTTTCTCTTGTCCATGTGTTACAGTATCCTACCCTGTGTCTCCTCCGCAATGGCGCCGTGGTTTGCATGGGACAGAGTGGCCATGAAATGTCATAGATCAGGGATGTTCAAGGAGTCCTTCAGGGGCAGATGTTCAAGTGGAATGTGCAATAATGTGTGTGTCTTTGTAAACGAAGGCCTAAACGTAAGGGTCATGGCTAGGAGGCGACCACGTGTGAACAAATATCGCGAGATTTATGTACGGTGACTGGAATCAGGTCATGGCTACCCAGATAGCAAGCTGAGACTGCCCGGGATCTGGGCCACCTGGAACTGTGCACCCAGGCCCACAGGACAGGGCTGGGTTGGTGTCCTTTTGCAAAGCCATGCACTGCCGGGCCTGAAATGATTTACAGAACAAGACCAGATCAAGGCCAGAATTGGTCTAGCTCAATCCATCGCTTTTTAAATTGATCCAGCCCAGATGTGGCATGGATATGCATGAATGAATGATTACGGATCAAATCGGATCAAGGTGGACCATAGTTTTCTAGCCCTGCACCCAGATTCACATTATTCATAGAACAGAAATGTGACATATCTGTCAATACATGATTTGAACTTGTGATTGAACTTTGACAGTGTCGGCTCTTGGCCTCCACCAAGCCAGATCTATCACTTTTGCCTCCTCTGATACAATCATTCTCCCATTAACATGTAGGGCAAATTAAGTTGACCATATCATCTCCAGTCCTTAAAACTTTATATGCCAGACATATGATTGTGTTTTAGTTTGTATCATCTGGGCCCGATGGTTCCGCTGATTTTGAAGGGAGCGAACAGGAATGTGAATTGAAACCAAAAGAAATTATTCAACAATAATCACTTCTCCTGAGAAGTGTAAATGTGTGTGTGTGAGATTTTGAACATTGAACGGTTCCTCCTAACTGTAGCTCTACACAGGCGAAGACAACGAGAATGGGCAGGGGGGCAAAGACATTTCATTTGTGCCTTGCGTTTCTCTCTTATCATTAATGGATACCAAACTGGCCATTTTGGATCCATTAGGGGCATCGGGCAGATACACCTCCCCCACCAAGCAGCCCATGTCTGTCACAAAAGAAGAAAAAACAAACAGAAGTGATGTGCTACTGAGGTCACTTATGTATAAATATCAGCTGACCTTAGGGAACGACTACAGCTTCAATCCATCATCCAGTTAAGTGGATATTGGTTGTGGCCTGCACAAAGCTGATTATGTCAGACGTTGCCTGCCACACTGCACGTGGAAGGGTTGTTCCCTTTACAACACACCAGCTCTCTGTGTCTGATCTGCCGAGTGTCACTGACCCAGGATCAGTCTTTCCTCTGCTTTCACTCGTGCCTGCATGCTTCCAGTATCGCTGTTCAGCAGCAGTGACCCAAGAAGCATTTGTAGTATAGAAAGCAATTGGTGCGTTTGTGCGTCCCCACCTTACACTTACAAAGAGGTAACTTCTTGCTGTGTGATGTCACTTTCACTGATTTAGGGGTGTTTTATTTTCAAGAAAGCACAGAGGAGAAAGAAAGCAACAACCCTGAACCATTCTTGTTTTAAAATGGACTAGGGACACAAACTCTCAGCAGATTTTCTCCACTGCTTGCAGCTAAGGCTCTGAGGAGAGCCTAGGCAAAAGGCCCTCGCCTTCCACAAGTGACATTCCCCCGGCTATAATCTAACTGTTGACCTGTCTCACATCCCACCACAGATTATGTAAATGTCTGCTGTGTGTCCTGCAGCTTAAGGAAGACGGCTGAACTGTGTGCGCGATAATTACATAGTGCCTCTGAACCGAGCTAATTATGGCAAGGAACACTCTGAGCTCCAACTGGCAGGTTGGCATGGCAACCGGAGAGTTGTTAATTATTTTTCCGCTTTAGAGCGACGGAATCCCCTCTTCAAAGAGCAGAGCACCTGTTAAGGCCTCGCACGGCCCCTCAGTACTGTCTCGCACGGTCCCTCAGTACTGTCTCGCACGGTCCCTCAGTACTGTCTCGCAAGGTCTCTCAGTACTGTCTCGCACAACCCCTCAGTACTGTCTCGGATGGCCCCTCAGTACTGTCTCAGTACTGTGTGTTTCAATCTGTTGCTCGCAGTAATACTTTTACTTCTGCTCAGGTAGAATCCCTTAAAAAAGCACATTGTCCACTCTCCCCACAACTGAACAGAGAGAAACCGGCTGGATTAGGAGCTATGGTGATATCTTTCCTACGTTTCCAAAGGTGACTGAAGGTGATAGAGGTGACAGCAGTCAAGAGTCCACACACACAAAGACAAGTCCAAAGGACACAGAAGGAATGGAATGACCTATAATATTTTGATGAGGTTGTCTTACAGAGTTTGGGGTGTTATATTGCATCACTAAATTGCCCATCTGGATTTCCTTATATCTGCGCTAGTCTTTAAGTGTCTCTTGGTATTTGCTCAATAACCACTGCTAGAATAAATGATATTCTTCATATGGTGCTGACAAAGATAATTTATTAACAGTTACAGTTTCTATCTTGCTCCACTTCCCAACTATAGACTAAGAATAATTGCTCTGTCAATGACCAGAGGTCCCTCCCCCTCTTTGGGGGATTGTGATTGGTTAGTCTGAGCTGCTTTGGCATGGGCTACTGAGCCCCCTGCTTTGACATGTCACCCCACCCTCAAAGAACGGAGCCGTGACCCATTCACGACCAGGAGTTTCCATTTGCCTTCTTCTCTGTTTAGGGAGACAAAAATCATGATCGAGGATATCAGGAGTTTACGTTTCCATAGCTGAGTACACCTTGACATTAATAGCACAGCTTATCTGTCTGTTTGTGTACATATGTCCTGCTTGCTGATTGGGACACCGGGCCAGAATTTTCCATTTGTGGCATTTGTTATGTTACCACCACCTGCATACCAGCACAAGGTACAGAGGATAGTACAAGTCCATCTGCTACTTTTTTTTTTTAACTCTTTTCTGCTACTGAAATTATCTCCACATATAACTGTTTTCGTTTATTTTGAAACTTTATGCATTTTCAAATAAAGGAAAAAATTATTGCATTTTATTTCACACACGCATACACACACATGTGCACACACACACACACACACATGCACACATACACAATTTCACTATAGTCTGCCACCACATTGGTAGGCTAAGCGACATCACCAGGCAATCAGTAATTAGAAGGCTGCATGATAAATGGTGACCTCCCAAAGTGACGAATAACAGTCCTTAAGCCCATCCTGGTCCGTTTGCTATTTGAATAAGATGTTATTTAATTAGCCAACTAATTAATCATTTAATTATTGAAATTATAATTTCCTCTGTAAAGGTGAGTCCATTTAAATGAATGGCAATTTCATTCTTGAAATTCTGAGGTTATTTTCACGCCTCTTATATTAAATCACTATCAATGCATCCCTACTTCACGAGCTTTTAAAAATCTCCTCTAGCTCAGCTCACAGGCAACTGCTGCTAGCTCTACCCTCCTCCGGCCACTTTTCAACAGCGAATAGTAGTGACTTGTAGTGACTTCCGTTTAAAAATATATACCAACTTTATACGCTGCCATAGAGTAGCTCTTGGCCTATGGAGGTGATGCTCTGTATTATGTAAATGACAAAGTTGTCGAGTGCATTTTTTTTTTAAATCTCACTAGTTTCAGTGATCACGTTCCCCTGCCACAATTGTTCACTCTACAGTCCCAAAGGGCATGTGTGCCTGAAGGACAAAGGACCACTGTGGGGAACGAGAGTCCTGCCAGCTCTATTTTACAGCCATTAATGTATATTACGGGATTAGGAATTGTTTGATATGGCATAGTACAGACTTTACAAAGATGTTAGTGATCTCAGGAATGACCTTAGCCAAAGCAGTCAGTAACAAATGCACACACACAAAAACACACACACACAAACACACACAAACACACACAGACACACACACCCCTATCACTTTTCCCTTGGGAGCGAAGTCACGTGTGAGGCTTTGTTTTGCAGTGGTACATTAAGTGCAGGTGATTTTGCTTTAACAGGATGATCGAATGTATGGAGGAGCACTCGGCGTGAAATATGGTGGCCACACCCACACGCACACACACACACACACACACTAGTATGACACACACACACCCATGGTCCCATCACAGTGCAACCTTTTGGGGTTTTTTTCCTTTTCTTTCTTTTTTTTTTTTGCAATCCATGCAAAGCACAGGCTGGCATCAAAGACGTCCTTTAATTTTTTTCCCCCTTTCTTTTGTCGTTTAGACACTCTTCTTTCAGCCGCCCGATCAAAGAACTCGTTCCAGCTGCTTTGATCTACAGGCGCATAGATACTGTTGAGGTTTCGGTTTCCTCCCGTGGGCTCATGGGGACAGACAGTCAGAGAGGTTATGGACAGGGCCCTGGCACAGACGCAGAGCCCAGGGGCCGCTCTCTGTATTCAGAGGGACATATTAGCCCGTCCTGCTGTGCTTCGCGGTTCTCTGAAATTGAGACAATGGTCTCGGAAGACCTTCACTGCTTAAAACGTAATTGACTTGAATTGTATTGAATTGAGCAATGGCAACTCTCTGTCTGTCTGTTTCTCTCTCCTCATTTCACTGAGCAAGCAAGTGAAAACGAAATTTAAATCTACATTGTGGCAGTTTAGTATTTGTATATTTTTTTATAAAAGGGATATTTGACAATACACCAACTACAATGTTCAGCACACTAATCTTCTGGGCCTTTAAGACTTACTGTCAGTAGCCTACTACTATTTTAACTCCCATTGACCCCATAGACTCCCAGCACGGGTACACACTCTCACTGATCATTCTAACTACAAAACATCCACAATAGTTTCAGTGTGAATGGTGAATAAATAAATCACATTAGTTACTGAACATTCCTTGTGATTAATATCTTAACAACAAGCTTGGAGTTTTACTAATGCTGGGCAAATGTAGTGAGTCCCAAACATGTTTGCCCTGTGTGACTCTTGTAGATGGTTCATGTGGTCAAATGTCCAGCATGGTATGTTGGCATGGGAGGCTGTACAGCAGGTGGGTGCTCCGCAGGGCTGAGGAGACCTTGAGGAGTGTGACACTGAAGAACTCACCCAGGCTCCAAGTAGAGCACCCAAATATACATGTGACTTGAGGGTCGTGTGTTTGTATGTGTGCATTGTTGTAGTCGTGAGGGTAGAGGAGAAAGAGATGTTATTGATATACGGCTGACATCTGTAGCTCGACAGTGAGCCTGTATCTAAAAGTAGAAAAACGGTCAGAGCACGAGCAGGACTGACAAGCTAGGCCCACAGAGTGAGTTTAATTAATTCCAGTTTAAATAACATACAGTATATGCTGTATGCAGTATAAGTCATATACTGTGCACACATAGGTTGTCTAGCATTATTTAATGTCTTTTGGTCTCTTTTGTCCAGGAGCTTGCACAGGACTCACTGTTCTAGTCCTAACCATACTGTTGCCCTCTGGACACCAGTGTTTTAGGCCGTTAGGCCCTCCTTTTAGGCCCACCTTTTGTATTTTTTAAATGGGTTTGTTTAATCCAGTAATGAGCAATGTGTTGTTTGATCTTTAGTTGAAGGAGGAAGCATCCTTTGAGGATGGAATGAAGTTCTATAGCATGGTGTGTACTGAGGATACATTAACTGAATGTTAAACATATATACATTTTTTCAATGCACATTTTTTCCAAACTCACAATCCACATATGACATGTTGTATGACATATCTATTGTTTGCAAGTTTGAAGAAACAATTTCACATTGTTGTCCATTGCAACAAAAAGGATGTTTTTTTGGAGTTTTGACATTAACTACTTTCTTTGTCCGTGTCGAATAATGTTTTTATTATTGTGTTCATTTACTGTACTGTGGTTTCATAGCATTGCCCTAGCGACAAAAGCATTCGTTAGATTAGATCTTATTTTATTTAAATCCTAAATTCATGCAGTTCAGGATGAACTTTAGCTTTAGTGCTAGCTCCACCCTCTTCCTGAGCCCTTAGTACCTTAGTTCCCTCTATAGCCCTGGGCGTCCAGTGAAATAAGGAGGCGATGCTGGTTTAAGTGAAGTTGGTGTCACTCATCTGCACCTTGTTCTCTGCTCAGGTGTGTACAGGCCATTACGACCGTGTTCATTGTAAACGCAGGCTCGTGTATGATGTGACAACAAACACAAACGTGCCTCTACGTAAGTGTCAGTGTCGACACTGCACTCCACATCCGGACCCCACCCCCTGCACTACACACACACACACACACACACACATAGTGGAGTGGAAAATCCTGACAGGTTTCCTCTTAAATTATTTGAGACTTCGTGTAAATGACAATTTTTTTTAACTTCCAGCGAGTGTTCATCAAACAAGTGGCTGAGTATTTGGATTTGCGTCAAAACCGTGGCGACTAGCTGAGCAAACAGAAAGACAAAGGGCAAGAGGGCGTGGGTAGTTAGTGAAGGGAGTGTTCCATTGCGTAGCCCAGTGGACAGGGCTTTGTTTTTTTAAGACTCCCAAAACAAGCTTATATGTATCAACTGATGAGAATCCTCTAGCCAATAGAATTCCCACTGGGTCAGTTCAGGTGACTATGAGATCATTACTGTTGTGCTGTTCGCAAACGAGTCGGCTCTTTGAAGTGAGCATTAGGAGCCGAATTGTGTTTCTGGACAGCCCTTTTGGGGGGTGGGGGGGGTGTTGCCGTTGGTTGCTGACGACGAGGCCTTGACAGTGCACGTGCAGTGCAACACATGCAGTCACGCCTCCTATCAAAACGGCTTGGCATCGCGTGTTTAAAGCTTGACGGTCATGTGGACAGCTTTGGCCATGTGAGTTGGAGGGTCTGACTGCATCGCTAGATGTTATTAGCTTGATGTGCCACACGACGCAGAATTCTACACTTTCTTCTTTGGGGAAAAATTAAATGCAGTTAGAGCAGGAATAATAATACCCATGCAGGTATGCTTGCTGGACATGCAAAAAATAATAAATAACATGACCTTATTAATTAGATAACAAAGCTATTATATTAATTAATTAGTGTAAAAATTCACTTAACAGTCTAAGCGATTGATAGGCAAGTAAAGCTATCGTGGTGCATAAACGCTAACACTGCCTAATTTTGAAACAGCTGGCAATGCTGTTGAATGAGAGCCGGCGCTGACAGAGCTCTTATTGGTGAGCTGAGCCAATTTATCTGACTCACTAAAAGAGGCCAGAATTCCCATCACTAGAAATTATGAGATTGCCGGGAGGTAGGGCAGTACTGCTGCTCTGTTGCTGTATGTCATTTCTGATACAGGGCGCAGTGGATTGAGGCTAGGTGGCCACTGAATGCGAGTTTGCCATTTTCTAAAGTGCCAACATGCTTCTCGTTATCTTCGACGACGATCTTATTTTTTCAGCTTTTCCGTAATGCTGTAAATTATTGGTGGTGATGGTGTGGCGTGGGGGGGGGGGGTTCTGTTAGTATTATTGCCCCGCCCCTAATGTTCGCAGTACTGGCTTCTATAAATCGGAGACGAACGTTCTCTCTAATGTTGTGCCAAATTCATTAGGTCAGGTTGTTGATAGTCTCAGGCTTATTTATTGGTCATATTTTAACGACACCTTGGAGCAAATGAGTACGTTGTGTTCGCGCAGCTTCGCGTGCTCACCTGGTGTGAAGGCAGCCGCGGTTTCTTCAGACTCAGGCAGGCCTGAGCAAGCACTTGATTGTCATTCAAATTGCAGTGCAATCGACTTATGCAATTCACCGCTCAAGAACAATGTGTACGCTTATCCAGCTCCACTCCCGCCAACTTTACACCCTTGTAATGGGGCTCCCGGTGAGAATAATTGTCTCTAAAGTGGGCTGGAAAAAGCTGTAGAATGATACCTTTGCATTTAAATAAAGACAACTTTGCACCAAAACACAGTCGCTATTGTTGCAGTCAAGTAGATGCAGGCACTTAAAGAACTTGTCATATCAGATTCTTATATTCATGTACTGCAGTAAAGCGCACGTTAACTTGGCACTCTCGTTAAAGTCTGCGCTGTTAGTGAGAGTTCGAGTCTCGGAGAGTTGCGTCTGCGCGTGCCCTTGGGCCTGGGGCTGCCCCATTCCCCCTCCGGGTGTTTGGTGTGGAACGCGAGGTGTTTGACTCGCTGCCCGAGGTGACCCACTTAGGCCGAGGGCATTGCTCAGGTAAATCTGCTGTGATGTCATTGCCTTCACATCGGGGCGCCTTTCCAGGTCAGAGGAAAACACTAAATAGGTCGAGCGCCGATCGACTCCGCTGCGAGATGCAGCCTCGTTTAGCGCAGCTGGCTACGCGCGGCAGCGCGCCGATGACGCCTCGTTTGTCTCAGTTCATTCCCCCCAGCGCTTTCGACTTAAACAAATAGTAACCAATATGTAGGTTAGCGTGCCTTTCCCACTTTCTTGTAGGATAATAACCACTTAAAAGCATTGAAACGCAGTCGTAGGTAGAGGTTTCTTTCTCTGCGTCGGCTGTGTGTTATTCCCATGATGAAATACAGCCAAGCAACTAGGGGCAATAAACGAGCACAAATTTATTCTCTGATACGAAAGAAACTGTGCCATATATTCACCACAAAAGTGCAGCTTTCCCATGTGAACCAGTAGTTGAAGTGCATGCCTTTTATGTGAGCATGTGTTTTATGACCACCGAGCTGTGTTTGTAGAGTAGTATACCTGTCATTGCCAATGTGTGTGCGTGTCTCATAAACAGCCTCCTCCAGGATATCCTCCACGGTGTGGCGATTTAGACATAAAGCTTCACATTAGCATTCATTATTGCAACTGTATTACCTATGATAATTACTCAGTGGTTCACAGAGAATGAAAGCACCTCATATGCACATACTCTAAAATGCCATAAAGCAGCTGACCAGATCCAATCCTTCCTACGTATGGAATGAATACATTATATGGTTCAGCTGTCACTAAATAGTCATACTGTACGAGACATATCATGTGGTAAAGATGAGAGCTTGTCACTGAGGAACCATAAAATGAGTTTTTATTAAGCTCTCCTGCTCTACTCCCTGTGACATTTACCATATAGGCTTGCCTTATGAAGGTCAACACATGCTTAGTGGTTTTACATTTACATGTGTAGCTAATATTGTTTGAACTAAATATTACTACAACTAACATGAAGCCTGGACAGCAAGCAGGCAGGCAAACGTGTACGGTGTGTGTATGTGTGTGTGTGTGTGTGTGCTGGCACGTGGCGATTCTGCTGAGCTACTAGCTGCAGATATGGTGTGATCCATCGTCAATAATGCTAACCAACACATGACCTTTACTGTGGAGTGGCTTGGGGTAGACGGAGAGGATTAACAGTGACATAAATGAACAGGAATTTGTCTTTCCCACTTTACAGGTACGATACAATAGCGTTACAATAGCACTCCCAATAGCTCACAGTAAGGTGGAAGCTGCTTCGGATACAGTGACATTTCAAGGTTTCGGTGAAGACAAAATCAACCCAGTGATCCATTTAAGCAACAAAGAACTCTCAAAAAATGTTTCGTGTGTAAAGGTTTGGCGTAACCATTCTCCTACCCTAATCCTGAACCCCAGGAAACCCCAGAAGGCTACTTGCTGAGCCCAGAGCTCCTTCGCACATGACTGCACTCTCATCCACCCTCACCCACTCCTCAAACCCCATCATCAAATTCATTGGTGGCAACACAATAGCTGCACTGATCTCGGAGGGCGAGGAAGCAGTCCGAGGGGACGAGGTGCAACAGTTAGGTGAGCGGTGCTAGGATAGCAACATGGATGAAGACCCTGAAAGACAAAGGACCTCATTGTGGACTTCAGATGCGCTCCGAGGACAAGCCGCCTCCCTCCTCCACATGTCTGGAGACACAGCTCAGTGCGTTGCGGGTCTTAAGCACCTTGGAGCCTATGTTACAAAAGAGCTGACATAGCCCCTTAACACCTCTTACTGACGACGGTAATTCCTCAGAAAGCTGAAACAGGCCCTGTTCACACAAAAAAAAAACTGCTAGTGAGCTGCTTCTGTAGCACCACAGAGAGCGGCCTCTCCCACTGAGCCGTGCGCTAGCTGCATGCATGCACACAAAGCACTTATACCCCACCGTCCATATGCCAGAACCGATCAACCCACCGATTACCTTCCGACCGGCACTCTGCAAACACATGCACAGTCACTTTAATTATTGTTATTGCCATTTGTTGTTATATATTAGAACCAAATTGTATTGCATGATGATGTGTGACGACAGTCAAGACTTCTTAATCAAATTCTTATTGTTCATACTTTGATCCGCACAACACAAAAGCGTCGAATAGCAGAAGTTACCGCGAAACAAAATCATTACGCAGCCTCTGTGGTGTTAAATATAATAATAGCTACGCTCGGTTTTGTCAAATAAGACATAAAGGAGGCTATGCTTGCTTCAGTATGGCAAAAAAAGCTGACATTTTCATAAACATGGTAAATTGTTCACTTAAGCTTGTTTATAAGAGGTATGCAGGAGGGAGCAAGAAGAGGTAGGGCGAGAATACAAGCAGTTAGATATATAATTAAATGAAAACCATAGTACATTTACCTGTTGGAAACTGGTCACAAATAAATGCATAGAAGTTGCATATATTTAAGCGAGATGCATACTGAGTAGGCTTGTGGAAATTCAAGAAGCACAAATTCCCCCGAAATCCTGTGAGCACATGTTCAGTAAATGCATTTGTTTATGGCCATCTGAGTGACTGCAAAGTAAGGAAAAAAAGCAATGAAACGCTCCACCTCGCATTCCAGACCTGTTCTGAGCACTCAGGGCATTTTGTCACTACCCGCAGCATCGCTGGCCCTGCCGCTTCAGGACCCTGGTGCTTCAGGACCCTGGCGCTTCAAGACCCTGGCGCCTCAGGACACTGGCGCTTCAGGACCCCGCCGCTTCAGGACACTGGCGCTTCAGGACCCTGGCGCTTCAGGACCCTGGCGCTTCAGGACCCTGGCGCTTCAGGACCCTGGCGCTTCAGGACACCAGGACCCTGGCGCTTCAGGACACTGGCGCTTCAGGACCCTGGCGCTTCAGGACCCTGGCGCTTCAGGACCCCGGCGCTTCAGGACACTGGCGCTTCAGGACCCCGCCGCTTCAGGACACTGGCGCTTCAGGACACTGGCGCTTCAGGACACTGGCGCTTCAGGACACTGGCGCTTCAGGACCCCGCCGCTTCAGGACCCCGCCGCTTCAGGACACTGGCGCTTCAGGACCCTGGCGCTTAAGGACCCTGGCGCTTCAGGACCCCGCCGCTTCAGGACCCCGCCGCTTCAGGACACTGGCGCTTCAGGACCCCGCCGCTTCAGGACACTGGCGCTTCAGGACCCTGGCGCTTAAGGACCCTGGCGCTTCAGGACCCTGGCGCTTCAGGACCCCTTCTGCATAAGCTCTTAATGAACTCTGGCCCATCTACTTGCTGGACCAGTCAACACTGTCAATTGATACAGAACATGTACAGCTTATACATTTTATTAAGTAACGTTCATGGCCAAGTGGGTTAAATTTAAAGGCCTTCTTTTGCAAACAGTGAGAAAATGGAGAATGACCCGATGATTTTAATAGATATGATTTTAATAGACATGATTTTAATAGGTATGGTTTTAAACAGAGCTCTTATGCTGACATACTCACATGTAGCCGCCATGCCCTTTAGCAGGCAGGTGGAATCAGATCTCCCGCACTGGTCCAGTTCGCACCACTCTGCTGAGCAATGCAGAAGGCATCATTCATTTATGCTCAGCACCCCCCCCCCCCCCCTCCTCCCTCCCCACGCCCTGTGTGAGCTGAACCGCAGCCAGAGGGTTCCCGCCCCGATCTGCCCATCGCGCACGTGGCAGGATACCATGAGGGAGGAAGAGCAGCACCCAGTGGACTCCACTGCTTTTTTGGAAGGGAGAGATGAGTGATGTTGGCACCCACCAACGCTGCTGGCGGGCACCGGCGGGCACCGGCGGGCACCGGCGAGCACGGCACTGTCACCTGGCGTCCATCAGCGGGGACGGTTAGCGAGCCACCCGGGTTGATGTCCAGCTATGCTCTTTCCCGCCTTTCGGACAGAAAGAGGACACTGGCGATGATGAGCAGCCTGGGTGGACGTCTCCTAAAAGCACAGCGATGCATCACATCTCCTTTGAGCTACATGGCCACATCTTACATTTATGAGTGTGACGCACCCTTAACAGAGCTTTGCTGCATATACATGTTTGTAGTTTTTGCCCCCTTAAAGTGTGTCAATTTGTGCAGAATATGTGTCAGTATGTGGTGAGAAATACTTCATTCTCTGATCTCAGACTGCTCCATCACTGATGGTATAAATGTGCTCTCAAATGTGCTGTCATTCTCTAATAATAAATGCTTTGTTTATTGAAGCCATATAGTAGATGTTTAGACGAGGATCATGTGTTATGCCAACATCATTAACAGATCTTCTCCTGCGTCACCCTGCAGTCACCAGTTGTGTAGAACATTAATGCCTTATCGTCCTGACTGCAGTGAGCTGTGAATCTTCGCCACAGGATTTTGCAGACCGTGTTAAAAAGAAATTCAGAGATTAAACAAGATTTTAGACTTATAAGATGAGACTTCCACAGTCCTGGTTTTACGGCGGCGATTACTGAACATGACACTGAATCTGCTTTTTCCGCTACGTGCATGTGGTTTCGGTTGTGTTTGAGTTTGTATGTGTGTGTGTGTTTGTGTGTTTGTGTGAGACCTTGCGGTTAAGTGGCAGCACTGAGGTCAGGAGTTCATGCTGGGGTGCTCTGCAGCATCATGGGTGTAGATCGGTGGGTTAAAGGCAGGCAGGTAGGTGGGGTAAGACCCTGAACCTTCACCATTGAACATTTACATAAAGGGCTGATTATGCCGTCATGTGATCGAGGGTAATGGCACTGGCTATTAAAGGTAAACGTCAGGTCATCCGTTCAAGGGCAAACATTACTGCGATGACCCTGTTTCTTCTCTGTCCTCTGCCCCTTCCTCTTCCTCCTCATCCTCCCTCTTTATCTTTACATAGTTGGTGTCTGAAAGACCGAACAAGACAGAGACGTGGTTCGCGACGGGAGACCCAAAGAACAAGTGAATAGTTGGACCTTTATATGAACCTGAAGTGGCCCATATCTACATTAAAAACCTAAAGCTGTGTTAGTTCTCCTTGAATAAGACTTTAAATGCCTTTTTCTGAACACATAGAAGCAACAGAAGGCTAAAATGTATTTTTTATGGTCATTATCATCTTTGATATCATGCAACATCCTTGACCAAAACATTTGGTCGCGTGTCCTCTCAGACATATAAAAACAGTGTTTATTTGTGCAAAGGTAGACATTTTCACATAGCAGTGAGTTATTTGCAGGTCATAATTACCAAACTGTAAGTGCTATGTGTTATATATACACACAATACAGTGATAGGTACTCAGCAATTGCCTGTGCAGACATTTAGTAAACACTTGCTGAGTGCATGAAGCCTCTTACGCCGAGCTGAGGTTTACGACCGTGCCAACAGTTGCTAACATGGCCTCAGCTGCATATGCTACTTTGCTGACCACGAAGCACGTAGCCTGAAACGTCTGAGTGATGATTTGTTTTAACGTGATCACATGGTTTGCAAGTGCAACACTTCTGAACTACAGGGGTGGCTGAGGATTCGCCTTTGGAAACGCTTGCGTGAGCTCGGCTGCTTGCGTCGAGCGAATCAGTGCCTCAAGGAAGCGCTTAGAGGTCCCTGGTGGATGTTTTGCGACTACTCAGAAGGCGCAATTCCAGTTCATCTGAGGCACGTACACATTCCAGGATCAAAAGAGAACGTTACACGCATTTACACTTTTAAAGAATTCTTTCGCACTTACGTGAGAGTCATCCTGCAACTGAGGAAGAGCATACAGGGCAGGGGAAAGGACTATTTTATAGATTAAAGGTTTCTGATAATGAGCTGATGCCCCCGGCAAAGCTGAAATATAGAGCAACGCATATAGTCATCTAAATTCTGTCTCCTGCTTCATCTTTCAGATATTCTGGGTCTCGGGTAGTCACTCCAGAGAAAAACGTTTTCACAAATGCATCATATCTTCCCTACCATGATCAAATCCAACGTTCCTATAAATGCAAAAAAAAGAATTATTGCACCCCTTCAAAGAGTGGGTGCAAGAAAAAAGTTCACAAGACATTTCTGCCCAGTTTGCAGTAAGCAATGGTCTTCTTTAGCAGCTGATCCCCTCTGATGCTATTTAATATGACATTTGGGGGCTGGGGGATATGGGTATAGAAACCCAATACTGGTCCCAGGTTTGCAACATACATTTACTAAATGACCGGTGTTACTTTTCAGATGATGGCACACATATTTCTCCAGTTTCCCTTGCACCTGTTGCAGTGACGCTGACAGATTAGCTGCTGGAGTGGCCATGAGGCCAGAAGATCTTACTGGAGAACGACGAGTGGCTGGAAAGAGCCAGCACAGTAGTCAGTGGGACCAAGCCTGCCACACACATTCCTACTGTAGCCACGTAGCGAGCAAACACACACACACACACACACACTGTTGGGGAGGGGGGGGGGGTTAATGTGACAGTGAAGCCACAAAGCCAAGGCCATGTTTACTGCCTACTCATTTACCTCCAGAAATGCAAGGCTATCATTCATTATTCAGACTGCTTACTGCATCTGTGTATTGACTAAATAACAGCCTCTCCCTGGTGTGTCGTGTAACCCGACACCCTGTAATAACGCTCAGATATAAGCCCCATCAAGAAAAGGGGCTTAGAACATCTCCAAAATGCATGGAGCAGAAATCAAATTCATTTGGGATACATTCATATGACGTATTTACAGGTTTTGTGGGCTGTCACTGCACATTAAAAAACGCATATTTGCTAGTGAGATTCGCTGCAATGACATGGATGACAGGAAGTATTTTATTTTTAGCATCTATGTGCAACCTTATGGCACATTCCTCACCTGCGCATTACCCAGCTTTTGACAGATACAAATGCATTACAAAGACCATAATCCTGCACGTTGCACAGTATTATTGGAATAGGGATCGGGGAGTGGCCATTCCGATGAGTGGTCAGGACTCGGAAAGGCCCAGCGGGGCGGAGGGGCCTCTCTCCTCCCCACCTGCTGGAAGCCTTGACAGCTCAACTCCCGTTCTCCATTGTCCAATTAAAACGTCCGTGGCTCAGATGGCTGCAGGCCGTCAGCTTTGCTGTCTGCTTCACTGAGAGGAGCGAAGAATGTCACATTCCTCTCTTGTGTGTCAGTGGGAAAGGGGTGTGTGTGTGTGTGGAGGGTATGTGTGTGTGTGTGTGGGGGGGGGGGTGGTGATGTGGCATGTGTGTGTCAGAACTCACACAGCTGCCCCAGGCTGCACTTCACTGACGGGTTGCAAGACATTTGCAGTGTCTGTACTTACACCCAGCTGCTGCTGTTGTTGTGGTTACCAATACTAGAGTGGCATTGTTGACTGACTGGGCGTGACTATTTAGGGGTGCGCCTGCAATTACGATGTATTACGTTGCAATAAATAAACAAGCCAAGATGTTATTTCCCAGTCTCATTGTTATTGTGGACCCCTGCCTTGAGATTTTAACTTTGTTCTGATGATGACAGGGGTTTAATCGTACAAAGCTAAAAGGCCTCTCAGGAGTATTGGCTCACGAGCATTTTTAATCTTATACAAGCCACAATTACTGACTCACTGTGCTGCAGTCCTGATTCTTTCCTTCTGTGTGGAGAGTTGCCTGCTGAATATCTTTGTTTGTGCCACCGACCTGCTGTCAGATATGTAGCCTGAGGCAGACGGATCATTCTGGAATCATTACACAAGCTTTTATCTCTTCCTCTGTCATTTCTTATCCCACATCCAGTCTCTCTCCTTCTCTCTCTCTCTCTCTCTCTCTCTCTGTCCCTCTCTCTCTCTCTCTGTCCCTCTCTCTCTCTCTCTCTCTCTCTCTCTCTCATTCTGCTCAAACCTCATGAACCAGCAAAATATAAAAAAAAAAGGGACACGGACTAAAAATGTGACATTTATGTGCAAATTGAGTCCTGCACCAGTCGAGAGATGGTCATTATGGGTCCACAGCGTTCATTTGGAGTGATTGCACATTGCATTTCTAATCTGAATCATTGTCCCTTTTGGCTAGCAAATGATGCCACCACTGGAAGTCGGGCTAAGTCCCAAACCAGCTATCCTCCCACGCCTGCCCAGCCTGGGCTGTAAGACCGGTTCAAATTAGCCTCCTTGACTTCCCAGCAGCTGTTTCGTCCTGACATGCCTGGACTTTCGGAAAGAGGCTCTGCATGCTCACTGTGTTTTGACCTCACTTATGCTGCTGACAGACCAAATCAAATGATCACAGAGACAGCACCGTGGCGGGATTAATTGCCCTATTCTCTGTGCATGCTATTCACTTCCATAGTAAAACAGTATCTAATCCAGGCTTAGGTCTAAATTTAGCTCCTAATCCAAACGTCACCGCAGAAATCGCAGGAACCGGTCAACGCCGGGCTGAAACGGGCAGGCTCTGAAAACACTGGAGTGCTTTATGACACGGAAATATCTTTAAGGGCTTCAGATAGAGGCGCGCGAGTGTGTGTCGTCTCCGGTCAGTCTCTGTTTGGGCTCCCAGGCTGCCTGTGGAGGCCATGTCTGCACAGACCCCTCATATCCTGGTACACGTGGCGCCCATCCTGCAGACTCTCCTCCGTACGTCAAGGTTAAGGCATGCACAGTAGTCTCTTGTTTGTTCAAAAAAAACCAACAATAATCCTTGAACTACACAAAGCGAAACTGGCGGAAGTTCGTGTGCGTTATCGCCAGCAGCACACCCACAGATAACCTGAGCTGCCGTGAGCAGTGCATTTATGTCCTTGCCTTGCCTGGCCTTACAGATAGCATTAATGATAGAGGAAGCACTTTTAACTGTTTCCTGTGTGTGGCCGCGGGAACGGGCGCAGAACCGCCGCCAGATGACGACTCTGCATTTCAGCGCCGTTACCACGGCCGCCTTGGACCTGCAGCCCTGCAAAGGCTGGTGGGTAAAAAGTCGAACTCTCCGAGGTCAGAGACCCCCGGATCACGGACCTAATGCCTCTTGGTACTGTTTCGACTGGTGGGTCCTGACACATGGGCCCCTGTGTTTAGATGGGGTGTCCTGGAATGTATGTCACAGCCTCCTCGTCCTCGTCCTTCCTCTCTTGTGGAGGGAGGTGGTGGGGTCAGTCGCTGTAATCCTGCACGCGGGTGCCTTGCTGTCATTTTGCTCTGTCTGGATCAATGCAAACGAATGCACTGCAAATGCCAGGCGTTTATCAGGCTTAAACAGCTGTACACTGCTTTTGGAGAGAGACAGAAAGAGGGAAAGAGAGAAAGAAGCAGAGAGAGAGAGAGTGATTGAGGGATGAGGAAGACAAAAGTCAAAGACAAAACTGTAGTGAAACTACCAAAACTCTCCACACAGGGAGAAGACAATATTCATTCGGCGGACAACACGCCTTTCATTTTACTTCGATATTACTTTATTCTGGAAAAAAATAAATACACCCCTATTAAGCATTTGAATCTTTGTGCGTGGACAGATTTGAGCCTTGTCACCAGAGAAATGCAGACTCGTGGACATGCTCTTGTACGTTCTTACCCGCAACCCTTTCTGCTGATGGCTGTGAGCTGCTGCTTCAGGATTCTTTCCTTCAGTTTATGCAGCAACCTTATCAATGAGCACCCACTGTCAGCAACACACCCTGTAATCAAATCCCTCCACGTTCTCATTCCTCACACTGATCCTTATTCCTCACACAGCACATGTGTGTGTGTGTGTGTGTGTGTGTGTGTGTGTGTGTGTGTGTTTATATGCATCTTGACCCTTTATCTTTGAACTTTGAATTCAACTAAGATAAGACAAAACTCTGGACGTCAGCAAGGTTATCGTTACCATTCTATTTTATTATTTTCATTATTATTTTTTATATATCTTCTCATCGTGAGCAAGGACGAGACGTTCCTCACTCCTGCTCTTTGAATGTTATTAGCACTATTATTTTTCTACAGGAAACACTGTCACCACTATCCACCAGTACCCACCAGTATTCATCAGAACCCACCAGTATCTACCAGTGTCCACCAGTGTCCTCCAGCTCCACAACACTGATTCAGTGATTTCTCCCGCCTCCTTCGAGGTCCTCCCATGTCCTTCAGCAACAGCTACAAACTGGGTTTTAACATATTTTCTGCTCATCACAGCAGAATGATAAAAGCAATATGTGGAAATGCCGTGACGGAATCGGTATGACGGCACATCGGTATGACAGAGAAGCGGAAGGAGAGAGAGCTGCTGGATAGTTCTGATGGTTCATTTCAGCGAAAGATGAGAAATTGTAGCAGCACAAATCAGAAGGGAGAATTAACACATTATGACTAAAATCAGTTCATGCTGCATTTGATCTCATTACAACGGTGGTGATTTGAGAACACTGTGTGTGTGTGTGTGTGTGTGTGTGTGTATTACTGGCTCTGTGATTGTGCCTGGTGGGCTGTGCTAAGCAGGCAGACCCCAGATGTGAGTACTCCATGAATTCTCTCCCCTGGGGAAAATGCAGAATGACAGTTGATTCTGCCCTGCTCTGATTTCCCGAGACCTCCTCCCTCCTGGGGAGAGGCGGCAGGAACTACCGGCCGATGTCTGTGGCGGACACCTCCAACTGGTGCTCAGCACACCCTGACGTAGGAACGCCTACAGATGGAGAGATCCCTCATTTAGACAGTGGCAGCTCTTCATGCAGGCTGTCCTCTGTAAAGTGAAGATGTTGTTTGTTTTGTCAGCTGGGCTTTATTGAATAAGGAATTTTCAATTTGGCAATAAAATCTAAAGGAACGATGTGGTCACGAACGGATATGTTTTTGTATTTTTGTAAAGGTCACAGTTGAAGGTGCTTCTCCGTGTTGTGGTTGTTACTCTACAGCCCAGCCTATTTTCTTTCATTAATCTCTCATTGTGTGTAATTCCACGGAACATTAATCCACATCCTGAACGGACTGTGACATTCTGACCCTTCACACTAGGGGGAGGAGCTGTGGAACGGACTGACCTTATTATGATGCTCTCTCAACATTTGGCAGCCTGTCAACTTAGCTCCCAACACCTGTCAATCACACCACACCTCCCAGATAAGCAATTAATCACGTCTGCCCATAATGAGTCAACAAGAAGGGAAAGGAGGCCTACTGAGTTTATTTCAAATTTTGGCTGATCCATAATGATCTTCTATCCCTGTGGGTATTCCATATAGTGACAATGACTTCTCGTTTGAATTATAGGGAGGACGTGAAGTATGATGCCTCCATGAACTTCCACTAGTTTCCCCCAGGTGTTTTTTTTCTGTATGGACTTGTTAAGGCTTTGCACTTCGCTGCATGTAGTATTTATTATATTTTATTCTTTTACACTTGTTGGGTTCATCTCCAGGAAGTGTTTACCATTTGATGAAGCTGTAACCTGCGGCTTGCTGCTTCCCGAATGGCCCTGCTGTTTTCTATTGTTGATAACCTGGCTGATAGTTCCACTGTTGAGAAAAGCAACTTCCAGCTGTTCAGCGGCATTATTGCAGACCAATGGAGCAATCGTTGAAGGCCCCAATAAATCTCCTTTTTGATACAGGAAGCTCACAGGATGATCACACGTATCCTTTGGGTATGTTCTGTTTATTCAGAACTTTTGAATAATAACTCAAATCAGATTTGAGTGCAATGTCCTACCTGTCGAGCAGGTATAGACTCGTCATATGGAAAACGCTGACAGAGAGCTTAGATTGAGATTTTTGTAAGACATGCAACACCATACTATGAGTTTCATATTTTCAGAAAGCAGATTTCTTTGAGTTTTTTTTTTTTCTTTGAGTTCTTATTGACTGTCCCATTTCCCAGTTGTCCTGGGGAGAGGCTGCGGGGGAATGGACGGCTCTTCTGAACTTGTGCTACATGCAATTATAAATGATGGGAAATGACAACTCAAATAGTTCAGGCCCGAGTTGAAAAACAGCGAATCTGTGTTTTAATAAAACGTTTCTTTCCATGTCAGCGTTTTGTGGGTCCGGCGCTTTCTGGCCGAGGTTTTGCGTTCAACATTTTCACATTACGCCGCCTCTTCCTTCTCGCACTCCGCCTTGCGCTAACGGCTCCTCTCAGCCTGGGACTTCCGTGTTCCTTAAACCTCCAACGAGGCTCGGGAGCCCTCCTAACCCCGAAGATAAATGATCTCAATTTCATACGGAGCGGCTTAATTCCTGCTCCCCGCGGACTGGGCCCCGAGCCAGAGCTTTGATCAATCGCGTCCGCCGTCCCTCAGGCCTCGAACTGCTTCCCTTGCAGGGGCTGAGACGACGCCCCGCGGTGGACACGGTAATTGGAGGTCACCGGCATGATAGATACGGCGATATGAATCGGTATTAACAGCATACATCCATCCCCCCAGTGGGAGCGCCGGCAAGCTCGCACGAGTGGCTGGTTTGTGGCGCCCAGCTGGTGACAGACCTTGAGGGACGAGTGGATACTGCATACACGTGGGGACACACCCACATCCGCACATACACCCGCACCTGCACCCACACCCGCACCTACACCCACACCCACACCTGCACCCACACTCGCACCCACACCCGCACCTACACCCACACCCACACATACACCCGTACCCGCAACTACACCCACACCTGCACATACACCTGCACCCACACCCGCAACTACACCCTCACCCACACATACACCTGCACCCACACCCACACAACTACACCCTCACCCACACATACACCTGCACCCACACCCGCAACTACACCCACACCCACACATACACCCGCACCTGCACCCACACCCACACCTACACCCACACCTGCACCCACACCCGCAACCACACCCGTACCTACACCCACAATCTCACCTACACCCACACTCGCACCTGCACCCACACCTGCACCCACACTCGCACCCACACCTGCACCTACACCCACACCCACAACTACACCTACACCTGCACCCGCACCTACACCAGCCCCAGCACCCACACCCGCACCCACTCTCTGTGATCATGACGCCGGCCCTGCAGTTTCTCCCGGGGAATGCCTCCTTTGCCCCATGTCTAATCAGATGCCAGAGAGCAGCTCTGTGCCACTACCATACACCAACCCTCTGACCCACTGCTAAGGCACACTGAAATCCCCCAGCATCCCCCCAGCACACATCGCGCACACATTCCCTGTCTGAGCAGCTCATCTTCTGCTCCATGCGCAAGAGGGAGGAACGGCAGGCGTCTGGCGAGGAGACGTTCCAAAGCAACCGGTGTTATTAGGTCAGTCCGGTTGCGTAAAAAAAGATCTACTGTTATGGGAGGTGAGAACTTGCAGACAGCGCTCTCTCCCACTGGCGGCTGAGTGAGGGTAACCAGCACAAGGGGTCACTGAACCTGAAACTGAAAAAGCCATTTGAAGCACAGAGTGTTTTGAGGCTTTAGTGCGGGAAGCTGTTGTGTGTGAGAGATGAGGTTCGATCAGATGGGACATAATGGGTGGAAATAGCTCATTTATAGCAGTTAATGTTGCTACACAATCGCTTTTCACTTCATTTTTTGCTCCCTTGCTTCTTTCTCTGTGTCATGATATCTCACTTCGTTCGTGTATATCTCCATGTCTTTCATCTGCAAGAAAGCAGGATTTACTTTGTTTAATGTGGTGAAGAATAAATGTTGTGTCTGTCAGTCCTTCTGTACTAGGGTGTGTCTGCCCGAAGTTCCCTGTACTGTGCCTTGATTAATGCATAGTGTCCAAATTGATTGTCTGGCTATGTGGGTAGCCTGTGCATTTGCATGTGTTTGAGCAGGGAGTAGAATGCTTGTGTGTGTGTGTGTGTGTGTGTGTGTGTGTGTGTGTGCTCTTTCTGTCTGTGATAAGAGCGCTACAGGTTTTGTAGCTCAGAGAGCCGCCGCTCTCTGTGATTCCAGAACATTCTGTCCTCACGGGGAAATGTCACGCTACCCTGACAGCTCTTTCTCTCTCTCTCTCTCTCTCTCTCTCTCTCACTCTCTTTCTCTCACTCACACATACACACACACATGCGCATACTCACACACTCACACACTCACACACACACACACGAATTGACAGGAACATCTTGCTTCCAGAGTTAACTATCACAAGTCTGTAAGCCTCCGGAGCTGCAGTGATACAGACACATTATAAGTCACTCACTGCCTCTCTGTCTGGCAGTAGATGTAAATCACATATAAAAGAAGAAAAACGCCTGCTGTGTTATGATGACAGTATTCCAAGATAACACGGCATATGTTGGTCGGCTGTGTTCTAATATACTGACTACAGCTTACCATGTTCTGCTTATGTAGGTCCAGATACACACTCTTATATATGTGTGAGTGTGTGTGTGTGTGTGTGTGTGTATATGTGTGAGTCAGAGAAACTAGGCTTATAACAGACTGGCTGACTCCCATGCCTATGATTCAGCTTTTCTACCATATCACGCCACAGCTACCCCCCCCCCCCCCCGTCTGCCCCCCCGTCTGCCCCCCCCGTCTGCCGCTGCGTTCCCTGAACCCCCCCCCTACACACACTTCCATTCCTTCGCTTTTCCACAGCGACTTCTCCCTCCTCGGCCCGGTGGGTCCACTAGCCTTCCCTGGCTTTCCCGTCCAGGCCCCTCCGCCCTGCTCCCCACCCACCCGCTGCACGTTACTCCTCGCTGGCAGGACCTGCAGGCGCGCGAGCACTTACGCACGCGAGCACTAATGTTCACAAATAGATCTGTATCGTCACACTGCCACGCGAAACTTTAGACTTCAGTGGGTAACTTAGTTTGGTCCTCATTAGCTCCTTACCAGCCCTCTGCTACACACCTCTCCCATAAAGCGCCTGGTATAGCACTACCATGTCCAACACACACACACACACACACACACACACTTGTTATCCCAGCTACAAATATTATCCATTTCCTCTTATGGTACGGCTCATTTACCCAGTTCTATACATAACCAAATACTAGCAGTGCTACGTCACCTGCTGTGCACACACTGGCACAGACATATACACACACACACACATCAAAACAAATAGGTCACATTCAGTAAAAGCACATGCATCTTGTTCTAACACCCCAGCAACCCCCTCTCCCACCACACAGCTTTCCAGCATGGAACCATGGACAGGAGCCATGGCAGAATCCAGCCACCATCTTTGGTTCCACTGCCCATGACTGCAAACATGGGTCACCTATACACAGTGACAAAAGTTTTCTGCCTGTGCATGTGTGTGTGTGTGTGTGTGTGTGTGTGTGCATGCGTGCGTGTGTGTGCGCATGCACACGCGCGTGTGTGTGTATGTGTGTCTGTGCGTGCGTGCATGTGTGTGTGTGTGTGTGTGTGTCTGAAACACATACTAGAGTGTATCAGTGAGTGTGAAATCGGCAGCTGAAAGTTTCACATTACAAATGGAGAGGACCCAACTAGAATAACTGCCCGGCCAGCACTTCTGGACAAGGTGCCAGTGAGTGCTCCCTCGCTCCATCTCTATCTCTCCCTGCCTGAGGAAGGTCTTACTCCACACACCCATAGGTCACGGATGGGCGGGGGAGGGATTCTTTCTCCCTGGGCCTGATTTGCTTACATGATATGAGCATTGTGGGAACACCTCCCTCCCTCCCTGTTTCACTATTATCTACACTCACACCCATCGCGCCACTAAGCAGATGCACTGTTGACAAGAGCGGCTTAATACGTTTCTAAGCACCTTACTATGTAAATATGCGTGCTATTTGTGGGCAGTGAACTCAGTGAGTCATTCTAATTCTGGCTGCGTGTTCCTGTCACAATGAGATGATGGTCCCCCATGGAAAAGGCAGGAGGTTGTAACCCTGTACACTGCGGTAGTGATATATGAGAAGTCATTAACGGAGTTGAAACGTCGTGCCTTCAGAAAGGACAGTTGCAACATAGTAACCGGTTACCTGTTTATATGTGTATGTGCGTGAGACAGAAAGACACAGAGGGAGAGAGAGAGAGAGAGAGTGAGAGAGAGAGAGAGAAGCATAACGGCAAGGTCACAACTTTAATGGGGAGCAGCCAACCCGTGGCAGCATGTGATCAAAACACTGGTCACATGTACTCGCCTGGGGCCCCTCCCCCTCATGACTCAGCTCTTTCCCTGTGTCCCCTGAGGTCCATGATAGATTGCCTTTTTTTACGAGGACGCCATGTGACTGGGAGGCAAAGGTCGCCAGCTCTTCCTCGGGCGGCCCGGATCTCCCGCGGTCCTGGTGGCTGACATTTCACTCGTCCTTTGCACACACAGCCGCCTGACAGGACGGTCACAGCCCGCGTGGGCAGCGCAGGAAGGAGCAGAGCGTGAGGTTAAATCATGGCAGCGAGGTGACACATCAATGACTAAAGTTGTCTCACTGGCCCCGAGAATGAGGGCCAGGCAGGCACACGGGGCCCGTGTGAACATTGAGCAGGTGTCTTGTGGGATGAAGTGCTTTTTTTTTTTTTTTTTTTTTTTTAGCCTTCCCCAGAACAGACTAGAAGAACAGGCACGCTGGTACTACTGGTGCTGCTGTTTTGAGTGGAGAGAGAGAGGGAGAAGAGAGAGAGAGTTAGAGAGAGAGAGAGATAGTGAGGGAGAGAGAGGAAAAGCAAGAATGAGGGAGAGAGAGAGAGGGCGAGAGAGAGAGGGAGAGCGTGAGGGAGAGAGGGAGAGAGAGATAGTGAGAAAGAAGGAGAGAGGGAGAGAGAGTGAGGGAGAGAGAGGGAGAGAGAGAGTGAGGGAGAGAGGGAAAGCAAGAGTGAGGGAGAGAGGGAGAGAGAGAGTTAGAGAGAGAGAGAGATAGTGAGGGACAGAGGGAGACAGAGAGAGGGAGAGAGTGAGAGAGAGAGGGAGAGAAAGTGCGCCGCCTTGATAAATTGGGGACCTGCTGAAGGTCAGAATCTCCCTGTCTGCCCACCAGCACCACTGAGGGGGGGGGTGTTTTGCGGCTGGAAACCTTGAAAGCCCCGGCCTCTCCCACTCGTCATGGTTTCCATGGTGACCCGTGCTTGCTGTATGCTGGCGACGAGGCCACGCCGGCTGGATGGCTGAGACTAATTGATTTCCGCAATCACGGCTCCGTGCCAAGGCGACGCACCGCGCATTACGCCGCGGCGCTGGGGCGGTGAACTTTCACCTGTTTGCGTGCCTCGTCGCTGCGACAGACGGCGATGTCCGCTGCTAGCGTGCCGCTTTCCCCTCCATTTAACATGGTTCACTCGTGGTTTGTTTCACTAATTAAAGCCCTAGACGTTAATAGCTTTAGTGTAAGGTGGCAGGGATAGAATAACCAGACTTACACCATAGACCACAGCCTCCTGATCCTTTTCTGGGGGGTGGGGCGCTGGTAAAGGGAAAATGAAATATAAACAGTGAAGGCTCGAGAGGAGAAATCACCGCAACTGTGTCCATGACACTGTTTGTTTTAGCGCAATAGAAAATGGCTGAGAGGGAGTTTGATGTTATTGTGAGTCAGAGGCTCCAGCAACACTGCCTGGTCTGGACCGTCGCTACTGAACTCAAGCTTCTCGTTCGACGTGGACAGCCAGACTGCGTTCAGTGTCCCTATGGAGAATGAATTTTTACTGGTATGGACATGGTACCACTGCAGAAGTAGAACACGTTTGCCCTATTGACAACTTATTAATATTTAAATTTGCAACAGATTTGTTTTGTCTGGATACTCTGCTGAAATACTTTGTATTTATATGTTAATATAAATATTCTTTTTACATGCTTTTTCTGTGAGCCTTTGGTGCTGTAGTTTGTATGTAATTGGTATGCATGTAATTGTATATGATTTTTAGCTGTTTGTAGTCTGGGTAGTTTGAGGATGTGGGTGGTCTGGGGCTTTATGTACTTTGAGACTGTGTAGTTTGGGTCTGGATGTAGTGTGGCACTATGTAGTTAGCGCTGTATGTATTGTACTGTGTATTTTGTTACGTTTGGAAGTGTATGAAGTTTGGAGCTGTGTGGTCTAATACAGTAATTCCACAATTAGTGATCCCAATTGTGCCCTCAATGTTCAGCACAAATAAATGTCCAATGGGCAATTCTGTTTGGCCACGGTAATTATGCATTTTGACCTCTGACCCTGACGCAATCCTTAACAACGGCAATTTCCCCTGTTATTATTTACGGATTGGAATGCCGTGGGGTTCGTTTTACCCCGAGCGACGTCATTCTGGCCTATTTTGGCGCCCGTCATCGGTCCAGTTGCTCGCCGCCTAATGTCACAGTGACCTCACCCATACATGCGTTCCTTTTTCACACCAAACATGGGCCCTTGTAGCTGACACGGCCCCAGGCGAGATAAGTGCTTTTGTCGGCATCTCCGACTCTGCTGGTGTTGCAGCGGTCACACCGCTTGACAACCCACCGTCCTCGTCTTAGCCCGGCCCACGTGTTGAGTTACCCTCTTGCGTGCCACCATCTATTTCTGCCTAGTGCCAGGAAACGCAGCACGGCCGCCATGAACGCGGGTCTATAGTCACTTGCAATGGCCAGATAGCTTTGGCTATCATTCACGGTGGAGCACAATATGCTGCCATTGTCACTTGGTGTTCCCTGGGACTATGCTACTAATTCCATCTGGAACATCTTATCACTAGATGACACGTGCCGGATCGGGAACAGATGCCCTTACTCCGGCTGCTATAAATCATGCCCAGCATACGGCGTGATAGAGAGGCACTTGAACGCAGAGCCGTTGAACTGGAGAGCGGTGGATCGGCGGTGACTCCATGTGCTTGGCAGTGAACATGCATTCACATAGTGTGCAGTTAATACCAGTCAGCAGTAACACACTTGGCAAAGGCCCCACTGTCTTCTGTGCCACTCACGTAGATATGAGCAGGCGTGTGGAGATTTGCTTTATGCATTGAATTAATTGGACTCCGCTTCAAAGTGTCTGCTTCATCATGCTTCTCTGCATTAAGTCCCTCCCCCCAGGCATCAGTTTACTCCTTATTGTGATGGCTGCGGTGTGCCATTTTGATTAGAGACCGACTGACAACTGCTGAAATATTAATGGAGTTTCGGTTGGGACCTGGAGTCTCTTCGTGGGCTAACACATAACCTGTCATCGGTCCCAATCACCAGGGTTCACAAAGAACTTTCCCTTGCCACCCAACCGAAGAGCAGTGCTTTAACATGTGCAGCGCATGGATATCAGCAAAGTTTGTTAGAGCAGTCTTAGCTGGTTAGAGGGAACCTCACTCTTGATGCTTAATCTTGTTATTGGTGCTGTAATAAAGCTGGATTTTTTACCATTAAATGTATTATGTTTATTATTTAAATGTATTGTTATAATGTATTGCTAAAAAAAACATGAAAATATTATAGCAGTCATAAGTAACATCGTTAACTTAACAATGGTAACAAATAGAGATTAAGGTGACGATTTCAGGCAGCATGGCAGCGAGCTACAAAGGCCAAGCCAGGACTCGTCAGGCTTTGGGATTAACAAAGCGTCTATTTGTGTGTGGCATATTCCAGCTTTTCATCATTGGTCAGTTTCTGACCACAAACCTGCTGCTGCTGCCTGGATATTTTATGGGTGACATCACTCTCAACACAGCAGTGACAGTGACATGTGATTAGGCAACACTGCTGTGCCCTTCATTCTCATATGATCACAACACCCACTATGCCAATGTTACTATTGTGTTGATTTTGTTCCACATCCTGAATAATATCCAATCAGCAGTGGCCATGAGGTCAGAAGCTAGCCAATGAATGTCCTGGAAGAGGAGAACTGGGTAGGCTGACAAATTGTCCCAAGCTACAGTTTGCAATAATGTATGTATTATATGGCAGCTTTAAGAAGTGAACTATTACAAAGATATAAATCCCAGTTGTGCTTTAATACTCTCTGTCTCCTCTCCCCACCCCCAAAATGTTTTTGTTTCCTCAGATTTTATTCATTATATATTTAGTATATACCCCAAGGTAATGCAAAATGACAAACATTACTGTGCATTAATTTTGAATTGTTTTTTTTAAAAGGTAGGGTTAGGGTTTTTGGATTTAAAGTTAAAGTTAGGGTTAAGGTTAGGATTTTTGGAGTTATACATGCTCCTTAAAATGTATCCTGTAGAACCAAATTTCTGTTCACAACATAAACTCAAGACCTATACTGTTCTATTAGAAACAACAAGTAAGTTGTAAACTTAAAATGGCCTCTAAGCCTGCACTGCACTCATTTATTATTTGGAATATTATTTTAATTGATTTGATGTCCTACAGATTTGAATACAGTGACTGACTCCAAAGTTCCATCATAAATCATTTGGTTTTGCTTACAAATGATGTGCATTAGTCAGTTGTGAGCTGTTGTGACGATATATGGTTATCTTATCGGTTGGCACAAATATAGTCACCTATCTTCCACAGAATGGCTACTACAACAAGCAAAAAGAAAAATCTCATTTTCTTTGGATTATTTCAGAACATATCAAAAGCCAGGAGGGCGGCATGGTGGTGTGGTGGTTAGCACTGTCAGTTTATATAGTCCAAAGACATTTAGGTTGATTGGTCACTCTAGATTGCCCGTAAATGTGGTGGACTTGCCCATGGTGTACCCTGCCTTCGCCCGGAATGCTGGGATTGGCTAAAACAAACAATAAAATGAATGAATGAATATCAAAAGCCTACTCAGTTTATATAGATTTCCTCACAAATATTATAAATAGTAAAACAAACAATAAACAGACTTCATGACAATATGCAACTTTGTGAAACTTATTTATTTCTAATCCTATTGATTCTGCTTCACTTTTTTCTGCCCAGTTTCATAATAATAGAACCAGCTATTCCAAAACGACTTATACATGGTTGTGTAATGATCTAAGTTAAATCTATGGGCTACACTGTGAGGATTTAAGGAAAACCCTTGTGTCATTTGTTAGGTGTGGTCACATAAATCGATTCATGAAACATAATAGAAGTTGCATTTTATGCTGCACCACTTCTTTTGAAACAAAGGCAGTTGCACTTCAGAGTCTGAATTATGTATCAAAGACTTTTAATATGAAGGACATATCTTTTGAAGCCTGAATGATTGACTGCCTACCCATTGAAATGCAATTGACATTTGTGTGAAAAATGCAGTGAAACCAATGATAGTCCAGTAAAACTAGCCTTTCCTAGTCTTTGATAATGCATCATACTGTGTCTGTTTATACCTGATTTATTGTGCTACTCATTCCCCTTATTAGACTTAATGTTAAGTAACAATACACAAAGTTATTAAGTACCTAAAATATGTAGTCAGCTCTTACCCAACATCTGCCTAAAATAAGCCAGCATTTAGTTGTAGAAAATGGCCCCCCATGAGTTGACAGTGGACTGGGATGGATTATCCCTCTGCTGGGTAGGAGCAGTTTTACAAGGTTTTTGTTGTGTTGCAAGTTTTTAACCTAATGGGCTTTTTTGTGGATTTCCTGTTCCTCAACTTATCAAACGTGGGATTTCTGCTAATGTGTATGTTTTGTCATGTTGTTTTCCCCTTTGTCGTTAATGCAGTGACCTTTGCAGATGAGAGACTTCAAGTTGAAAGATTATTTCATATTGGTACACTCTAACAAAAATGTTAATGACTCATTTCAATAGTATTCGCTATAGGACTTCACACTTGCTGTTTGTTTAGCACGTTAAGGTATCACTGAATCAGTAATAATGACTTTCCCTTTTCCAAGAATAGCGTCCAATGGCTCTGAACTTCAAAGTGTCGATAGGTTTGCTGCCCCCATCCATCTGAACTTTCACCTTGTTGTGGTTGGCCACGCTTTGTAGTTTTATGGTACAAAATAAAAGCCGAAGGCTTGCCTGGACTGTTGACCGTAGTAAAATCAGCGAACCCAACCACGGAAAAGAACAGTGGGGAGTGGAGGGGGAGGGGTGGGTATGTGTGGGGGCGGGGGGGTTTGGGGGGAGATGGATGAAAAGCAGCTTTGGTTGTCCTGGAGCCATGTGAGGTTGTGACAAGGCTCTGAGGTGGTGACAAAGATCACTTGAAGGTTGTTTAGATCAGGCCCAGACAAGCACTAGAGCGAAACGCTGATCTACGGTGGACAGTAGTGTAAAAAAAAAAATAAAAAAAAATAAAGAAGAAGAAAGAAAGAAAAAAAAAACACAGTGGGTTCCTCTCTGCTAGGGCAGATGCTCATGAATATTAATAAGGGGGTGTGCTCCCACCAAGGCCAGGAAAGCTGGGTGGCACACGTCTGCTTCAGTGCTGGCATGCCAGAAAGGTCAGCAGCTTCGACGGATCAGACCTGTGTGATGGGTTTCATCTTGCCTGTGACTCTATTGATGCCACACACACACACACACACACACACACACACACATAATCGTATGGCCATGACTGATCATTATCACCTTAATTCAACTCGGTTTTGGAAAACCTGACGCTTTCCTTGCAGAGCAGTAGTAATTAAGAATGAATGGCTGCTTTGTGTTTCTCTCTATAGAAATTCTTTGATGACTATATTCAGTGGGATCACATGAATCTCAAACAGAGGGACCACTCACTACTCATCTGATTCCAGTACAGTTATGCAATCATTGTCATCTGAAAATACACTGCACACGTGCACACCTCAGCATGGGCCATACGTGTGCTGAGTCACTCACTAAAAAGGCTGCCGTTGTCACTTGAGTGGAACTGTTGTCTCTAAACAATCCTGAACTATGTAAACATTGTGAGGCATTAAATGACTCACTCATTTCATTAATATCTGATGTAAGTGAAAACCGGCACATAATCAGAACGCTGACATTTTGTTGGGTAAATAAACTGATGCATTAGAAGAAGATACTGTGGCTTCCACGGTTGAGATACTTCAGCTCTCTTTTAAACTGGAATCGTTCTCCAGTTCTCTGCTGTCTTCCAGTGCCGAGGTGCCCGGGTGGCATTTGGCTCTGGTAGCTGTATGGCTGCCAGCCTCCAGACCTTGGAGCATGGGGGAGGAGCAGGAGGAGCCACTCCCCCCCCCCCTCGCGTGTCTCCATGGCGCGGCGGTAGGCCAGGGTCGGCGCCGCCTCCTGGCACTAAGCAGTCGGTCAGAAGCAGAGCCAGCATGCCAGCCCACTGGAGCACAGCAGGCAGGGCTGGGCACAGGGAACGAGTGGGCGGGATGAGTGGGCGGGGCCAGTGGGCGGGGAGACCGGGCGGGGAGACCGGGCGGGGCGCCAGCGATGCCGCAGCTAAATACGTACATTCTGGACAGACAGAAATAGCGACGGGTCAGCCCGGGACAGTCTCCGCACGTGCTGGCTCTTTGTGTGTGTGTGTGTGTGTGTGTGTGTGTGTGTGTGCCACTTCCAGCTGCCTCAGTAGACGCTGTGGGCCAATGAGGGCATGTGTGTGTAAATGTCTCACCGCACCACCGCTGGCACCAGGCTCTGCAATGGTGCAGCCTCTTCTCACACACACACACACTCACACACACACACACTCGCAGCTGCAGGCCTGCCCAGTATCGTCGCCTCCCTGTCACACACTCCCTGCAGACTGGCTGTGGCCTCTCTAGGTGATTCTAAACTGGATGGCACACTTTGTAGATACAAGCTTCCAGTGAGTCAGTGTGCCATCTTCAAGTGAGATGTTCTGGAAACACAGGTGATGACTTTCTGTGAAACAAGTTCAACTTCAGGAGCACATAAATTAGTGTAGACCTAATATATCAGCTACACAGCTGTGCCATATAGCTTCACCCACTCACAAGTACAATATGCATTTGTCAAGGTTCAAATTTTGCCATTAATCTTAAGACATGTTATTCGGTAAACTACTGTAAATTATTCTAATTCACATTCTAATGAAGCTAATATGAACGGTATACAGTGAGCAGTATCGGGCCACCTCAGCAGGACCTTGGAGCATACGGTGTTCGTCACTACCCTTAACCCACCAGCAAGGGCTTATGGGTTATTGTACTGAGCTTGGCGCCGTGTGCTGAGCGACGATAACAACAACGAACAATATCAAACGAAATAAATAAGTAGGTCATATTTTTTAAAATGCTGCCGTGCTGCACTGCATCTGTAGCTGGAACGTGACGTGAAGGCATGTCTGCTTGTTCTGCACTCGCAAAGTCACGCACACCCTCGCAGATTCTGCACCGACATGCAGTTTCCCCCATTTCCTGCCTCCAAAGCACATTGACCCATTTACTCCACCACGGCGTACTACAAACAGACGGGCTGCACTCGCTATATAACCTTTGCTCTGGGCCTGTAAATATTGCAAAGAGCTTCTTTTTTGTCTTTTTCATTTTTTTTTAAGCCTCCCCAGTAAATCTCCGTTCTGGACTCGGAACGTCTCCAGCCGGCCATGTTTATCAGTTTCTCCAGAAGACCCCGGGCCTGCTTCTGCAAGCGTCGTCTCGGCTTAAGAGCACCAGCAGGTCTACGCGGAGCTCTGCGTTATGCTCTCGGGAGCCGTTTTCCTTTGGCCGTGGCACCCAGGAACGTTAAGCCGCTGGCCGGTCGGAGAGGTTAAAGCATACATGAAAATATTCTGCCCCTTTTATTCAGGATCCTGTTGCCTTAAAGGCCATTGGACTGATCTCCTGAAAAAAAGTGAACCAATGTGAAAATAAACCTGCAACCAATGAATATATCTATGGTATCGGGCTGCACTGGTACTCACATGTTTTGAATGTACTTTGGTTTAAAAATGTCTTTTTATGTCTTATGTTTGTGTGTGTGTGTGTGTGTGTGAGAGATAGATAGATAGATAGATAGATAGATAGATAGATAGATAGATAGATAGATAGATAGATAGATAGATAGATAGATAGAGATAAAGAGGAAGAGGAAGCACTGCAAATTTTTTTTTGTTTGTTTGTCCATGTGTTCCAGCTTTTGGTTGGCTGGCATGTGAAACGTGTATATATTAGCATTTCATACATTCTAACCAGAATGCCACTGCGGGCAACATTCTCTTCCAGCCCTCTGATTCTTTCACTTCTGGCTTCTCCCCCGGCCAACGCTGCGATGGCCATGACTGGGGAGATGCCATTGTTATCTCACACACTGCCGCCTCCCTTCCCATCTCCTCATAGCTTCTAAGCACTGCCTGATGGCTTTTTGAATGACATGAGTATGTAAGGTCAAACACACTGTCCATTGTGCATGAAACAGACTAAAATGGGGTGTGGGGTGAGGGTGTTCAGCGCTAGAATGGCAGTGTTTGTAATCTCAGTGAAGAGGTCATGGGCATTTGCATAAGCTTTGGAAGTGAATCTGTTATTCATGTTCTGTTTAGAAGCCTGGGACAAAGAACATGGGCTTTCTACTCCTTTTCCTATCCTCTGACGAAGATGATGTAAATATTTCCCAAGTACTCAGGGGCTAACCAATAATTCCCAACCATATATATCAAAATGAACATGTTCTTATTAGGTTCTATTAAAAGAATGTTTTGATGTGTTGGGTTTTTAATAGCTGTTTTGCACCTATTAAAAGCAACAAGCACATCCTGATTCCACAGGACGGGAGCAGGCAAGTGACAGCCGCGGCGTTTTTTAAAGGGAGCTTGGACTCACTCGGTCACATCAAGCTGTTCTAATTATAATACCAAGCCAGCCATAGCCATCTCACACTACAGGACTATTGACACACAAGCAGGTTTCCACAGGAAGGACACATTTTAAGAGCCGCATAAGTAAATGAGCGTGTCAGAAAATAGTTAGCGTGAGGATGTGTGCTTCCTTAACACCCTGTCCCCTTCACGGGGGGAAAACACGAAATTTGCCAACACACCTTGAAAAACAGGATATGGGATGCGCAGCACAGGAGACCTGGGGGCGGTCTGTTGTAAAAGAGACGGGTGGGAGGGATGGAGCGGATTGTTCAGATCATTTGATGACCTTTGCCTTCAGCCCACGACTCACACAAAACAACATCCATTGAGCTCTTTCACTGGGCACAGTATCCCAGAAATACCCAGTTAGCCGGCAGTGGGAGGACTCTGCAGTAGCCTTGCTGGGTCCAGCCCTCCCACAGGTCCGCAGACATGTGGACCCCCCTGAGTCAGAACCTGCAGATCAGACACGAGCAACCCCCCATTCAGGAGAACAGTAGCCACCAGGCGCAGTTGGGCGGTAGAACACCTGTACACAGCTATACGACAGCTCTGCTTTTGAACTTGATGTCACTGAAATAGACAAATAAGAGTGCGGAGTGGTTATAATGGAGGAAAATAATTTTCCCTGTAGCAGCAGTGCTCATCTGATCAGCGCTAGCACATCAACAAGGGAATGTTCTGATCTAATTTAGGAAATGAATGAATTCCAAAAATACAGAGAGAGAGTCTGTCTCATCTGATAAATATGGGAAGGAATCTGTTTCATATGGTACATTCTTTGCTCAGCCGGAACAGAACATGAATTCATTTAAAACGACAAACAACAAATCATCATATTAGTCACCCCCAAACTGTGTTGTGACTTATTCTCCACCATCTTTATCAATCAGCAATAAAAACACAAGCAGCTTTTTTTTTCCAGTCATCGCTGTCCAATCCATCTCTAAATATGGTCCTGTGTGCATTAGTCACATCCGTTTGAAAAGAAATTTTCCTAAGGATTTCCCCCCTGTCTAAACAACCCCCATTACCTCTTTTCCACCCAGCAAGTGTCCAGCTGTAGCTGATGACCAAAATAAAGCACCCAGGGGAGGGGAAAAACAGGAAGGTGGGAAGGCCTTGGAATCTGCTGGGTGGTGGCGCTGCGTGTCGACTGGCCCTGCCGGGGGGAACCAGGTCTCCAACAGGGAAAGCACAGGAAGCTGTTTACATGGACAGAATTAATTGTTTTCCAGGTTCAGAGGGTTCAGCCGAGCCCCTGCTTTTCCAAAACAATAGCCCTGAGGTCACAAACGGCTTCTGGCAGCCATTTTGTTTGTTTGGAGCCTGCTGTTTTGGGAGAATCTCAGCCAGAGGTTGATGCACAGGGGTGTGTTTACGATGGTGAAACATGACAGGAGGGATGACATATGGGCGGAATCGGCCCATTGCCTCTCAGCTCCATGGAGGCCCGAAGGTGGGAGAGGTTTTATTTCCAAATCAGCAGCAGGATAGCAGAGCTATTATGTCACTTTACAGTGAGTTCTGATCAGGATGTCACCGTGGTGTACCATGCCTTCTCTGATACCATTTTACTCAGAGGGTCATTGGTTATGTGCCCCAGTTCACAGAGCTGAATCTCAAACTAACCTCTAATCAGCATCCCCACTATGGTTAAAGTAATTATGCAGCAGTTCGTGTTTAATAAATATAACTGTGCACCCTTGTATGGCTTGAGGAAACTGCAATCAAAGGTCTTGTTTTGATGGTCCACGCCGAGCCCTCGTGGTCCAGGCAGATGGCGGGAAAGCCCATGTTTGTTCTCCTACTGTCACTGATGTGATAACAACAAGTGAGGTAACCAGTTCCACTAACAATTTTGAAACAATTGTTCAGGAAATGGGGTCCGGGGGTCTGGAGGAAGCGGACGTGTCATCTGTGCTCCGTGAGTACGTTTACGTCGGTTTGGAGATGCAGGCAGCCTGCATCGTGTGGGATGTTTGAACTTGTGCCTGTGCTGCGGAGAAAGCAAATAATCGAGTCGTTCAGGTTCACCCTCACTCCGGCCTCTATCGCCCCGGCCTCCTCCTGGCTCTCCTGGAGTTGACTAAGTCCGTAAGGGGTGTGGGTTGAAGGAGGCACGTGGAGGCAGGGGTTGCCTCAAAGACCTTCTATTACACACACTGGCGCACATGAGAAAGGCTTCCGAATAACAAACACAAGAGAGTGGACCACAAACAAATGGGCATTTCCACACATGTCAGGATACCCCCCCCCCCCTCCATAACGGTCTGCACGCAGAGTCCCAGATGAAGCCTACGTTCTCACCATCCACAGGTGTAGCTGTTCCTCCAGCTGTTCCTCAAGTGTGGAAAGCCCCTGTGCGGGACGAAGATTCCGTTTGTAGTGAGCCTCCCACGCTTTGAATCGAAGGTGTGGTTTTCACAGGATCCTCAGAGAACTGCAGGTTTTTTTTAGTTTGTTTGTTTATTAGTTGATGCATTTGTACAGAAATTGTGATTACTTTTATTTGTTTCGGGTGAGCCAGAGTGAAGATACTGTATGTCCTGACTGCGCCCTGAGATTGGGTATAATAAGGGATGTGTTTTGGTTCTCTTGGTTCAGATCAAAGCAGAAAATTATACATTGTTGCATGTTAGTCCTGGTTTGTGTAGTGGTCGCACCAAGATACTTACCACACAACCAAAATATGTAAACAAAAGTCATATGGATACAGTCGCAACCAACATGGGCAGCTTTATGATGTGTATTCCACAACAAACAGTAATGCTAGCCAAACCTTCAAAACAATACTCAACAGTGGGTTAAATGTAGTTTAGTTTTTAGTTTTTAGCTGTAAACTCATGAAGAATTGGTCAAATCCATAAAGGAGCCAGAACAGTGCCAGGAATTCCTCTACCCCTTGTGACTTCACATTCATTTTGGTGCGTACTGTTCTGCTCAGTAGGTCTCAGTGGATTTCAGGCACTTATTTAGTGCGCACTAGGGTTCAAAACACAGCTTTCTCAAGGCAACGTTCTCATTTGCGCTAATGAACCGTAGTATTCGAGAAATTGCACCAGTGTTTTCATTAAATCAAACTAAAAGTGCCAAGTGTGAATGCATCCTATGAGGAATGCAAGAGGCCATCGCGTTGCTTGCTTCTGTAGGAAGGACATGTGATAAGGGAATGTGTCCCACAGGACTACTGCCCAGTGGACACACTCACATGGAACCAGGCCCTCTCTGTGAACAGCACTCATATCTCAAATCTCTCATGAACACCACAACCACAACATAGATTTGAGACTGTGTGTGTGTGTGTGCGAGCGCGCGTGCAGCAGCCAGCAGTGATTAGGGTCTTCCACCATACTGTGTCAGCTCTGATATCTTCACTAAAGCATAAAGGCCTTGAGGGTATGGGGGGGGAGCGGGGGGGAGACTTGCTATTAAAACTGATGAGGATATCTGTAGAAAGGCCTGAAGAAAAATATGAGGACTTCTCATCTATTTCCTCTTTACCATTTAGCATTCAAGCTGTTCGACCAAAACATCCCAGAAATCTAATGCTGTATGTATTCAAGGCCTTTTTTGTGTGGGTGAGCGATTATGTGTGTGTGTGTGTGTGAGAGAGAGAAAGAGAGAGAGTTGAGGAGAAAATAGTGACACTTCCCAGCAGCATCAGGTAGTCAAGGGTGACATAGATCAATATAGCATTAGACCACATTACAGCTGCCTTCAAACAGCACAGACAATGCGATCTTTACGAATGCCTACCAACTGTAGTGTACATGGTACTGTACAGTCATTGTGTGGCTGTCAGTTCCCTTCAGTAGTTTATTTTGTTGTATGATATTAGAGTAGCTATGTACATTTGTGTTGGGGGTTGGGGGTCAAATGAAAAAGAGTGTCAGTGGTGCAGGGTTACTGAACATCTGCTACACACTCCCCCTCCCACACACACACACACACACACACACACACACACACACACACACACACACAGTAGCCATGTCTCACACAGTACTCGTGTAACGTAAACGAGAGCGTGCTAGCTGGCTATATTAGACCTGAAATGCGCAGAAGAAGTCTTCCGCTTGTATGCAGCTCTGTGGCATCCTTACGATGACACCCACATCTCCTTCAAGCGCTCTTTAAAATGGAGGACTGAGAATGTCTCTCCAGAGACCCAGGGAGTTGGTATGGGTACTATAGGAAACAGTGTGTCGCCCCAGGCAAGGCAAGACAAGCTTTTTAAGTGAATTTCCATGCCACTTTACGCATACTGCACCATCTGTGTTTCCCTGTTAATGAGGGATACAATGGGATCCGATGTATGTTTTACAATGTTGCCCATTATAAAACAAACTGCAGTTCCTACATGCTTTTGTGAGTCTCATATAATTTAATTAAAACATTCTTAAATCTAAACCGACATTAGTTTTGTAGCACTGAATGTGTGAAATTAATAATGTAATTAAATCACTAAGGCCACAGAAAATAGCAGAACGTGGGACTGAGATCTTAGAACCATTGTGCGATCTGCAAAACAGCACTTAATTTACTATTAAAGTGATGATAGGGGAATCAGGTCAAATGAAAAAGCACCGAAAAAGCCATTGGTGTTTCTTCTAGCACCTGCAAGTTAAAGCATAATGATCATTCACTCTAAATTAACGACATACTGTCCACAAGTAAAGCGAACTAATTCTGGTAGTGCCTAAGCCTGGATTACCTGTCTGAGCCAGATGTCGTGTTTTTTTCAAGCTCAATCGATGCTGTGGCCCTTGCTCTGAGTGTACGGAGACCCAGCAGGGCAGCAGTCATCCGGCAACGGCTGCACTCTGTCTCAATCACAAGAATAATAGGTGCCATTTATAATCAAGGTCTTAGCTGCCACTAGGCCCAATATTAATGGAGCAGTGAGGCTCGCTGATCTGAGATCAGGCTACACCTCGTCCATATGTAAATCACAATCTCTGTGCACAAAAGACAGACCGGTTATTGAAAGTGATATATATAATACATAATTAAACAATAATGCAACTTTTGTAAGAGGATCTTTTAGACACATATAGTCAGCTCAACTTTATTAGGCTAAAATCAAAGAGCTACCACAGTAACTCTCTTTTGGTTGACAGAACAAATGCTAGCAAAGGTATAAATTTGCTTTGATGGAAAACAGCTAATCTAAGAGAATGCCTTTGCTGTTCAGAGAGAGCTGAGACAGACCAAACATGGTACAATGGGGGGGGGGGGGGTGTAGACTGTAAAATGAAATGTCTGAACAATATTCGGCACACATACAATTCATACATAGCATATAACTACAGCTGTATACCCACCTAGGTTCTTAAAAGTATTCAGTAACATAAATATGGAAATACTATGTGACAATGCACAAGATCTATAAATAATATGCCATTTCAAATCAGTAAATTATGTATCTCTTATCCTAGGACCATATGAAAAGAGTAGTAAAACATAATCCTCAGTGATATAAAACAAAATGAAAAATAAAAAAAACAATAAAATATTTTAAAATAATTAAAATTAAACTCTTTAACAATATAAAACATCTTAAATTGTTTCCGTACAGCTTCACAGCTTCAGAACCAAATAACAAAATAGGCCTGTATAATTTACTATTTAAAAGGCAGTGAAATTACGTTTTACCATTAGAGCCCTAAGGGTAAAAGACCTGACAGTTAGCCAGCTAGGATATCTAGCTAGTCAGCTAATTGTGCTAGCCAGCTTTCGGTTAACTTGGAAACATTTTCTATGACATTTATAACATCATTTTGAAAATTATAGTTCTAAAACAGTAAATTACAGCATACAATTTTAGGTAGCATACAATTTTACTTTCTGTTAGCGAGACAGCTGTTTAGGGTTAGTTAGTTACACCACATCAGTTGCATTAAAGAACGAGGGAACCTAAATCGGTGCGTTATTGCAATTAGGTTAATCATTCCCTTCTGGGCATCATACAAATTGTGCTCTCTGAATATCATTTCAAAGGCCAGGAAATAATTTATTTTGCAAGGAAAGCTTTACTCTCAACACTTGCTCTCTCAAAGTTAGCAGCGTAAGGTGCATTGGGGTGCACCTTTCTAAGGGCATATTCTGTCCAACTGCACTGTCCAACTGAAACATAGATTTTAATGTTTGTACATGTAGATCAATGTTCTGCAGTGTTTCTGTATTGTATTGCAGAATGATGAGGTAATTCTAAACATATTAGGCTAAAGCAGGTGATGATTCAGGGTACATTCTTATCTAACTACAAAAACAGTTACAGTGTCAATGCAGTTTTTCATTATCCATGAAACTAGTCATTTGTGACTAAGCCAATGTGTTTATTATTGTCCTGATAAAAAAACAAAAACATTTGTTCACATTATGTTGGCATGATATGAACAAGGCTAAATCCAATGGACTGATTTTGCGTAAATTCCATTTGTGCGTACCAAAACCAGCTCTGACCTGTCAAGGCACGGACTCCACAAGACCTCTGGAGGTGTCCTGTGGTATCTGGCACCAAGACTTCAGGAGTAGATCCTTTAAGTCCTGTACGTTGTGAGGTGAAGGCCTCCAAGTAACATTTTTCAGCGCATTCCATACATGCTGGTTTGGACTGGTTTAGATCTTGGGAATTAGGAGGCCAAATAAATCCATATCTTGAATTCTTTGTCATGTTCCTCAAAATTCTTTGCAGTGTGGCAGGGACGATTATTCTGTAGAAAGAGACCGTTGTGCTCTAGTAGTTCTCTTGTGGAATCGGACCAGACTTCACTCACTACATGCATCAGTGAACCTTAAGCACCCATGACCCTATCGCTGGTTCACAATTGTCCTTTATTCCTTGGTATCCCAAGACCTGCTATTTAGGAGATGCTCTAAATCAATCATCTAATCATCACAAATTAACAATTGCCAAGGTCACTCAGATCCTTAAAATTGCCCATTCTTCCAACAGAACTCACTGTTCACTTGCTGTCTAATATAGCCCACCCAAGAGGTGCCATTGTAATGAGACAATCAATGTTATTCACTTCACAAAAAAGTTATTTCCAACTTCACCGCAAATTAATCTTCCTATTGCTCCCTCCAGTATTATTTGGTCTGACAGCTATGGAGGCAGTATTATCCAGTATCATTTGGCCAGACAGCCTATGAAGGAATTCTTTCCATTGGCTTGATAGTGGCAGTTTCTGACAGTTTTGTGGCCAAATTACCAGGACATAAATAAAGAAAGCATGCATTTGCTGCAGCATATTTGTGTTAAGGTCCTTACTTTAATTCCTTTGCTGGGACATTTGTTGTGGTTTACAATTGCAGGTGTCCATCTTACCAAACGGGTTTCCAGTCCTGGGGTTATAGGCACAGGTTGAGGTCCTTGGGGCGAGGGTATTCCTCCAGAGGGAAGCACCCCAGCTTTGGGGGTGGCCAGGAAAGGTGCCCTGACCTCTGGAGTCCCTGAGGTTTGAGCCGTGCATTGTGGGGAACGATTGGAGGGGGGGGGGTGCGGCGCTCGGGTGCCGCAGATGAGCTTTTTTGCCGCTGAGCCTGCCCTTGCCCTTGTGGTCTTGACCATGGCCCTATAGGACCCCTAATCGGGCAGGGGCTGTTCCTCCTCAGAGTCCTTGTCCGGGTGAGGCCACCCAGCCTTTCACCCAGTGGCTTCTGGCTCCCGTGGCAGCACTGATCTTGGATTTGGAGGGGTGCGTCTTAACTAAGGAGAGTTGGAGGAGGGCCTTGGTCGCAAGGGGAGCTGATGCGGCCTAACCTCCTCCTCGGTCTCCATCTCCGAAACCGTCTCCTCTTCGGAGGAGCTGGAGAGCTCCTCTGTCTCCACCTCCTATGGTCTGGGAAATTCCCTGCCATCTAAACCAAACAGAATGACTCCCCCCACTGTCATACCTGCAGTCTCCCTGCAGTGGTCATGCTCCTCCTCCAGGGTCTTCGGGAGTGTCTTCCAGGATGGGCTCCTGGAAGGTTGTACCAGTCCTGGTATCCCCCCCCCCCCCCCATACAAGGCGGAGCCCGCTTCAGGGAAAATTAACCCCCACATCACCGATGCCTGGCCTTTCTGGAGGGAACTGGGTGGCCATGGAGGAGAACCCCTCGCTGGCCAGCTAGACTTCTCCCTAATTGCTAATCTGGTGTAGCTCCAAGGAGGGCTAGCTACCCGTTCCTCCACGACCCGGAGCACCTTGGGAGCATCGGCTCTCCTGACATGAGGGCTGGCAGGAGGGGGAGGGGGACGCCTCCTGCCCTTCCTGCTGTGCTTGCCTTTGGGCATCCTGGTATGTCAGTCTTTCTGTAACATTGCGAGGTTTCGGAAGCAGGATGTCGAACAGAGTGTTCTTTAAAGACGTAACGTTTATTTAACATTTAAACACAGAAGTATGATGGTCAAACAAAGACTGACAAAGAACGCAGACACAAGTGCAACACATAACGAGACGAGAGACAAGTGCAACAAATAACACGAATGACACAAACACACCCACACTAAGGCACACATAGAAGTGACCGTATACAGACAAACACACCACGTAGACATGCCCGGATGGAGGGGTCAGGGACAGTAGGTTGCGGATTGGTTTGGTGTGTTATGTTGCTTTAACATATGCTTTAAAATTCTCATGATAATCACAAGTGTGTTAAGAATGCATATGGCTCTTTAAAATTTGTGTTTGTTACGGTATGACCAGTTTTCATTTGAATTCTTATTGTATATTATATTATTTATTATATGTTGTTATAGATTTATTATCCAGTATTTTGTTTGCCAGCTGCACTCGCTCTGAAAGGTCACTCGCTCTTAAAGGTCACCTCTGTGGATTTAGGGAAAAGCCTTATACGCCTATCATCTGGATCTGCCTGTCAGTAAGATCGGCCCACATTCTCTGCTGCAACAAGTACTACTGTACGCAAAAACAAAAACTGTGGAAAACCTTGCAGTCTTTTTGTATATTATTATACAATTTCTCCCTTTTGGTACAGATCTCTCAGCAGTATCCCTTACAACATCTTTTAGGCTATACCGTGAATCTGTGGCCCTCCATTGCTTGCCAATGAACAATGATTATTAGCATCTCAAAAGAGCTTGCCTGCACGTCGTCTCATGTAAAACAATTTAACGAGCTAGCAGCAGCAATTAGCAGCTGCTCTGTAATCTCCCCACGAAACACTCCCATTTGGATCATTGAATTAATTAAATTAATTGTGTGATTTTTCTCTTGTTTAGCATTTAGCATGGTGATGTAGCGGAGGGACAGTTCACCCCCACACACACCCCCAACCCCCCAGAACAGCTGGAACAAGCCAAGAGAGAGTGCTCAGCTAATTTGCCACATGACACAGAACAGAAATGAAATTCTCTTTCTGCGCACAGTGTATTCGGTGTAATCTCTGTGGGGTCATAGTCACTGAGGCTGGCAGCCATGGCAGAGTGGTGAAGGAGGAGGGGGTTATGGGTCAGACGGCGCCTCCAGGAGCCATTGGGAGGTGCAAAATGCCATGAGACAAATTGACAATGGAAGTCACTATGTGGCAAGAGTCCTTGGGGGAGGCTTATGTGCACGATGGCTGAATAAATTGTCTCTGCTTTACTGGAGTGCAACATTCCTTACACATGTTTCAGGGGTCACTCACCTCCTCTGAGGACCTGCATGCTGCTTTGCAGGGACAAAGGCATTATTACGCCTGTCATGCTACACAGATTTAAAAGAGTGATATAGTCTATAACATTAAAAGCCCTCAGAGTTCCACAGAGTTAAGAATAGTCCCATAGCATGCCTGTTTGTGTGTGTGTGTGTGTCTTTGCATGTTGGTGTATGCACCAGTGTAATATACCATGTAGGATCATTTTGTTAACATATAATAAAAACTGCTTAGTGAGCAGGGCTGGAATATTGGATATATTTCTTCAGTATGGCTGTCGTTAAAACATGCACCTGCAGGACATTACCCCACCAGTCTGTCATACACTGGGATGAAATGCAACATAGGTGATCACTGTTTATCACTATCTATTCCTTTTCTCTTTTTTTTCTCTTTCAGTCTCTGTTACAGAATGACCAAGGTGAGGGTGTGTCTAGTCTAGTTTCCTGTGCTTGTTTATATGTGTACTTGGGAGCTGTCTATCGTGTAGTTCCAGGGTGCTTGGCCCCCTGTGGCTACTTCCTTTCCTCTGCATCTCCATGCATTGATTTGTGTCTAGGGACTGCTCCATAAATCCACTGATTCCGACAAGGAAGCAAATTGCACTCAGCCACCCCTGTACGCTGCTTAGTAATCTTAAATCAATGGGCCAAATATTACTCCCGCTGAGCACAGGCTTCTAGCCTGAGCACCTAAGCGTTGCCTGTGTGATATTGTGTGTATCGCACTTACACTAACATTACATTTCGCATGCGTGTGCGTCTGCATGCGTGCATCCGTGTGGTGTTTGCGAAGGGTGTGGACTTTGGGCGTTTTGACATTCCCCCTGGAATTTACAGCATTCCTCCTAAGCGAGGTTTATGTGTGCTGTTATGTATGCACGCAGGCGACGCCCATTCCCCCAGGGGACCTCAGCCCCGCCGGCTGCCTGGTGCGTGTCGGTCCTTTGGGGATGGCTGGCGCTCCCAGCTAGCTGTGCATAGAGCCACACCGCACCGGCGAGTCACCTGCTGAGGGCAGACAAGCTCGGCAAGCTGCCCGCAAAGCTGGGGACCGGAGGTGCAGCCTGGGGATTATCTACCCCCGCCCCCCCACCTCCTGTCCTGGGAGAATATAGTGCCTCCATCCTGGTCTGGCTGGAGCCTGCGTTATAGCATAGCATAATCTGGCCCAGCTCTGTCCCTAAGGGATGAGGTGACCTCCTGTGATGCTGTCCTCAGAGAGGGGAGGGAGAGGGGGGAACAGGTAATCAGCTCAGGGGCCACATGGCATCACTAATCTCTAATCCCACTACGTAGGGTCACGCCAACCGTTCTCTTATACAAATGTCAAGATGACATTAGGTCAGGTGAGATTTGGTTATATGGTTTGGTTTCATGAGGTTTCTATCTACTTTCTAGATATATATTTTGTCTAGATATTAATTCATGTCTTTTTGCCTAAGTTAAATTGTAATAGTTTTTAGTGTATTTTAGCTTGTCTCCGATGTGTGCTTTTTGGTAGTAATGGGAGCTGAGGAATCACATATTGACTCTAAAGATTCTGTAAGAGGTCACTTTGCCCTCTACACCTTAAGAGGCTGCTTCCTGCTCCAGGAGCATAATGAGCTAATTCATCTGAGTCCAGTTTCCATTATGACATGCTTTGTGCACTTGTGTCAGTGTGCAACCAGGCTGTGACAAACTCAGCGCCCCCACTCTCTCTCTCTCTCCCTCTCTTTATCTATCCATCCCCACTTCCCTCGCCATGCATCTTGTTTTCACCTCACATAGCCTTCCTTTCCTCTCCTACACAACACAGTGATCACGACGGAAGCTCAGCGTTCTTCCGGCCAAAAGAGGTTCTTTTGTCTCGGGAACAGTGTAGCTCTTCACGGACAGGAAGCTCATTTCACCCACTAGTCCAGTGCCGTGGAGAGAAGGGTGGACTGAATTTGCCTGGTTTTACTAGGCATATTGTGCACAGTGATATCAGTACACTAATAGTTCTCAGTCCCCTTGAATATGGGCTCACTCTGAGGTCAGTGTTGTGATGTCACTTGAGTTTTGTGAAGCCATTTTGACATTAATTTTCTGGTCACAGTGTGTTCTTACAAAAACAGGAGCCTCAGTCCCAGATGCAGACGTCGTCTGTCTGGTGCCTGGATGTCTGGCGTGCGGCGTGAAGGAACAAGACGCGATTCTCCCCCATCAAGGCTGGTTGGGTATGAGGAACAAGGCCCCTCATCCATCACACACACGTAGCCGTGGGTCCCGGGGAGCTGTTCACCCCCCAACCCCCCACAGTAACTACCCTGTTTCTCTTTTTTTTTGTTTTTTTTAAACTCCATTACTTTCAATTTCACAGTGGCCCTATTTACAGAGCCCCATCTGAGCTCACAGAAAACGTGAAGTACCACACGTTCCACCGTAGACACCAGGCTGGCACCATTCGGCTTGACGTCTGTCAGACCTTCCCGACATAAAAATAATAATAATAAAAAAAAAAAAGGCTGGGGGAACCTGGCGCTGAGCAGACTCCCCGATGGAGCAGCAGGTCTCCCGCGGGACTCTCAGACCGCGACGGTTCCTGCCGTCGGCTGGCACCCCCATATCTAGGGGAGAAGAGACCCCGTTTCCTTGTTACGCTCCCCTCCGGGTGCTGCTTGCCTGTGGCAGGCCCCAGCTGAATTAGCTGCCTGCGTCAGCTGTGCTGGGTTGTGTGAGGTGACTGCACACGTGCGAGGGACTCTTCTTCAGCACACGCCTGACGAGGTCACACAAGGAGAGCTGCAACGGAACCCGTCTGCGCAGATCCGCAGACTTCTACAGGCTAACAGGACGCTGATATTGTCCATGGGGCTCAGCTACTGTTGGGTGCTGACAGAAACCTAATACTGAAGGCTTGCTGTGCTCATCATGAGACAAGCCTCTGTGTTGCATTGTCTGCTCTAAAGCTTATTAGATATGATTGACTCACGTGGGAGTCATGGGTTCATATTTCCTGCTACAGAGTTCAAATATACTGCCGTAACCACAGAGCTAGATTAGAAGTCTCAGTGTGAGTCAGATGCAAAGATCTGGTTTGTCAGTACTGGATATGGCATTTTCTTGACATCCTTAAAACTGGGCCATAACATTTCCTTTCTCAACACACACACACACACACAAACACAGTGGAGATTTTCCCCGGCTTCCTCTACGAGAGAGATCTCTTTAGGGAGGCAGTGACTCAGTGGTACTGTACTGTCACAGTGGTCGGGCTGACCGTGGCCCTCCTCTCACATCTGGAGAGCAGTTCTCTTTATGGAGCACAAACCCTTCATCTGGGACCAATTTCCTCCTCACACGACAGCTGGCCGGGCAGCTTTCATGTGCCGAGAGCCCGCGCCGAGGAATTCGGAGAACCCCGTCCATCTCAAAGGCTACGGCTGCCTGATTACAGATGTGGGATGCTGCCACTGCTCAGGAGAAAATGTTAGCGGCCTTTCTTTTCCTCCTTTTGCTTTTTTTTCTCCTTGTGTGTGTGTGAGCTGTGGAGAGCCGTCTGTGCTGCGCGACTGGCTAGCCGCCCCTGCTTTTCCGCCCTCTGATTCTGGCAAGCCGAAAACCCATCATTAGGGTGTCAGCGAGACGCACACACACGCGCGCTCGTATGCTCACACACACATACACAAACGTCCCATTCATTGCGCGTGCACGTTTCCTCACGTTCAGACAAAAGGAAGAACAATGAACTGTCTGTGTGTGTGCCGAGCCGAGCGCCAGGGGGTTTTCGTTTGTGTACTCCCAGCCGATTTGCCTGTTAACCTTAGCGGCCGACAGAAGCTAATGGAAGTGGCAACACGGCAAATGTCATGACCGTGATTGATATGTGAGGGCTTTTTTGCTGTGTATTTTTAGGAAGTGCCAGTTGTACTGATGACGGCACATAGCAAAGTCAAAGGGACTGTGCACTGCACCACTCAGCCTGGAAGCACAGACCAGAGCTGATCTGAGGTCAGTTTTGAGGTTTTGTTTTGAAAATGGGTTTTGATGTGGCTTTGGGAAACGATGGCTGGACAGCAGAGACGGCCGAGGCAAAGTTAGCACATAGGCTGCTCGGCATCGGACCGGCACAAAAATGAGGTGAACGTTAATCGTTTGTAAGCAGTCACCTCACACTGCCAGTCTGACCAGGCCTCTCGATCTCAATTCCGTAACCTACTTCCATCCTAAATGTAGCCGGTGGACACATTCAGAAATGTGTGTGTGTGTGTGTGTGTGTGTAAAGCTTTTTACCATACCTCTGAGCTCAAAGAAATTGTTAAACTGAAACAAAACTCCCCTTTTTCCTCAGAAAGAGAGAACCGAGAGAAATGAATAGTGAATTGGGCTTTATTTAGCAGTGGAGGTGGGAGACCTTTGGCCAGCTAGTATGCATGTGAACTGCTGCTCTGCTGCCCTGTAGTGCAATCGAAGCAGCACTGTTAGTTATTATTGAATGAGATAGGCAGAGAGAGGGAACACTTGGTCTGAACAATCTATTCTCAGGCTATTTTTGGTGTGTATGAGTGATGCTTATGCTTCTAAAAAAATATAACATTATTATTGCACCAGCTACACTAGAGAGTTTGATTACACACCGAGAATAACGAGCCAGTTATAATTACTCAGCTCATTCATATGTGTATTTTTGTGTTTTGTTTATTTTACATGCAAGTAATCTCCCTGCAGTTTTGCAATAATTTTCTGCCTTTAAGCATTTAAATATATATATATGTGTGTGTGTATACACTCACCGGCCACTTTATTAGGTACACCTTGCTAGTACCGGGTTGGACCCCATTTTGCCTTAACTGCCTTAATCCTTCGTGGCATAGATTCAAAAAGGTACTGGAAACATTCCTCAGAGAGTCTGGTCCATATTGACATGATAGCATCACACATTTGCTGCAGATTTGTTGGCTGCACATCCTTGATGCGAATCTCCCGTTCCACCACATCCCAAAGGTGCTCTATTGGATTGGGATCTGGTGACTGTGGAGGCCATTCGAGTACAGTGAACTCATTGTTCGTGTTCAAGAAACCAGTCTGATGATGATTCGTGCTTTATGACATGGCGTGTTATGCTGCTGGAAGTAGCCATCAGGAGATGGTACACTGTGATCATAAAGGGATGGTCATGTCCATCAGTACAATACTCAGGTAGGCTGTGGCACTAACACGATGCTCAATTGGTTCTAATGGGCCCAAAGTGTGCCAGGAAAATATACCCCACACCTTTGCACCACCACCACCAGCCTGAACCGTTGATACAAGGCAGGATGGATCCATGCTTTCATGTTGTTGGCGTCAAATTCTGACCCTACCATACGAATGTCACAGCGAAAATTGAGACTCATCAGACCAGGCAACGTTTTTACAATCTTATATTGTACAATTGTGAGCCTGTGCGAATTGTAGCCTCAGTTTCCTGTTCTTAGCTGACAGGAGTGGAACCTGGTGTGGTCTTCTGCTGCTGTAGCCCATCCACCTCAAGGTTCCACGTGTTGAGATGCTCTTCTGCCTCGGTTGTAACGGCTGGTTATTTGAGTTACTGTTGCCGTTCTATCAGCTTGAACCAGTCTGGCCGTTCACCTCTGACCTCTGGCATCAACAAGGCATTTGTGCCCACAGAAGTGTCGCTCACTGGGTATTTTCTCTTTTTTGGACCTAGAGAGGGTTGTGCATGACAATTCCAATAGATCAGCAGCTTCTGAAATACACAGACCAGCCCGTCTGGCACCAACAACCATGCCACGTTCAAAGTAACTTAAATCACCTTTCTTCCTCATTCTGATGCTCGGCTTGAACTGCAGCAGATTGTCTTGGCCATGTCTACATGCTTAAATGCATTGAGTTGCTGCCATGTGATTGGCTGATTCGACATTTGCATTAATGAGCAATTGGACAGGTGTACCAGTCTATGGATATTTGGACAGACATACCCAACACGTTGCAAAGTAACATAAACAACTTTTTTATGTAATTACAGTCCATCAGATTTCATTTGAAGGTATAAAAGTCCATTGTTTGGTTGTGTAGGTTGCTGGCCCCCTTTTTTATTATTATGCATGTGTTTGTTTGTTTGCTTTAAAGAGGACCAAATGTAGTTGAACAATTGCCTGCTCAGTTGTGTTTTCGCATTGTTAGTTCATGCAAATGTCTTGTTTTCTTTCCAGATATGGCATCTGCGACCAAAGTCTGCCATCCTCTCCAAACATGAGGCTCGGAGAAATGTCCCAGCCCGTAAAGTAGGACATTCTGGAAACAGTGTGTCAGAATCAACTCTTTGCTTAAGAATCAAGAATGCAAAAGATTATCTGATTCATTAGTGAGATTACACATAAACACAGAATTACACATAAACTATAAAAACGTTGTTCTTCCTCAGTTTCTGTATCTGTTTGCAGTTACAGTCAGTGTTGATGCCTCAGCATTTCGTTAAATGGCTGAACAGCCTGATTTTTATGGAGCAATAAACCTGCAAGAGTTAAACTTAAGGTGCTATGTCAACCTGTAATTGAAGGAGAACGTGGTGTTCCTGGTTTGCAATTGAATTATTGGCCTACTCAGTGCGTGACAGTTTGAACTTGGCAAAAATTCCTTTGCTTGGGTACAATTAGAGTAGATGTTTCATAGGAGGTATAACCACGCCTTGCTTTGAGCAGGGGTTGCGAAGGGATGACACCCCCCAAGTAAAAAAGACACCAAAAAGCCATCCCCCTTGTAAAATGATATCCCTACAATGCATCCTGTTTGGTTATATCACATATTACATTTTTTTTTGTTTTGTCACCTCAGATTTCTATTGTCAGTATTTTAATTCTACATACAAATGAGTTCTACAAACCAAGTCATAATAAGGGCAATGACACACCAAAACACAGTGGCTGATCCTCTATACACTGGAGATTTTGGCTCAGGCTATACATCCCCCAGAGTTTAGATTTAGACAGGCACAGGATCTATTATTTGTCCCTCCCACTGCATCAGGTGCCCCCCCTCCCCCAAATCTCTTTTACACTTCAACCACTGGATGTACTGTATCTCTAGCCAGATTACCCTACTGTCCCTTGTTGCAATTATAAAGATCTGATACTAAGAACACAAATTAAGGTTAGAGAAAAGTACTGGTAACCAGCAGCCCATCCTAACACAACCCTTTATAGCAAGCCTGTCCTACCAGAGATAATATTACACAATTATGGCACAACAAAGATCACAACAATGAAATACATACCTTTGGTCACTTGCACAGTTATAATGATATTTGACCAAATAAAGCAGCAGTTCCAGTTACATGGCACAAACATGTTTTAAATACTTACATTAGAGACAATATTAGGGCCCAACAAGGAGGCTGACTGGTACCTCACAACCATAAGAACAACTGTTAGGAAGGAAGCATGCAGAGTGATTTATTTCATTTATGTAGAACACACTATGGGCCATTAGCAATGAAGCGAAGTTGGAGCAGGAATAAGATTACATTTACAGAGAGGAACATTGGAAAGATATTTGCAAGATACTGAGATACTTCAACACGGAGATTCTGAGATACTTTAATACTGAAATACTTAAATATTGAAATACTTAAAAATTGATGTACTTTAGCAGCAGACTTTCCTTATGGTTATCCTTATGTCTTTCTTTGTAAACCCCTTTTTTTGGATAAAAAGTCAATAAATATGCTGAGGGAAACATGTACTATATGTTTTGTATTGTATTTTATCATGTTGTATTATATTGTATTGTTTTAAATACTGTATATTGTTCTTATCGTCACTGCAGACAACATGAAGAGATTTGAGGTGAACAGAAATGTTTTCGACGTTTGCACTCGATCTAGCGTGCCTGCTTCACTTTGCACCAGGACAATGACCGTGAGGTACTTCTTAAGAAACCATTTCAAACCCAAAAGTTTGAATGCTCTTGACTGGTCAAATTAATCACCTGAACTTGAACCTTTTAAGCATCCGTTTCATTTACTAAAGATGAGACTGATGGCAAAAAGCACTTAGAACAACCAAAGAACTGAAAATACCTAATGGCTGCAATATGGCCACAGATAAACATTACCAGGGAGGGCAGCATCTGTTGATGTCTGTGATTCACTGACTTCAGGCAGTCGCAGCCTACAAAGTACTAAACATGAGCATTTATAATACTGTTCATTTGACCAATTACTTGGTCTTCTAAAAAGGTGGGACCACTTAGCATCTGATTATAAAGAATGGACCCCAATACATCTATACAATAGGTTACCCAATAAACTGGCAATTCAGTGTATGGTGTATTGTAGAAGCATACACTACAGATACAATGGTCCAGATTCATAAAACTTGATGGTAACAGCACTTCACCGTACAAAATACGTGACACAATATGTAATTCCTATTCATAAAGTTTCCGTAGCGATAATTAGCACACTGGTGTCAAATCACTGCTGCAGTAAATTCACTAAATTTCACCCAAGGTGAAAGGCAATCAAAACTGACATGTAAATGAGGCCATACATATTAAAAACCTGCACCAAGTGACAGATGACAGACTAACCTCAGCTATAAGACCAGAGGTTCACTAAAAATTGCCAGTTTTCCTAAAAAAGTGTAATACACATATGTTAACCACATATATATTATATGTAATATATAAACCACATTTCTCGTTCTATGTCTGTTCATAGCTTCTTGCTCTGTAGCAAGTAACCTTCCTCTTCCCACGATTGCGTTTGTAAAGTTTGATACCATGCTAACCTTAAAAATACACCCAAAATGTACCTTTCAAATAAATGTCAATTAGCTAAATGGATACGTGTGGATTTTGTTAATGACTTCCATGTGTGACCACATTATTGGAGAAAATATAATCTAATACCCATCAGCTTCGCAGGGAATTTACCGTTGGACGTTGGACAGGTTCAGGTGCTGTTTGTTGCAGTGTGGTGTTTCATTATGAATCACCAACATCACGGCAAATGAGGAAAAAATGTGGTAGTGCCTTATATCATACAAATGGTTTAATATGCTTTATGAAATTATGAATGAAAAAATCTGCTGCTATGTTTTATGAATTTAGTGCAAAATATTTCACTTCTGTGGTAGTACTACACTTACTGTTATTGTGCCTTTTACTGGTGTGTCAGTGGTGAACTATAGGTTTACAATCTTTTACTGGTGGCAGTGGTAGAGTACAGTTAACTTCAAATGGTGTAGCAGTGGTGCATATATAGCACTATAGCACTATAGTTTGCATGCACTGTTGCCCTGAGGCCATGCACTGCCTCTATGGTGCCTTGCTGAGATGCTATGGCAGCACTGCATGCCTGAAAGTGTGTACCTAGTGACAGAGGAGCATGGATCCGTGTGTGTGTGTGTGTGTGTGTGTACTGCATAGTTAAGCACTCTAGGCCAGAACCGACAGAACAGAACAATGAACAGAGAAGCAGAATGTTACAGGGTGTGTGCCACAATGTACTCTGCAGTGCAGGCAGCAATGCCACGTTCAGTGTTCAGTATTCAGTGCTCAGTATTCAGTGTTCAGTGGCAGCCCCACAACCCCAACCAGTGATCAAGGCATCGTATGGTAGATGTGTGTGTGTGTCTTTAAGGGTATGTGGGGGTGGGGTTGATACAGAAGTATATGACTGTGTGTGTGTGTGTGTGTGTGTGTGTGGCTGTGAACGTGTGTGTGTCTGTGCGCGTGAGTAAGCTTTAAGTGCTACTGCAGCACAGTGGCTAGGCTAGCCTGGGTGGGGCTGGGCCAGTCTGGGAGGGGCTAAACCAGTCTGGGCAGGGCTGGGCCGGGCTGGGCCAGTCTGGGCGTGGCTGGGCCAGTCTGGGAGGCGCTAGACCAGTCTGGGCGGGGCTGGGCCAGTCTGGGAGGCACTAGACCAGTCTGGGCGGGGCTGGGCCGGCCGTGGTGCTGAACGGCTGCCAGCGTGACCCCGTTTCACCCAGCCTCACACTGCAGCCACAGCAACAGCAGAACCCAGCGGAAGCCAGAGCAGCACAGCACCGCTTTATTAATGTAACACGACCCTGCTGCTCTCACACTCTCACTTCATCTCTGCATCATACACACACACACACACACACATTCACCCACATTCACTCTTTCCCAAACTGACACACACGCTGTTTTACACGCATGCTAAATATGTATCCTCACTCCCTCGCTCACAGACACACTCTCATAAGCACTCTGGGAAAGCCACGCCTCTAGAGACGGAGGGGGGGGGGGGGGAGCCGGGCTGTCGCAGTGCACACGCCGTCGGTCGGACACATCTGGCCCTCCAGACACTTTCAATCAAGCCAGAGGGTGCCGGGTTCATTCCAGCTCCATGACTTCTTTTCTTCCCGCCAGGATCGGAATGCCTCCAATCCTGGCTGTGTTCGTCCTGTCTGCCCTGCATTCCCACACAGCCCCCCACACCCCCTTCCCCCCCCCCTCGAGAGTCTCGCGCGTTCTACCATGAGGCTGTGGGACTCAGTGGGGTGCAGTGTGTCAGGTTGCGGCCATGTGCACGTGTGTGTGTGTGTGTCTCTGTAAGGGAGCCCATGGACGAGGACTGATCTGGAGGGCTGTTTCCTTATCAAAACTGCCTGCAGCTGAGTTATATGATACAGGAGACCCCGTGTGTGTGTGTTTGTGTGTGTGTGTGTGCGGTGAGGAGTGGATGTGAAGTCCTGTATTGAGCGTGCTGCTGTGTGGCTGCGGGTACGGGGCTCTGCTGTGCTCATCACGAGAGGGAACTCATTGACCTGAACGCGGAGCCGCGCCCTCCGCCAAGGCTGCTCGCACTGGCCCCCTGCTGGCCGACTCGAGCGCTGCAGCCCTCCCCACCCTCCCCGCCATGGGTCCCCGAGGACGGCGCACAGAGGCACAGTGTGTGCACAGGTCCTCCCTTCTCCCGGCAAAACAAACTGTGTGTTTTTCCCCACGGCCCGGGTCACACGTGAACAATTCCGATCTGTAAGAGAGCCGAATATGTCTCTTGTTTTCCTCCAATGGCCCCCTTCATAGATGAACACCAGCCGTTCCCATTCAGCAGTGTGCAGGGAACCACGTCGTTTCTGGCCCGGTTTGTGTTAGCGTGCTGCATGCTATTCAGATCATTAACAGTTTCATTTTGTCTAAGCTTTTAAACTGTGAGCTAGCAGGGTGCGAGACAGAGGAGGCTCATATCTGCTCTCTCAGTTCTGCCTTGAGGCTAGTGTCCTGGGGGGCATGCAGAGGGCCAGCGAATAGCCCGTGAGGAACTGCTCCTGCCTGTAGCTGCTGTAAATGAGTCTGACCCCTAAATGACCTCGCGGAGGTTACGTGATTACGCGCAGGGGCAAGGGCCAATGGCGTCGCCTGTTTTCTTTATCAGAGTCACGTGGCTCCGGCGCAGTTGTTTTTTAAGCCCGTGCACAGCACTTGGGATTAGCAGTGAGATTAGAGTTCTCAAATGAGTGATAGAGGGAAAGGGGAAGTTGAAAGAAAAAAGGGCAAAGAAGAATCGGAAATATAGCCAGCACTGTCTCTGAACCAGTGTCCCTGTCTGCCTGTCAACCAGTGTCCGTGTCTTCCTGTCAACCGGTGTCCCTGTCATCCTGTCAGCCATAACATCCAAGTGCTTGAATTCCCAACATGGTTCAGTCCTTCCTTCCCCTTAAGGACTTTGCTCAAAAACATGTGTGTGTGAGTGTTATCTACAAAATACACCCCTAAGCCCTATGGAGTGTGCCATGAATCAATATACACTGCAGGTGCACTCAGATGTTGGGCATGTAAGCGTGGACCAGTAGAGGACAGATCTGATGGTGTTACCTGCCAGTCGGCCGACCCCTCAGGCCCCTGCTCTCATACACTGCTGCCATTCTTATCACACTCAGAGCAGCGGATGGCCCACAAGGCACTGGGTTTTCCTGGGTTGGCTGTGATGCTGGCTGATCTGCTATAATTAACCCACAGAAGCTCTACACTCCGCATGGCTGTGTTGATCTGAATGGACTATGCAGGTCCAGCCAAGTCACACTCCTGTGTGGAAAGCAGCAGAGGGAGCCTGTGTGTGTGTGTGTGTGTGTGTGTGTGTGGTGTGTTTTTGGAGCCTGTTGTGCCCTGCGGGATTTTTGGAAACATGTTGTGTAACCTCGTTAATGTTGTAGTTTTTCTGTCCATGTGAGCTACCAGGGAGCTGTGATTGGCAAGCTCCAAACACACCCACCACACACACACACACACACCAGAACACGACACAGACACTTCGATGTACCACACTACCCAAAACAAGGCATTGTCAGACACTGGAGCAGGGGTCGCCATGGCAACCTGCTCACTCCACCGAGACAGCGTTCCACCAGAATTCCAAACACAGCAGCCATTCTGGGAGACACCAACCAGCCGAGCATTTGCATACGCACTCTGACACATACAAACACACCCTCGCGTTTATGCGATTCCCCCCGCACATCTGAAACACAAGGATCTACAATCATTATTAAATCGCCTGGCGCATCAGTGTACACACTCCTCGTATCTGTGCACTGAATTAGTCAACTTGGGCTTTTAATCAGTAATCCACCCGTGTCAGCCGCGCTTGCCGGAAGCCTCCAGCTCACACCGTGACCCCTGGCCTCGCTCACTGGCGTGCGATGGCCTCATCGTTTTCTCTGTTCCCATAAGCGAGGCCGCTGCTGTGGAGTCTTGGCTCTCGTGTTCTTGGAAACGCCGGCACTTCAGTTCATTACTGCACCCTGCTGGACTTCCCACGCCGGCCGTGCTCTGGGGTCCAGCCCCTGCTGCTCACGGCTTACTGGAATTGTCACAGCCTGCTAGCGGCCAAGCCTTACAGCCTTACAGACCTGCAGCTCTCTCTCTCTCTCTCTCTCTCTCTCTCTCTCTCTATCTATCTCGATTTCGCACTCTATGAATCAGCTCTGATGTTATTGCAGATGTGCGTCAGTCTCTTTATTTTCTTCCCCACCTCATCGTTGCTCTCGTGACAGGGGGGGGGGGGGGGGTAGGAGGAGGAGGAGGAGGAGGCTACAATGGAGATCGGGGGTGGGGGGGATGAATCAGACAGGAGGGTGGCAGAGCGGAGAGGTTAAAAGACTGCGTTAGGGGGAGAGGCGTGGAGGGGAGAGGAGATGAAAGGAGAGGAGACGAAAACAAATGAGACCTGCTGGGAAGATGGTGGCTCTGGACTGGAGGGAAGCGAGACGTAGCGCTGAACCAGACGGCGCTTGAGCGGGAAAGGGGGAGGAGCTCCCAAAGAGCGGGAAAGTCCTGCTGTTTTGTGTGTCGCACCACCTCGTCATGTGTGTGTGTGTGTGTGTGCGTGCTGGAGAGGGAGAAGGGGGACACTCATCACACCACCAGAATTCCCTGCAGATATTCTCTACGCATGTTAAACAGAATGGAGCCTCTTGCTCTTTCTCTCTTTTTCTTTCCCTTCCTCTCTCTCTCTTTCTTGCTCTCTCTGCACTCTCTTATTTATATCTGCTAAACCAACACGGGAAGAAGAAAAGGAGAATTTGGAGGAGAGAGAGAGACGGGCGCGGTGAGGGGAGGAGAGAGAGAGAGAGAGAGAGATGGAGCAGGGGCGGGAGACGGGCCAGCCTGCAGTGCTACACGCTGAATAATTCATGGTCTGTCTAAATGTGCACTCTCAAACAGAGAGAGGGAGAGAGGGAGGGAGGGAGAGAGGGAGTGATTTAGGGAGGTGGAGTGTGGCAGTGTGGATCCTCTGTACCTTCACAGTCACATTCTGTCTTCACACACACACTTACACAGACATCCCCCCCTTTCTCTATTTCTCTCTCACACACACACATTCAGCTTGATCCCACACACACAATCTGACATATATAGGCACGTTCTCATGCAAACTGCTTAACTGCTCAGATCTGTATTGGCCTCTGTATTGATCGCCACCGGGCACTCACACACGAGGTCAGGGTGTATGTGCGTATGCGTGTAAGTACAAAAAGCTAGCAGGAGTGGAAGAAGCATGTGTTTAATCGTATGCGTATTTAAATCCCGCCTCCTCTATCTCGGGCCACGCCCCTTCGCCTCAGGCCCTCGAGGAGGAGGCGTGCTGGAAGTATCCATTACCATTTCAGCTGGTATTAGCACAGTGCGAAGGCTTGATGGAATATGAAATGCCACAGCATGTGGGAATGGAATGGCTGTGCGGCGCTGGAAAGCCCTGGGCGAAGCTCTTCCACTGCAGAGGCAGTGGGAGGGACAAACCCTGGCACTGGATGAAAGCGAAACCTGTGCCAACTAAACATGGCTCATTAGTTAAAGAGTCATGAGACCCAACCGAGACCCAACCCCCCCCCCCCCACCACTATCTTTCTGCTTTTTTTTCTCACCTCAGTAATGCAACAGAAACGTCTGCCCTAATGTGAGTGAGTGTATTTTAAGGGCCGTGTCACGCGCTGAGATGCCGCACGCGTGTCGCATGCGATGACGGCGTCTCAGAGGCCTTTTTTAATAAGCTCGTGGCCATTGGAGATCTGCCGTATGGTAGGAACTTCAGAAAGTGAAAGGCGGCATTAGGGAGAAAGAGGGTTGTTTCAGACGGATAGAGTGAGCGGGAGAGAGATAGTGTGTGAGACAGAGCGGAAGAGTGACAGAGAGAGAGACAGAGAGAGAGAGGGAGAGAGAGAGAGGGAGCTCCTCTTCAGTTCCTCCAGCTTTGCATCAAGCTGACTCACAGCTTTGCAGCGCAGCAGGGATGAGAAGGCCTCCAGCAGGTTGCCGTGGTGACATTTCCTGGGTGTTCTGGTCCCGTGTCCACTCCAAGCATCCCAACCAAGAAAGGGCATGTTCCCCTGCCTCTCACGCACAGACACACACGCATGCATGCACAGGCCAAATCACAGCTGACCAAATAGGGCACTGGAGAGATAAGTCCCCCATATCATCCCTCCCACTTCCTCCAGCACCAAAACAGCAGATGGGACTAATCACACATCTGTGTAAAAATGACACATTCCTCCCCTCTTTGTGATAAAAGGAGGTAAGAGGTCAAGAAAATGAACTCCCATGTTTAAGGGCCCTCCCTAATACATTCACACCCTTGGGAAATAGAGGTGCTTCTCGTGGGTTAGGGTTTGTACAGCATGCTGTTTAACCTCATTATCTTCCAACAAGAGAAAATCTCTCTATCTCTCTCTCTCTCTCTCTCCCTCTCTCTCTCTCTCTCACTCTCTCTTTTTTTCTAAAATAATCTTGAATCTCTATACCTATAGTCCTCTAAAATCCTAATAATATTATCCAGTGATTCAGAATGACCATAATGTAATAATATCTGACATAATATAATCCAGTGATTTCTACTCCTGGTTCCTGTCCAGTTCCTGGTCTTGGAGGAACCGTGACTGGTGTTTTCCTTGCTCTTACTCATCCATTTGAAACTCACAAAGGGCTTATGATCTGATTCAGGATTAGGAAATACTAATGGAATCTCATGCAGTCCATATGTGTTCGGACATTGGCGCTGTTTTTGTTTGTATTTTTTTAGCTCTGCAAAAAAAATCTCCCTAAACAGCATTTTGGTCATGAAGCTGGAATGTTTTCATACTTCCATCACTCCCTCACTACCACCTTTGTGCTGTCACAAAGCAACGTTCCGACCAATCAAAATAATTCTCCAAATCTGGTTGGTATTTTTGGTACAACACCCAAGTTTGGAAATCCTTCTAAGCAGAGAGGCCTATTCTGAGAGCAGTCTGCACATATCATGGGAGAGTTTACTCACGTGAAGAAGTTTGCAAGTGATAACAGACAAGGGAGATTTTGAACATGTTTACAGGATGTTTTAGCGTGTTGTCTTTTTCTGTGGGCTCCGAATCAAGCGCCCCCACAAGAATGGCGCGTCCATCGAGCTCGTCATCAGAGTTGGCTGATATTAGGGTTCCTTGACATTTCCGCCGCCAGACCCCGCCCACACAGCACAGCGCTCTCGAGTTCGATGCCGAAAAACAATCCACAGTCAACATCTGATGGTTGCCATGGAAACTAAGCCAAGCTCTCACATCGAGTACTCAGGGCCCTTGCCGGGTTACTCTGAGCTGACCAGACATTTACGCATGCACACGCCCCTGTGTGTTCGTGCACGCACGCACACACACACACACAAAATGTTTTCCTACCATGTTTTTACAGAGTTTTTTTTTCAAATGTTGGCTTAGAGTATTATATGAATGTATGTTCTTGTGACAAAATTGCTCAGTTTAGTTTGAGAAATTAGCGAATACTGGCTACATTGTGTACTGGCTACATTGTGTTTGGTCTGGCTCTTGCTCTTGTCTTCCTTGCAATACTTTTCCTCGTTGCTTTTCAGACAGTCTGCTCTTTGTGGAGTTTCGTCTAGGGTTGTTCACCATCATTTAACCCTTCTGTTCCTTACACAATCTCACGTGAGCTCAGTTTAACCCAGAAGCACATTCAGAACACGCTCAACCTCTCGCTGTCCTTTGCTTTGGGCTGGAGGGTCTAATCTATGAAGATTAGACTCTTCAACCTATGAGAGGAGTTCCTTACACACGCAACTCTATTGGCATATAAATCACAGAGCTGCTATTACAGCAGCTGGTGTGGGAGGGGAGGGGCAAGGAAGGGGGATTAGAAGGGGTGGGTGGGTGTTAGGGGGGGGCTTGGGGTAGCTACTTCACCTGCCCTTTCCTCTTGCCCTTTCCTCCCAGAGAGCGGATCATCTCTTCCCGTGCTATCAGCTCGGAGCAGACAGGCTCCACACCACGCCGCTCCATCTTGGGGCGGAAGCGCTAGAACATGCAGGTCGACCCAATGAGGCACCGCAGCTAGGAGGGGAGAACTGCATTATGCATGAGGTTATAACACGGCGAGAGCAGCAGGGGGCGGGGCAGCTGACGGTGAGGAGAGGTGGTAACCCGCACGTGACTGACAGCCTGGGGCATAGCCGGCCCGGTACATACAAACACCGATGTGTCAGTCTGTCCAAATGTTTATGCGTCTCACTGTCAGGTTGGGTATCGGTCAGTATTCACGTCTTCCAGCTTCGACGCCTGAGCTTTGACACGCTTGCTATCGAGGGTTTGGATGCAGAGGTGTGTAAGTGACATTTAACAAATTATACATGAGAGGACAAAACTAATTGGTTGGATATCTGTATCAGGTCTTATTGCCATTAGATAGATTTCATCGAGAGTTTTAATTTGATAAATATAACTGTTTTTCACCAAAAATGTCACTTACTCCCCTCGGCATCCAAACCCACGCTGTATGCTTTTGTCACACCATCTGGGTCTGATCGCTGCTTTAAATGGTATTATCAAACGGTTCACAGTCTGAATTTGACTTTGGCTTTAATTCACACTTGTGTGGCAAAAGCAATTGGAATGGATAGAATTGGAATGGTTAAATTCCTTTTTTAGTGGATTTCTCAGTTTAGGTATCTGAAGTTGGCTGTACTTGGTTGTCAAGGTTTGCCAAAAAGATATCTGAGTTCTGGTGTGAGCGAGCCAGTTTCCAAATGGAGACATCAGTGTGTTAAGGACAAGTGCTTGTACGGTGTATTTCTGTTCACCTTTATGGCGGCTCCCGTGAGCTGGAATACGGCCATCCAAGGATCATCTGGCAGGCAAATGTCCGATCATCCTGTATCTGATCCCACACGCCACATAACTGTATGTAGGCATATGTCGATGTGGAGCAGAGACCGATATTGTCCAGTATGTAGTCAGACCACCTGCTTCTTCCCCAGGACAGCTAGCTTTGCTCTTGCCTTCTTGACCGTGGTAGCAGTATGATGCCACTCTTGATCTGACTGTACTGTGTATGCCCAGCAGACTCACAGTCTGACATCTGTCCCACCAAACCGCCGGAGACGGATGGGTGGAACCGATTTTCTCATAAATGTCACAGTCAGACATAACTCCGTGGGCCTGGGTTTTGATTTTTGTTTAGTTTTTATTTTTCGGGTGTCAATAAACTGATTTCATACGGTGCTTTTTATTTGTTTAAAGGTCCTCCAAAAGTTTGTGTGCCAGAAGGAGATAGAAGGTTTTTCCAGTGACTCAGTATGGTCATGTGGTTATGAGGTCATGTGATTATGAGGTCATGTGATTATTCTCCCCGGTCTGTTGTCATGGTGCTGTGAGAAAATAGAGATGAGGTCCAAATCACTATGTGGTGATAAGTTATCATCCATTTGGGCCTGCAAAGCTAATACATATGCACACAAGTACATGTACACACACACACACACACGCACACCCACACACACACACACCAACACACACACACACACGCCACAGGGGCCACGCGTCACCCCTGAAGCTGTTTTTGCTGAAGAGCCCCTTGACGCCTTCCCTGCTGTTGTTCCGCAGGTGGGCACCCGTGCTGACAGCTAGGAGCTGAAGAGGCAGCGTCGCCTCGATCGCGTGCCGTAATTGCGTCTCGGGAGGGCAAGTTCCCGGCGGTTGCAACAACAAACGCCCCGACATCAAGCCTCCAAGCCTTGCGGTTGGTGGTGCTGTGCTCCAATGGCCTCCCCTCTCTGGGAGCCTGAGCTGCAACACAAGCACCAAACCTCGCTACGGGCGTCCAGCTGTCCGCTCTCACCTTCCCTCTTCCGCCTTTTTGCTGCCTGCCAGATCATCGCCGCGGTGCTTTAGGGACGTTCCAGTCGCAGACACAACAATGGTGACGCCCTATAGGACCGAACACAGGATTAAAGGAGGCTGCCCGATTGGCTGAGGTGCCCTGTATTCACAAAGCACAGTCTGCAGCTTCCGTTCCCGCCAAAACAGCAGCTCGGTGTGTTTTCAGGTGTGAACGGAAGACACTGAGCTCATTATCAGGGGTAATGACCCCACCAACCTCCTTAACACCCCCCCCCCCCACACACACACACACACACACACTGGCCACCCCATCCACTGATAGTAAGAGGAACCGCACAGCTGGGAAGACACAACCCTGATCCGGACACAGCGCTGCATTGGGCGCCCACCCTGAACTGGGGTAAATATCAGCTGAGCTCATTCACATCAGCCCCTGGAGACAATAGGACACGCCCCCTTCGCCCCCTACTCAGCCAGCCCTCTAAAAACGCAGCAGGTCCAAAACAAACCTATGGTCTTCGAGTATAGTGGATAAACAGATTAATTTAACCTCCGCCACTGCAGGCTAGATTAGGCAAGAGACTCAACATGGCCGAATCGCCCGAATTTCCAGGAAAAGTAACACAATACATGACTGCCCACGTCAGCTCCGTGCCTGTGCACTGCTGCAGTGGCAAACGATCCCGCGGCCTGCTCACCTCAGGTGACCCAGAGGTGAGAGGGGAGGGGCAGGGCTGCACCCAGCTAGAGGAGCTCCACCACGCCACGTCTCAGCACACGGTGTCTCGCCTCTCGCCCGGCGTGACCCTGGAAACGCGGCTGTTGCCAAGGCGATGCGGTGTAGACGTGCTTATCAATCTGCGGGGAAGGATCTAAAAAGGGGAGCAGCGCTCTCGTCTCTAGCGCGCTCTCGTCTCTAGCGCGCTCTCGTCTCTAGTGCGTTCTCGACTCTAGCATGCTCTGTTTATATATATATATATATATATATATATATATATATATATATATATATATATCAGAGTTTCGTTCATGGGCAGTTTTGAATTCCCTCTCTTCTTCTTTTGTTTTCTTTTTTTTTTCTTCATTTCGTTCCAGCTTTGTATCTCCCTCATTCTCCATCAATTTGTCCTTCTCTCCATCTTTCTCTTCTCTCTCTCGTCTTACCCCGTCTTTTTCCTTCTCTCCCTCTCCCCCCTCTCTCCCTCTCTCTCTCTCCCTCTATCCCATCTCTCTCTCTCCCCTGCATCTCTGTCCTGCCTCAGCGCCACTCTCAGGCTTCCTGCTGTCACATCCATCACTCACAGGCCCCTGGGATTGATCAGGCTATTGATTCTGGACACTCTGTGCATACCCATCTCCTCCAGAGATGCAGGTCTGGCAAAGACTATTCTTGTCTGGCTTACATGGCATCTGGGCTTGCCCACAAAATAGGAAAACGTCTGTTCGTCTGCTGCAGGAAGTGGATATTGACTACATGAAGCGGTCGGTGTCTTGTTTTCAGTGCAGGCCTGCATGGTATAACAGGCCAACGGGTGCTTCTCAAAGTCCAGTGTGATGATCAAATCTTTGTCAGTGATTTAATCATCTAGAGAGTCCACATTAGTGTTTCAAGTGTGAGTCACTGTCATTGCGAAACATTCTCCGTGTATTTCTTTGGTTTTGAAGACTTTGTTTTAAGCCTGCTGGGTAGAAAGCAGCTACCAGTTTCTTAGTTAGCTGAAACCAGGAATCCATAGGGCTTTGTACTCACCCTTGGCAGCTGGAAAATTACATTTCTGCAATATGTTGAAATTTTCAAATGAATATGCAGTGGGAAACAGTATACACAAACCCGTACTGCCCCAAAGAAAAGGGATTCTAATATATAATACAAATACAGGACCTGTTTGGACTGAAAGGAGTCCCAGTAGAGAATTCCTCTCAGTGTTATTTACACTGTTTAGGGTTCAATTACTTGTATATTAGTGTAAATAGAACTTGTGTCTGGTATTTACAGTGAAATAGCAGCTAGGGTGTCATGGGCTTCCAAAAATATGAATTATACGAAGCAAAAACTCATCAGTTATACATATGCCTTCTGGTACATATATAGGAACAGCAGTGCCAGTAACTGCTTGGTATGGAAAAGTATTACATAATCACAGATTCAGAAGCATAGACGCGAGTCAGTCTAGACTACATGTGTGCTAAATAATTTAATTGTCTTTGGATCACTTCGGTTGATTTATGTGAGCTCTTGAGACACTATTGAGGTTGCTGTAAAATATACTACAGCAACCCCCCCCACACTCACCCCCCCACCCACTAATCTCTCTGTCTTTCTTTCGCATTCTCTCTTTTACACACACACACCGAAGACAGAAGGCCCTCACACTTTCACACAAAGGCACACAGTTTACAATGGAAAAAGAGACATGTTTCAATTAGCAGCTCAGTGTGTGTGAAGTAAGGAGGGGGAATAAACACTGGGGCTCTGGTTACACACAGGCCAGCCCGACTTGGTGCAAAGGCCCATAGATCTCCTAACCAGACCGTGGAGTCAGGCAGTCTGCTGTACCACCAGTGGCATGTATGTGAGTGTGTGTGTGTGTGTGTGTGTTGGAAGGCTGGATGGGGGGGGTGTGAGTAAATGCGGAGGATCCCCTCGGCTCTGTGCGTCAGTACCGAAGGTTGCATGGAAAAACCTATGGAGAGAGGAGGGAGAGTTGGGGAAGCAATTCCTCCTTGGAAACAGAACTGCTCTGTAACGCCACGTCGGCCCTCACGCCCGTCAGCCCTCAGTCCCCAACTCAGACGTGACCTAAAATGGAATCACTGCACACTATGAGACTGTGTGTATACACATGGGTGAGAATAGCAATAGAATTGTAGTTGAGACTGTATGTGTGTGTGTGTGTGAGTGTGTGGCTGTGTCCAAATATAGAGGCCACAATTTAGTACCATGTGCTCCCAAGGCTGCCAGTGATACATGGCAATATGGATTTAATTAGCCTGATTATCCTAATCATTGAATATATATGACAGGCAAGCACTGGGGAATGACAGAGGGCAGACAGTGGAAGGAAATGAAGGAGGGATGGGATGGAGGAAGAGGAGGGAGGAGAGGAGATGTGGAGTCCTGCTCTCTAGAGTTCTATCACTTCACAGACCCATCCCCCACCCTCAGAGCATGGGGGAGACCAAGGGAGACAGACTGTTCAGTTCCTTTCAAATATGTGTATGTGTGTGTATGTGTGTGTGTCTGTGTGTGTGCACACGTGTGTGACAGTCATGACAATAAATCCAGGCTTGAGTTGAGTTACATTCACACTCAGGTGAAGAATGCTCTGTCTCTCTCTCTGTCTCTCTCTGTCTCTCTCTCTCTCTCTCTCCCTCCCTCTTTCTACATCTCTCTCTTGTCTCTCATGCCTTCATTGATTAGCCCTGCCATTACTAGGCAGCGTGATGTTGCTGCATGAGAGTGTGTGTATTGGGGGTGAACTGAGCTGCCATCCCTGTGACAGGTGATACCCTGCACCTGCCTCCGGTGGGCTAATGGGGGTGTAAGGAGTGTGCCGCATGCCCCCCACCCCCCCACTCCCCAGGGGGGATGATGGAGTGGCCCTCAGTTACTCACCCCCTCCTATGTGCCAAACTAATTGCCCCTGCTCCACAGCCCCCCGTCAGCTGAGTGTGTGGGGGCAGGGGGGGAGATCCAAGCCACTGGCCTGCCATCTGTTCCGCCTCCTGACCCGTAGCCTCCGCACTCCTCGGGGGAGCAGTGCTTTTCTTCACTGTGAAGGAGGTGCTGGCCTGGGTGTGGGGAGGGGTTGTGGAAAGCAGGTATGCTATGCTACACACACACATACATATACACACACATACACAACCTATCCAGGATTGACACACTCGTACTGACGCACACACACTGCGCGATGCCAGCACAACCTCATGCTCACGCATGCACACACAATACACACGCACCCACACAGGCACACAATGGGGTTTCTAACAAGTGTCTCCCTTCCCTGGGTGGGCAGCTATTGTCCTCCACTCAGATGCGAAAGTCTGTAGTGGCGTCTGTCCATGACAGCACTGCACAGAGGCTACATAGAGGGTACTTAGAGGCTACATAGAGGCTACATAGAGGCTACACAGAGGCTACATAGAGGTTACACAGAGGCTACATAGAGGCTATACAGAGGCTACATAGAGGCTGCACAGAACGTATTGTGTGGACACAGGCTACTCTGACTCATTTCACTTGTTCTTTCATCAAGCAGGAAGACTTGTCTCCACGTTTACATTTAACGGTCACGCTGTTAGACGGTGAGGATGTCTCAGAAGAGTAGCATCAAATGTTTCTCACTGGCAACATAATTTTCTCCTCCAGTGATCATCAAGTGTTTAACTGATCTGTCACAGAGTTTTTCAGCATTTTCCAGGTCTCAGAACGTCTCTCTTTCTCTCACCCTGCTCTCCTCTGCTTGCCTTTTTAATGGAAGGAGATCTTGTTTTAATTTGCCAGCGGTCTCATGTTAACACGGTGCAGATGTGTGACATCTAAACATACACACACACACACACACAAACACACGCACACAGACTGCACTAGTTTCCACAGCACTTACCAGCAGGCCATCAGCGCCTAGTGGCATTTAATGCCCCTGTTGCATCTTGGGAATTGGAGAACAATTATATGGCAGATCGCCTGCAGTGAGCAGTGTTGAGTCCTGCCCAAGGCCTCTCTGGGGAATGAAGACTGCTCATTAAGACCAGTGGGTGAACCGCACAGTCACACACGTACTGCCATATTATACACAGAGAGAAAAGGTACTCAGCAACGGAGGCAGCAGCGCACGCAGCCTTACCAAACGCCTTGACCTACATTCTGTCCTCTTCCAAGAAGTCATTAAAAAGAAGACGTTATGAAACATTATGCTTAGTGCTAATGGCTACAGGTGCAGCATTACCTCCTATAGAAGGACAGGGACTCTTCTCAGGTCATTCCAAGTCTATTGTTTCTTTATCTATATGAGCCCGGCGTGTAATTCCCTGACTGAGACTGGTGGAGGCGCTGTGAGCCCAGCGCATCTGGAGCGTGATCGGAGTAAGGCATAAGCCGCCTTGCCACGCAGACATGAGCTCCGAGAGGCAGGGGCGCTACGGGGGGAACGAGAGGATCCAGTGGCTGGTAGGGCCCTGACTCCTGTTGATCTGTGACCAGTTTAACATAAAAAATGGGAAATGAATTAGCAAAACTGGCTGCTCTGAGATCAGAGGGGAGCACTCTGAACTGGCGCTGTGGTGTGTGGTGTGGTTATGTTTGTTTTTGTTTTGTTTATCTGGCAAAGGTTCGTTCTCGACTTTACAGCCCTAACGTTAAAACAAAAAGACCTTCCATGCACGTGAAGCTGAACTGACCAGCGTTGCGGTTTCTGAAGCGTAACCATCCAGCACGTGGCCTCTGAATCTGAACTGACCAGTTCAGAATCAGAATCAGATTCTGAATCTGAACTGGTCAGTTCACCTTTAGAAGCCACATGCTGGATGGTTAAGCTGAACTGACCAGTTCCACAGGTCCTGACGCTGAACTGGCCCGGCGTGCGGGTTCTGTGCTGCTCAGCCCTGTTCACTGGTTTTTCCGCCTGTCCCTGAAGTGTGTTTCTGCACTGCAACACTGCCTGCAGGTCTGTTCCTTCCCGATTGTCCAGGCGACCCCAGGTCAGAGGTCATCTAGTGGCCTTCAGCAGATGGCCCTCCCCCAGCTACAGCCCACCGGGACAAGGAGTGTGTCCATTGTGCGTTCGCGTGGCTAACATAACAACAAACACAGCCACAGGGTCAGGAGTGTGAGCTGTGTGACAGGGGTCAGCAGGGTCAGAGGTCGGGTTGGTCACAAAGCCAGCATCTCTGTTCGCGGTCCCATGGGCCAGCCTGTGGCTTTCATGAGCTTTTATTGGTGAGTGCGTGTGACCTGGCATTCATAAGCATGTCCCCTCGGATTTAAAGGAAGGACTCACTAGATAAACTGTAGTTGATTAATAAACCTCTGCCCCAATAAAAGCCCTAGTAAAAAAAAAGCCCTCATCTCTCTGTGTGTGGTAATTTTTTCCTTTGTGTGTGTTTCTGAGTTAGCGGGAAACAGAGAGAGAGCAGGACTGTATTTCATGGAAACTATGGTTCTAATGGAACCTGGGGTTCTAATGAAAAGATTCCCTGGCTAAACATGTTGTCTTAAGCCTAAACAGACACGTGTATGTGGTCACTCCAGGATACAGCATGAGATCATAGAATTTCTGCTTGGCGTTGCATGGCCTGGCTTCCATTATCTTCTCAAGGTTCTCGGCGTATGCCTTGTTTGGTTTAGTTAGCTTGGGTTGGCACTGCAACTTGTACCTGTACCTGAGGGCAATGCACACTGCTTTTCCAAATACAGAGAATGAAAAACAAGAGGTCCATTGTGTGTTTGAGGCTCACCTATCAATCAAGAGCCTGTCACATCAGCGCAATCCTCTCTCACCTCTCCATCCCGCTCCCTCTCTGTCTCTTTCTTCCTCCATTCTCATCTCTCTCTCTCTCTCTCTTCCTCTTTGTCTCCCAGTTCGCCTGTCAGAGTTCGTCTCTCTCCCGCGCTCTCTGGGTTTCGTCTCCGCTTTGGAACCCTCAGCCGCTGCCTCACGCTCGCCGTTCTTCCCCGGGGACCTCAGGACGAGCTGTGTGCTCTCACTGGCGGGGTCGGTCTCAGGCGAGGTCCTCTCGTGGTGTCAGCAGTGTGGCGTGAGTGACACACTCACAAAATGGGAATATTGTAATCTGAAAGCAGCACATCATTTTTTTCACATAATAATTTTGGCCTTTTTCAAGCAGTATAAATCAATAGGCAGTATAACTCTTGTCTAACACTGCCACCTTTTGGTGTGAAGCGGCAGTGTTTCAAATGGCCCCTCTATTATTAATTTATTCACATTTAACAGAAACCTTAAATTATAATAAATAAATATAAATGTAATATATTTATTTATAATATATGGATCAATGGTACAGTGAAGGCAGTAAATAATCGGATGATAATAGCAATAAATGTAGGTCAACAACACATTCCTGGCTTGTGACTTTTGGGTGACTCAATAATTGACCGTTCTTAGGTATTCTGTACCACAACAAAATATCCTATTGTATTATTTTAAAACTTCAGTCTGTGCACATTTGTTGTTGTTTGAATGTAACATGTTCATATGATAAAAACTAATAGACAAACTTAGTTGGACGAAAATAAAACAGATTGTTTTAGACTGTTTTAGCCTCTTGTATCCATAATAAGGCAAAAGTGAGTTTTATCTCCAAGACATTTGATAAACTGGACTTCAGTCTCTTCTAATTCTATATGATTTCAAATACATTGGTAGACTTTGCCAAGCTTATCAGTATCTGAATCTGAACGTTTGCTGTCATGGTGCACTCATCACAGCTGTATCACACGTCTAGTGTTAGGGTATATTTTGCTCCTGGGCAACTTCAGGTTCCTGGAAACAATAACAAGAATGATCTCAGTTCTCAACATGAACCATCATGTCTTACCATATTTATTTGAAACTAGGGGCATTTGTGCATTGCTTAGCTTGGAGTCCTTAAAAGTGAAGTCATGTGTTACATCAGCAGCCCCAGGTGTGTGTTCACCTTCCTGCACACCACTCCATTGTGACATCACACAGGCCAGGCAGCAGATTTTAGTGGAACCTGGAGGTGTTTGGGACCAATTAGATCTTTTATACTCAATAACAAAAGCCATACACCTCACTATTTCCATACACGATTTTTCCCAGCAATTATGTGTTCTTAATACTGAATTATTCCAACTCACAAAAACTTCTAATAGGTCAGAGCCACCTGATTAAGAATTCGTCTTTTATATTATACTATGCACCTCAGTACCACATTATATTCAGTGGCCCAAAACTGCCTCTTATGTTACAGAACTAGTCACTCACATATAAACACAGTGTATAAGATGCAAGTTTTTGTTAAATGCCAGATATTTTAGAAAATCATCTAAAATATCTATTCCATCTATCAACCAAAGTTATTTTTTTAAATATTTCTAGTTATTCACATGAAATTGTTAGTGTATGTTTGTTATACAATCATTTTCAAAAAATCCAAAAACTATTACTGCACAAAGGACCACACACAGACTGTTGGCACCGAGTTATGTTACCAGAAAGTGTGTCATCAATCCAGTTTATGTGCACTTACAAGATGACTGCAGAACCAACGGGAAATCTGATGTCTAATATAAGCAACTCCTGTTCAACTATGCTCAAATTTCACTGAGCATTTCACTGAGTTTACACTGGTGCTCTGTATTAGTTTTATAAGCTGACTTACAACTACAGGCCATGATTTGGACTAGTCTGGCTAAAACGTGAACATATTATAGAACAAAACTATAAAGCACATATATTGTTTACAGTGCCATAGATCCTAGGTTTGTGAACATGTGAAAAGAACAACAGCTCTCTGTTTCAGCTATTTGGGTTTCATAGCATTAAGCTGTTGTAAGTGTTCCTTTCACTTCTGTACTTGAAATTAAATCATAGCTTGTACATTGTCACCCAATCCTAGAACACCTGAAGCACTTGGATAGAAAATAAATCTCTTTTCAGTAAGGAAGTCCTCTTTGTCTGTGATTGCATATCCTGGTATCACAGGGCCATCCATTTCTGTGATATGTCACCACCAGTAGGTGTCTTTAGTCTCACCTACTGTTTCTGAAATCCTTGTTCTTTGAAATTTAGTTCAGGTGACAGGAAATAGAAGTTAGTAAAAGAAGTCCCATATGAGACCATTGACTCATTTTCTACCAACAGCAGATAAAATAACAGAGAAATAAGGAAATAAAATCTTCAACAAATCCTAAAACAAATAAATATTACAAGGAAAAACTACTGATATTCTTAATTCAAAAATATGCATTATTATAATGTATTAATAATACAAAACATATCTGTCCTACACAAACAAGTCCATTAAAACAGTTTAAAATGATTAATTTAAGATCTTAAAATTTCAAGACCCACTAAGAATAAGCAAAAATAGCTACTTTAGAAGTAGCTAAAAGCTAAAAAGGCTACTTTAGAAGTCAGTTTTTCTAAGGTGAAGAGTTAGCCAATATGGAGATTTCTCCAATAACATTTTATACACAAAACCAAGGCTGTACATGTATAGCTACTCAAAGCCATCCCACCTTCCTTTAACATCCAGTGATTCATAGACATTAAATTTAAAGGTTGTACTTTTGAGTCCCACAGAGTCCGTCCTCTTGGAATCCTGTTTTACACATCAGGTAAATACAACATCAGATTAACAACCCACAACAGATTCCACTGTATCATTATTGAACAAAAATGAAGCCAAAATGGAGAAGTGTGTGAGAAAAATATATATCCACCCCATCAATAAATAGAGCCACCTTTAGCAGCAAAAAAGTGAAAAGTTACCACATTGCTTCAGTTCTTTGATGTTTGTGGCCCCAGCAGGATTTCAACACCTTGATTCTCGTCTTTTTCAGCTGTTCCGTCGTAGATCTGCCGGTGTGCTTCAGATCATTGTCCTGTTACATGACCCAATTTCAGCAAAGCTTCAGTTGTTGATTGGATAACCTCATATCTGACTGTAGAATGATTTGATATACAGAGGAGTTCATGGTTGACTCAATGACTGCAAGGTGCAGTCTTTGCTTAGCTTGGAGTCCTTAAAAGTGAAGTCATGTGTTACATCAGCAGCCCCAGGTGTGTGTTCACCTTGGTATGAGGTTGCTATGAGGTGTTTGTGCTAATACGCTGGTTGGTTTTCACCTAACATGCCACTGTGAATTATCTCCAGATATTGCCACTTTGGTCTCCAGAATGTCTCATGGATTGTTCAGATGCAACTTGGCAATGTTCTTTTTAGAAAGTGGATGCTGTCTCCTGGCAACCCTTCCAAACAAGCCATAATTGTTCAGCATTGTTCTGATTGTACTGGATTTCTTTGCTGTTTGTTTGTGCTATAACTCTGTCCGCCCTCTTCTTCATTCTAGCAGTGTGAAGGTCTCCTAGGTTGTCACACCGTTCACTGCAGCTTTTAAGCTTGGTCTGAGTTGACCCGCCCAATCCAATCCATTGCTTAGGCTACTGCCCCCACGACCCGGACCTGGATAAGCGGATGAAGATGGATGGATGGATGGATGAGTTGACCCAAACAGAGATGGAGGACGTGATGATGGACACTATTATGGCAGTGTGGAAATGGACCAGTAGTGTTTGAGGCAGCATAAATGTCTTGAGTGTCATGAGGTCTGAAATAGTGCTGCTGGGCCGTCTTCATCATTGCAGTGTTACATCGGGCCCATCTGAGATCTTGCAGTGCGGTGGTGTCTAGGACTTTGTAGGACTCTGCTAACTGTGGAACTGTTTATTTCCAGTGGAAGCACTGGGGTGGATTTGTTTTTGAGAACAATGGTCATCTCCATATTTTTTTGTACATTTAGCTCAAGGTTATTAGCTCAACTCCATTACACCAGCTGTGTTACTTCCTCCTGGTACATGAACTCATTGTTGTTTGAGATGAGACAGACCAGAGTAGTGTTAGTGTTCTGCAAACTTAAGTCAAGCCAAAAGTATGAAATTAACAACAGTGGGTAATCACACCGAATGTTTTAATATCACTTCTTTCACAGGAAAAACTGAGTGCCTGTATTAACTGTAAACCAATGTAAGTGTTTACATTCTTATCACTGAACAGTTTCACACAAGCCCCATATGTGGTAGTGCTATTCCTGTATCAGTCTTGCTGATATAGGTTAAGATTACTGTGCTCCAATGCTATCCTACGGATGACATCATATTTCACAATTAAAAGTTAAAAGAAGTTTCATATTACTAAGTGCTCTGCCTTTTCATGCTGGATTATATTGTAGTTTAAATACAGTGCATATTACTGATACTTGATAACTTTCTTTAGAACCACTATTTAATGAATAGAGGCACCAGCATCTCTGATCTAGATTTTGATCTTGTGACATGAGCATACATGTTTGTATTCTGTGGAATGTTCAGTTTTTCACATTATCATTGCTTCCAAGGATTAACACTCTAACCATGTAATCCCATGCTGAAATTGCCTTAACATCCATTTGCCTTAATCATATTAAACATATGGACCAATCTACTTTACTAGCTTCAGTATTAATTGTGACTGAATATAAGTGACCGAAATAAGGAAGTAGACATTTATTATCGGTTTATCTCACTATTACCCAGTGTCACAAAAACGTGACCACTGAAGCATGAACACTACTATTGTGCCCTTTATACGTCAGCGTGCGTAATGAAACAACATCTCTCTTCCTCATGCGGTTTCAGCATGTCCAGCACATTTGCCTAATCTCAGGCCTCATGCTGAGAACTGAGTGCTGAAAATTTGGTCTGATGAATGAACAATCTCACATGCAGAAACACAAACAAACATTTCAAGTGCACCGCAGCACTAGAAAATGTTTACAGAGTTGAAAGGGGCTTCCTGGTGCGTAGCCTCCAACGTAACCCTCAGTCACCATGAGAAATTCGTGGGCAGACCATAGACTCACTTATCAGTTAAACTGTTCGAGAGACCGATTGGAAAATGTCTGGTAGAAAATGCGAAAACTTGAGGTATCAGTACCACGTTGTCTTAACAGTAGGCAAGTTAGTACACTGAAGTTAGTGTTCTGCTTGGGAAGCTTGTCGAAAAATGAGGAAAGAAATTGTGCACATTTTTGCTTTTTCCATTGCTACTATCAAACCACAAGTGAATGAAACGTTACTGAAAGGGGTTCTGAAGGCACATTGTTAGAGACAATCAGATTAGCCCTAACTGATCTGGTTGTGGTCCCTTCACCTGTATGCGGGCTGTGAAGTTTCCCCCAGGATATTCATCTCAACTGATATTCATCTCAAGGGTCAAGCAATGGAAAGTCCCAATCAATCTACGGTGCACCCAATAATAGAAATAATGATAAAGAAATGGAAAAGAACAAAGAAAGATGTAAAGGCGTGGCACCCCCGTATAAGATCAATGGTACAGTCCACTGTGTGCATGTTGTTGTTGTGCTGTTGTCATTCTCACCAATGGCCCTTAGCTTACCCTCTGATAGCTGTTTCACCTCATTGTCAACTTGCTAATGTTGTGTAATGCGAACGTGTAATGCGTTTGTCTTAATTAATGTTGTTTGTCTGCACCGCTCTGTCTGCTTTCCCTTCCTCACACCATGACAGAGAGACTGACCACTAAAAGGGGAAGCCAAGAGTATCACCGCTATCCTGTCCTGGACTCCTCCAACTTTGAGGTCGAGAGGGAGGATCCCGGGATGCCCAGACTACGAGCCCTCCCCCCCCGGAATATTTTGTTGGGGGGCATGTGCTGCTCCCGGGCAGGTATCTTCCACATACCTGGCATCATCGAGACAGGAGGGACCCTGCTGGGAGCGTGGACGTATCCCAGGCTTCTGGCTTGATCGGTTGCCACTGGCTTGACCAGTCACCACTGGCTTGACTGGCCCGGTTCAGGCTTGACTGATAACTGATAGCTGGCACCACTGTCCCTCAGGCAGCGCCCCTCCAGACCTGCCACCATTGTTTAAGTAACCTGTGACAGTGAAGCAGACAGAGCAGGCTACTCATTAAACCAAACAGAACAATGACCGAAAAAAATCATTGACCGAACCACATTCGTGGTGAAACGAGCACGATTAAAAGCATAACAGGAAAACTTCAAAGATAAGAAAAGATAGTTGTGAGGGAACCTGAGGGAGAGCTAGGATATTTTTTTTTAAATATAATCATTAATGTTAAATATTGATACCAAATGATAAAGGAAAGCCTGTGCATATGAATCATTGGGCTGGACCATGTCAAACTATTTGGATGGCACAGACAGAGTCAGTTTTCTATCATGTTGCTGGTTCATCCCTGTACAAGTGGAGTAGGCCAATAACAATGCAATTACCAGGTTTTCTTGATCTGCTGGTTTGGATTTCTGGAGCTGGCTCGGGTTAGTCAGAAGCCAGTCCAGGTAGGCCTTTCTGAAGCAGGAATATCAAACCTTAGGAGGATGGTTGAAGCGACAGAATAATCAATTTATTTCCTTACAAATAATATCAAATAATAGAAGTAAACGATGAAATTTGGAGATTACATCATAGTAGATTAAAATAGCACATTTTTAGTTGGTTAAGATGTGGAAGTGTAATGTGCTAGAGAGGGAGGCAGGGTGCAGAGACGAGCGTTCGTTCACACAGACGTTTATAATTATAATTAGCTGCTGTGCAGATAACGCTTAGCAAAAAACATGTAACAATTAGCTTATATGTAGCAAGTCTCGGACTGAGGGTAGACAAGACATTGACATACATATATATACCTTAAAATAAACGAGCCCCGAGTGTACTACATGACATTAAGAAGACGAGACATAGGTGAGACGGATGAACGTAGGCAGGCGTTGGTAATTTGGTAATTTTTAGCCTGATTGAATTTATTTCATTGTTCTTTAGCACTTGTTCCTTAGAATTTACGGTCATTGTTCCTTAGGTAGAAGCCACTTTTAGCGGGTGTTAGATGCAGATGTTAATACATTCCAGACAGGATCTACAGATCTACAAGATCTTGGAATAAAAGCAAAGAGGTCAGCTGTTTGGCAAGAGTGATAAGCCACCATCAGCGAGGTTGTTTATAGCCTTGTTGCTCAGCGTTGTGGTGCAAGAGGGGTTCTGGTTCCTGTCCATGGGGTGAGAGAAGTTTCAGTAGATCAGGAAATGAAGTTGTAGCCTATCTTCACTACAAAGGCACGTTGTAGTGCATGCCAGTAGGAGGTAGCATTATGCAGTAAGAAATGCTGAAAATGACAGTGGCACATACTGCATTGCCTCGAATGGCGCATCTCTGAAAAGTTCATAAGATTTTTTGAAGATCAAAGTCTGTTGCTGTGAGACACAGAGCTCCTTTATTATTGAAATAACAAACAAATATGGAAGAAGTTTCACTATGTCTTCTAAACCTTCTCAATTTTCATTTAATTTTTCAGCACTGCATTTTTCCCCAGACTACACTGTAACCCCACATCACTTATTTGATTATTTACATATATCTGCAAGAGCCAGAAGAATCTTTCTATGTCTCTGACTTAGTTGCTTTTCTCCTGAGTGTCTTGAGGTGTGATGCAAGTTTTTCCTCCACAGCTGCAGTAGCCCATAAAAATCAACTTCACCTTACTATATCTTAGTATATATATTTTAAGGCACTTATATACCACAGGTGGCTTCTGATTCTGGGAGGTGGCATTTCACTGATGTAAATGAACCATGAATGTCGGGGATGGGCGGCATGGTGGTGTGGTGGTTAGCACTGTCGCCTCACAGCAAGGTGGTCTGGGTTCGATTCTCGGTCTGGGCTGCTCTGTGTGGAGTTTGCATGTTCTCCCTGTGCCTGCGTGGGTTTTCTCCGGGTACTCCGGTTTCCTCCCACAGTCCAAAGACATGCTTGTTAGGTTGATTGGTCACTCTAGATTGCCCGTAGGTGTGAGTGTGTGTGTTGGCCATGTGGTGGACTGGCGAACTGCCCATGGTGTACCCTGCCTTTGCCTGGAGATGCTGGGATTGGCTCCAGCCCCCCCCCGTGACCCCGACTAGCTGGAATAAGCGGTACGGATAATGAATGAATGAATGTCTGGGGTTTTCATTCTAAGTAGTGGATCCCCAAGGCCTGCTGAAGTCCTTTAGACAGACATTTTCCAATTATTAAAAAAAAGACATTGTAATGTGCAATGTAAATGTAATGTGCAGTTTGGGTTTGGTTGTTGTTTTTAGTGTAAGACTAAAGTGCTTTTATCTGGGACCCAAATCCTTTTCCTCATTCTATTCTGTAAGATCTTACAACGCATACATAGTACAACTGTAGTAAACACAGATCTTATTGAGAGCCCCACCTGTACAACCTGAGCAGCAATACACAACTGCAGCATTGTGCAAATATTGCATCATGAGACATGCAGCATGCGATAATGCGATAATTCCCAAAACATTATCTTTAAAGTCAAAGCAGTTGAAATCTCGGGTTGAAATCTTCCATGGAATTACGGTTACATTTAGGATTATATCTGTGACAAACACATTTAGCATGGTGAGCGAGGGAGGGGAAGCAGAGACAGTGGTGCAAACGATGGGCGTTTATTGACGTGGAGACTGTTACAGTAAGCAGTAAACCCCCCCCTCCCCCCTTCCCCACCCCACCCCAGCCTCACGGTCCAGCAGAGCCCGGGGGAACTAAGAGGAGCCTCAGTCACAAACAGCCTGGAAACAGCCTCAGTCACAAACAGTTCCAATATTAACTTAGGGAAAGCCAGTTCTAAAAAAGCTTTAATTAAGCTAAAATGAAACTTTTATTTTATTGTCATCTCAGAAAGCACAAAATGAATTTGCATCTGCTTATGCAGAAAATATCAATATTTCCAAACAAAATGGCAGTGTAACTGAATATTCATAAATGAGCATAGTCATGATAAAATTCATTCAAATTCAACAGCAACAGGCATAAAAAAATAAGCACATCTCACAAGAATATATCACATAAATACAAACAACATGAAATCACTGCGTGCAACAGTTAAAATGGATGTTGAAACACTCCGGTAATGTGTACATTTAAAAAAAAATAATAATAATAATAGAAAAGACAAAGTCTGTCTTTGGCCAAACTCTATACCTCGAAGTTGTCTGAGAAGCCTTCCAGTAGATTTGACTTGTCACCTTGTCTTAACTGTGGGTGTCCTACATTGTATGGCATATGAAGAAGGCCTTTGCATGCAAGCTGAGACTCTATGTCTGACTTCCCAGTCATCGGGGTAAATGAGCCTGAAATGCATTGGGAGCATTATTGGTCAATGATGTACTGTTTGCAAACTGAGTGTAGGTCCTTTCTGAAATGTGCTTTCACTTTGGGTGTGGTTTGCACAAATTCACAATTAACGCCAAATTAACGTCATTTTCCACTGCTCAGGAGGTAGCAGGTGTTTGTTTTGTAGGTACAAAAAAACACTTTCTCACCTGTGTGATCTCCTTGCAAGCAGACATTGTCCAGAGCCTCGGTCATCCGCTTGATCTTGTAAACTGGTTAAAATTAAACATGGGCATCAGAGCAAAGTACAGACATCAGGGTGTATTGCACATTGCTTTTATACCTTATGTTCTATGCAGGTGTGTCTGGCAAATCAGAAGCACAACAGGCAATTTGCATATGAGAGCATGCGACAACTTGATCATATACGTATAAATGCATAAACAAAAATTACCCACAATAGCCTGTCCTTGAGGCACGAGATAGCAAGGCGCTGTTTTGATATTTGCACTTTTATGACCAGTGTTTGTCCCGCACTCCGTAAGTGCAAGATTTTGCATTATGTCAACTGAGTATACACATGCAAAACAGCTTACCTAATATTATGGCCGTCGCCAAAGTAGCCATGATGACAGCTGTAGCCAGCATCGCCGCCACCGACAGCATGTGCACAAGCTGCCAGTCAGTGTCCGTGGTAGCGGATTGAAAGGGCGGAGCTACAGAGAGAGAAGGCGAAGGTCACATGACCACTGTCATGATCAGATCTTCACGTAAGAATGGAGAAGCGCATAGGTGACGATAAGGACAAGGGTGCAAAACATGTTTGCCTTGGGGTTTCAAAAAGGAACTTTTGTCAGAGCTTTGGCATGTCTTCGGGTGATGTGACATATAGTCAAAAAGGGCGGTGTTGGGCAAGTTAGGGCTCGTCAGGTGCAAGCACAAGAACTTCTAAATGTCAGAAATTCCCCACCTCAGAACTAACAGATAATATCTTGTGTGACAGGAACTCACAAGGGAGATGTTTTCAGAACTTTATATGTGGACGGTAATTCTCTCAGACATTCATATTTCTCAGAAAGAATAAAAAGTCCTGAACCTTACAACATAGCAGCTGGCAGTAGAGATGGGCGATTCCATACTGCATATCTATCCGCTTCGCCTGGGTGAGAAGAGAATTTAGTTAGCACCATGAATTATGGGTAAAGACTTTGCTGTGGCCACTGAGGATGGATAAATGTGCACACAGCCTCCATCTCATTGTGCTTACCTTGATGCAGTATGTTGGATGGCAGAGATCCATGGTCAGATTGGGGCGCACAGACTTAAATTTCTCCTGTAAAATCAGCAGAAACATGCTGAGCTAAGGTCTACCATGTCTTAAATCTCAAATGCTTCCCTTCCATTATTAATCATAATTATGGTTCTGGCTAAGTCAGTGGCTATATGCTGCCTTCAACAATTATGCAATTGTGCAAATCTGACCTATCTCAGATATTTAGAACATGGTGTTTTGTGGATAGTTTGATGAATGACATTATTCATGAAATATGCAGAACAATAATCAAGCAGACCTGCACTCCATCTGTCAGTAACTTTAAATGCTCTCCAAGATGTAGACATTCAAATGTTTGTTGAACTACTCTTGAACAACTGAACTGTATAGCCATGCCAAAAGATTTATTATCTTATACTGCTGGGACAATGAAAAAATCTTGGCTTCCTTTCAGTGTAGTGACTATATGAAAGTCTCATACTTCCATGCATATTGTCATTATTTCAGATAAATTTATTCATTTATATTATTCATATATGAATTCGAATACAGATGAATCACATTCCTGAAATCTCTGCAGCTAAAAACTTTGATAGGATTTCGAAAATGCAAGTTTTCTGGATAATGGCAATAAGAACAAGTTCACGATGGGTACAACTGGATCACATGAGCTTTCCCTGCTGGGTAGCAGGGCTCGCTCTCGGACAGAGCGAGGAGAACCACTGCTCCTCCATGCTGAGGAGCAAGCTGAGGTGGTGGTTTTCTGGTTGTCATTATGGCAGTAACAAATCCTACTTATCTGCATTATTCCTTCATTAGTCTGTGTGTCCAAGGCAGTGTTTCCCCTGGTTTTATTTTTCATGCTATGGTTGCTTTAGGTTAGGATGCTTATTTTGTAGAGACCTCCATGGGTTTCCGGCACCCAGGATGAAAGATTTCATGAAGCAGCTTTTAAACTTATTTTCTACCTGAATGGAGACATTTTTAACAATGCCAGTTGCTAGCTCTGATTGCTAGTCCATTTGTTCCGTTCACCTTCGGGTGTATTAATCTTTCGAAGTGTCTGATGTGATGAAAAGACGGTGTGAGCAGATGTGCCCCTGTGTTGTGCACTCTGCATACAGGCCTTTGCATGACTGCAGGGGAAATCTGCTTTGACCACTGCTGGTTTGAGAGCCAATAGCTTAGCTGCGCCATGCTCACGTTACTAGCCACCTATTAAAGCTTTAAAGAAGTGCTTGTACCGTGGTGTGTGACACAGCGGCACGTACGTATATCCGTGTTGTGACGCGATGCAGCAACAATAAAAAATTATTTATTGCAATTGACTATGTAAAGGCTATTCTTAGTTTCATTTTTATCGTGCCAATCATTGCCATGTGTCATTCTGACTGCATTAGTCAGCTACTATGTTATGTTTTGACTGGGCAGTGCTAATATTTATAAAGCTTTCATACCACGAGCTTTAGGTCTGATTCACAAGTCTAAGAGGCAGATGCGTCAAGAATAGCTAATGGCTAATAACTAAGAATAGTTATTTATAATAATAGTTAACAATAACCAAGAATAGCTAATGGCTGAGAACAGTCTCTATCGGAAATGAAATGTGTTTGTAGTGAGATATTGATTGGACAGTTCATCTTACATTAACAGGCCCATACCGCTGACTTACCACATTAACTAAGGTGGTGTGTGTGTCCTCACACATGTTGGACCCAGTCCTGGCACACATGCTGAGAGAAAGGTTTGCTCTGACCCGTGATGTCACTAGCAGCTGTGGGTACCCTTCTTGTGTGTTCACTTCTAGATGCCAGACTAGAGAACACGCATACAGAGAGCAATTTAGAAAAGGTCAGCTGAATGCATTTACTTACACTGCAGAGTTTAGACATTAACCTAGCGGTTATTTCTTCCTGAGTGTATGCGGGAACGTGACACAGTATTACATAACATTACTACATTGCTCCAGTTAATGACACACTTTCATTTTCAAAGTTTATACTGTATATTGTAATCCCCTATTTCCAAGGCATATGGTTCACCTGGACGACTCAGTTCAGTGTTATGCAGTCAACTCGTCATGTCAGCTAGCTACACCAGAGAAGCAAGACTAAACAACATGACGTAATGGGCACTCCACAAGCAGGAAACCCCATGACATAGCAACCTGCTATTGACTGATCGGTCCTACGCATTTACTCAACATCAACAAATAGATGTATAAAAGACATAAACAAGCAAATAAATATGTACACATATGTACGTCGTTACTGCCACTGTATGTTCCCGGGGATGTCAGTAAGTAGGAGGAAGCAGCAATAAATAAGAGCTTGAGCAGTAAATACATTTGGGGCTTGTTTGCACATGCCAGTGTTAAGGGAGGTTGCTTACCTGGGAAATCCCCCTCGACAAATGGGCATTTAAGCCACTCCCCAGCCTCTGCGATAAACTAAAAGATGAAACCCAGATAAGGTCACAATAATATTGTCTGAAAATTGAGTGGGAGTGTTATTCACGAGTCAAATCAGTGTACAGTGTGGTGTCTCTGAAAGAGCTGTGTGCCTACATGGTAATCTTAGCACTGGCCTTTAATCATAACAAGCAGGTTCACACATGATTAAAGGGAAACAGATGAAATGATAATATTTACCTTCATACAAAGCTGTGGGTGAGGATCTACTGCTGAATATGTCACCTGAAAAGGGTTAAGAACAAATGAAAACTCATTGCTCTTTACACTGTCTTATTTTTCCTTTCTTTGTAGTGTTTGTTTGTTTTTATTTGGTTTTGGTGGGCTTACTTTTCCTCTGGTGTATGTCTGAAGAGAATGGGCAAGGTCTTCGCACATTCCCCCCTCACGTAGCTCGCACAGGGCCACGGCAGCGTTGATGTGGCATGCTGCTTCCCACGAGAGTGTCTCTGTCACTGGGTCAAAGGTTATGCCCAACCACAGCTCCTCAACCCCTTAGGAATGACAGGAGTTTTGATTGGTCCTCAGCTCAACAGCCAGCAAGCAAAGCAATGCCTGTGTCTGTGCTGCTTACATGTGCCTGAACTCCACGCATACTTACAATTTTTGAAAGGGCAGACCTGAACACGTGGTGCGTCTGACGTGGCAGACCAGCCCTAGCGCGAAACATCGTCATGGAGCAAATATTACTCAGACTGCAACATTTTTGCAAATGCATCAAATTGGCATGTTTATTTCCTGTTACCTCAATGCACAAGCACGGCACAGGTCTGGAATACTTGAAGGTGGCATTCTTCAATGGATTCTCCTTTTTTAGCTGTAGCAGGAAACAGCACTGGTTGGAATTCTGCCCAACATTATTTTGGTAGAGTCACATGCTTTTCTGCTCTACTTTTCCTGACAAAGATAGTATGTTGTAAACCTGGTTTTGAGGAGTGTCGTAATATACTGTCCGTGTCCCCTAGTCACGCTCATGTCTCACAGCTGTAAGACCTGGTGTAAAGTCACAGGTTCCCCATGTTCTTCCCTACAGGCATGTAAATCTAGCATGACCTAACATGTTGCCACTATCGGCTTAAAACACAGCAGTGGACGCTGTGACCCTCCCAAAGCCTCCCAAAGACTCTTCCTCTAGATCTGTTCATGTGCATGCAAATCATATAAATATTCAGCATGTGAGATTCTTAACTATGTTCGCCTCACCAAGTTCCGGTCAAAACTGAAGATCCTGGGCGAGTGACATCACGCGAAGTGTGACTATCTCTAGGTTTCAGGAGGCCGGGGTGAAAGTGACTCACCAGCACATGCTCTCCCGTGCCTGTGCAGAGGTAGCCCTTGTGACACAGTCTCAGGTGATAGTCCTTGTCCTCCAGCATGTCAGACACGCTCACCGACAGTTCCTTCCTCTCCACGTCCACCTCATAGTGAATCGTCCCCGCTTTCAAGATAGGAAATACTACGTGTGATGGGTTCAGCATGCCATAGTTTTTACGGTTATCATCATCTGATGTTACTGTATAGATAAGGTTTTGTATGAGGGTAGAGGGGATCGTTTTTGAAGTGTTATAGTCCAAACTTACTGATGCATTCAGTAACGCTTTTTCGTAAATCTGTGTTGCTGCAGTCTGATGTAAGAAAGAAATAAACATTACAAACACATGCATTTCAAATAGATTTTGTGATCAACAAATCTACTTTTGGTACAAACTTCCAACTTTCTAATAAAGTCAAGACAAACTTGGAAATTTCTAGTACAGAAATTGTTTTTTTTTTTAATTTAGCTTAAACTAAATGAAAAGCCCCGCCCCTCTTCCATACCTGCTACATGGTGTAAGCCAAAAACGGTCACGTCACAGAACCATGGCAAGGTCTTGAGAGTTACATGCATATCCTGCCCAGCACCCACTTCCAGACAGTCTTCCTGAATATTCACCTTGCGTACATGACAATAGCCATCAAGTCTTAGTTTGAGCGACATATGCAAAATTCCCAGAAAGACAAGCGTCTCTACAAAACCCAGACAGCTGTCTTTGCTTCATCTCGCTTTGGCACAGGACATCAAGCGTACACACACGAGAACGTTTAATTTGTCGCTGTCCTCTCCGGATAAAACCGGTCTATGAATATATGTATTTTGCATGAATTAAATAGGGTAAGGATTATATACGTTGCTGGCAAAGCACAGTAATACCTGTTTGTCCACTAACTTTGCTCGCTCTGTTCGCGGGAAGCTCACAATGCTGCAACGCTCCATCATGCCTGCTGCAAACGTACAGATATGGATCCCATGGACGTGTTCTGGAAGAGAGGAACAAGCATACAGTCATTCACGTGTCAACAAGGCGATAGGATGTGGAATTTATTAGCATTAGCATTAGCTTTTGATATAGGTTTGAAGAAGATTCTAAGGAAACCCTGCTCTGTTTCTATGTGTGTGTGTGTGTGTGTGTGTGTGTCATTAGTAATAATTAAGTAATTGAACTCCCAACTTTAACCATGGTGATTGTTCTTGTGCCAGGCCATATGTGTGAATGAGACATGGGGAACGTACCACTCATCTGCAGAACTGTGCTGACTCTGAGATGGAGAGAACACCGCTGTGTCGTGTCACACCTCATCACAGTAGAAATGCTGGTGTTGCTGAACACCTCACTGGTCATGCCGTCCGGAGGTGTCTTGCAGAACCCGAGTGACACTGGGGAAGCAAAACCGCCATCAGACCCAGGGCCACTCTGACCAAACACCTAGTGAATTTGGGTAAATCCAGTGGCTTACGTATATGCTGTCCAACTAGGAGATTTTGGTTTTTAATGTCAGTTTGTGGTGGAATTAACAGAACAGGGTTTGTGTGACAATGGTCAACACAGCAGTACTGAGTTATGAAACATTTGGCAGTTAGTGTTATGGAGTTTATAAATTAATTCAGTTCCAACCTTTGACAGCACTGTTACATTACAGTACGCAACTAATAAATGCTGTGGGAAACTTTAGGCTTCCTGTAAAGATTACAATGTTATGAGATAAGAGTGCCTGTCACAATATAATATAACCAGAATTTGTGAGATGTCCTTAGAGGAGACTGCACCCCCCCCCTCACACATTCACCAGCATGAGATCTAAATAAATAAACAAACAAACAAAATCACTACTCACAGTGTGGCTTGGCTTTGCAGCGAAGTCCCTATAAAGAGAGACGCCCAAGAACATGGCTCAGTAAGTCCGATTTATCGTGACGCACACGGCAAAAGCAAATCCCATGCAGTAGATGACGCAGCAGCCGTGACTAGTTATTGAAGTTGCTATAATGGACGGGCCTGGCTCACTGCCAAGCAGCAGGAAGCTGTGGAGACAGTAGGGGTTTGCCCAGCTGACTTTGTGCACGGCTACATCCTGGTTCCAAACTCGAGTGCAATTGCAGCAACGTGTGCAGATATCCTTATCAATAATGTGCTTTTGTGTGTCTGATATGACAAGTAATGCCTTCCTGGGACTGGGGAAAATGGTGTGTATATATATATATATATATATATATATATATGTATATATATATATATATATATATATATAAATAGGAACTGTCATTTCTTTTCTTACATTGTACATTTCTTTACGATGACAAAGTTGGAAAAACCTAAACCATTTTACTCCAGTGAAGTGGTCTTCCATGAATTCCATGTGTTAATGTGCTTGTCACTGGCTTACACTGGACAGCATATATGACTGAATCTCTAACCCTAACCCTGTGTTGCACTGCTAGTTCTAAAGTGTATACAACATGTGTACTGGCAATTTTATTAAAAGCATTCGTTGTTTATTGCCAACTCATTCTGTCATGGTAAGGATCAAAGGTTTGTATATGAATGATGGCCAAAAGGATAAATTTAGCACTGATTGCATAATTTCTTACAACTATGCTACACACCCCATGCATTCATGTTCACACAAAGCCATGTTTCATTTGAAATTTCATAATGCTATACCTACATTTGAATTTAACTCTAACCTTATCACCAGCCAAAAAAGAATATTTCTTTTAACTTTCTTAAAGTTCTTTTCTTTATCTTTTACTTTTTCTTTCTTCCTCCCTTTCTTTTTACTGAAACCCTTTTATACTTTACTACTACTACTAGTACCACTGCCACTACCTTCCAGGGTTCAGCCACCCATCATACACACAATGAAGACAATTGACCAGAGTTAACAGAATAACAGTAACAACCCTAATTTGAACTGAACAGTATTAAAGAAATCCCATTAGTGCTCTGCACATGCACATTTCTCTAACAGATCCAGGATAAAGAAACACCCTCTAAAAGGGAACATAACTTGTGTTAGAACTTCCAGTCAGGTACCTGAGAACAGTGGACTCCACACTGCTCGATCTTCTCGATTCTTTCTCCTTGCACTCTGGAGGTGTAGAATGCTAGAAGCAGAAACACCAGGTTCCTCATCCTGACAAAACTGAATCTAAGTGAGGACTGAATTGTCTTGAATTGAGAAACTGCACAGGAGCCAGAGCTCTTTTGCTAATAAAGTCCAAGTCAACTGAGCCACTGGAGACAGTGCTACCCAAAACGTGGACTAAGGGCAAGAACAGGCTGACACTGCAACCTGTAGCTCTGCTCTACCTGTTCTGTTTCCTCCTGAGTCTTTGCAGCCCTTTGAATCAAAGATGAGCTTTAAGAGGAGGGAAAACAACCCGCCCCGTTGAGTAAACCTCACTCTCCCTCCCTCCTCTATCTAGTCTCTCTCTCTCTCTCTCTCTCTCACACACACACACACAAACACAACCTACCCATACACAACTCACTTTCTCACTCTCTCCTATGCACACAACTCAAAAATGTGCACACTCTCTATGGTGCTCTCTCTCTCTCACTGGCCAGACAAAAAACAATACCTGAAAACAGATGTGATGTTGACTAGTATGTAGGCCCCTTGCAATTTCATGCCATTTGAGTTTTGTGTATCACATATAGTGTGTTGCAAGTGCACTGCACATCATTGCTGAATCCTTGCCATGAATTGTGTTGTGGGTGTTGGGTATTTTTGGGATAGAGGCTGAACGGTGTTGAAAGGTTTAGTAAAAAATGAGGTCTGAGCAACTGCTGCAGTGATTGGCTCTGAATTAGGCCAAATTCCAGGCATACAGTTTTAAAACTTGAAAAAGTTTTGAATCAGGTGATTTTGAAAGGTTGGTCCTCATGAAATATACAAACCATTGTAACGTAATTGTGCTGAAGAACGTGCCGCTTGGCTAACTTAAGTCCGATAATGTAAACCGCAGAGTAAGAATTATGAAAGTCACTAGTTTGCATCTTGTATAAAGATCTAGTGAACGTCTACAAGATCCCATGCCCATCATAGGGAAGACTGTTTCATCATTGAATACAGAACATTTGCAGCCTTATTTTGTGATGTTAGTTGTTTTTATTACGCTGTTCAACTACCACCCGCTTTGTGGGAATTGTTTTAAAATAGGACAGTTAATTAATCAATCCCTGTCACAAAAAGTGGCCCAAGCCAAATTTGACATGACAGACAAAACATACAGTGAATAATGCACATGATTTGTGTAGTCTCTGTAGAAATACCATATTAGGTATGCAGAGATGACTTCCTTGTAGCGAGATCTTCTGATTGGTTAACACAGTTCGCCATCTGTCTCAGTCGGGACAGAGACATTATTTTGCCCCTTCAGAACAGCCATTTACTGGCAAACTCTCCTTTATCCTGATGGTTAATAGTAATATTGTAATGCTATTAATATAACTTTTATTGTAGTATATACACACATTATCAGAAGTGGAAATTTTATTTTATCACAAGGGTTAGATGTGTTTGGCTAAATATAGTGCTGGTGTAATTGTCAGCGCAAAAAGATCCCATTGTGAAATTCTAGTTTCAATAGCCTATGTTTTATAGTTATAGTTCCATTGCTTAGAGTAGCTTTGTCAGTTCCTGGTTCATACAAAATAGGATTTATTGAAAGCTCACCGACCCCCTTAATTAAAAATGATAAATAAAAAGCCCTTTAATTACAGTATGCTTCAATGATCCCTATGGCAACATTCATCTTATCCATCCACCTTAACATTCAGTCTATACATATTAGGTTGAAGATTCACCAGATTCACTATTACCAACACTTCACTTCAGTGACAAAGCAACTCCTTGTTTCTCATAGTTGACTCATGAATGTTTATTATTACAAGAGCTACTTGCCTGTAAATGTTTGCCTTTAGTGTCTTTGAAATGACTTTGAAGTGTCTTTCCAATACAAATTTGGGCACATCAGTCATTCATTTACATTCATTCATTATCCATACCGCTTATTCCCGCTAGTCGGGGTCACGGGGGGGCTGGAGCCAATCCCAGCATCTCCGGGCGAAGGCAGGGTACACCATGGGCAGGTCGCCAGTCCACCACATGGCCAACACACACACTCACACCTACGGGCAATCTAGAGTGACCAATCAACCTAACATGCATGTTTTTGGACTGTGGGAGGAAACCGGAGTACCCGGAGAAAACCCACGCAGGCACAGGGAGAACATGCAAACTCCACACAGAGCAGCCCAGACCGAGAATCGAACCCAGACCGCCTTGCTGTGAGGCGACAGTGCGAACCACCACACCACCATGCCGCCCCACATCAGTCATAGTGATCTGTAATGTCTATTCAATCTTTGATTGCCATGTTTGTGGGTTAGAAGTCATTTCTGCAGTTTGCTACCAAACCCATATATTTAAAACCCAACTCCAAAAGTTTCTTTTCCAAAATTAATCCACCCTGTGAAATTCTCATTTCTGCTGACTTTTGTTGAGTAGTTGCAACATCTATCCACTATGTCACCGACATACCAGAGACTATAGTGGAGGCATCAAACAATTTTTCACACAGCAAATGCTACATTTGTGTTTCAAGATGGTTATATGATCTCAAACAGTTAAGTGCTTTTATGCTTCTCAGTATTCATCATGACTGTGGGATTGTTAAAGACGAGCAATCATCACCCTACAACATTTCCCTGGAAGTGTGATGTCAGTGCAGAACTACATCACCTACTGTAAAGGCTATAATGTCCCAACACTAAATCCCGTTAAACATTTGCATAGTTCTAATTTAGGAGATGATTAATAGGTCTAATTTGCGTTGGGGAAACTCTTTAGAAATTATTAAAGTGCGACTGAATACTGCTTTACTGAGTCACTTGTCTGAACATGACAAAAGTCTACTTTTAAATGTCTTACCAGCAGCTACCAGGAAAAAGCAAGCCAAAATGGCAACTCCGCTCTCTAAAAAAAAAAGGGTGGAGTTACTACTCACCCAACTTTACAGACAACAACGAAGTAATTCCTACTGTTTAGCAGTGGCCAATGTGTTCGCGTTGTTTTCTGGCTGTTAAGTCATCCACACACCAGCAAAGTCGCATTCCAAGTCATGCAGTGTGGCCCAGAACACAAACCATACAGTGCATTCCATTGCTCTTTCAGTAGAGCTGTCTGCGTCAAAGACGGCCTATGGGCTATGTGTAACCTAGACGTACAACAGATGTAACTGGGGGAACTGGGAAACGATACCTACTAGGCTAATGTGTCAGCACAGGTTCTTTTAGGTGTCAGGAGCAGATGAACTACACGCTCAGTTTCCCCAAAATATAAATGTTACAATTACAATAAAATAGTTGAAAAAAAAACATCTATTTAAATGTAATGCAGGATGTGAACCCATCACAGGAGTGCAGAATCCAAGTCTTATATGCAGTACATCAGTCTCAAAGCCACGCCTACACTTCCATTTGTATGGGTCACAGGGTCAGGGGATGAGAAACTGGGCATCCACCATACTAAAGAGCACACAGTGATGGTTCTCATGTCACTCTCTGCTGCCCTTGAAGCTATGCATGACATCATGAGGTCAAAGTCCATCCTAATGGAAGCTCACATCCACACTATATTGAATTTACCAGCATAGTTCTTCCTGTGATCATTGCAAAAGTCACTCCAATTTATGCATAGCATAAAGTGTCTTGACTACGGGAAGCCAAACCTCTCAGAAACAGGTCAGACTGAGCCGTTTACCAAATGTGGGACCCAGTGCATAGTGCCATGTAAATAACACTGTACAGGGCAGCACAACCCAATTTACTTGCAAGGCAAAGTGCAAGGAGCGGGAAGGTGTTACAAACAGGACTAGTTAAAGCCATTCCAAATAGTCCCGAGATTCTTAATAGAAACAATGACACCCTGGAAAAACGGACTGCAGAACAGAATATGAACATACATTCATAGCTAGTAAACTCCTCTAGAATAAGCAATAACTGCACCCTAATGAATTGTAATGTGCTTTAATAAGTGCTTTCCATCGCTAATAAGCACATCTTTCTCTTCAGAGATAAAGCAAACAACAATAGTATAGCATAATAGGATCATTTTGCCTGTAGGCCCACATGCATTGCTGTAAGTAATGAGATGATTACTCAGTCAGTCTCTTCCACATTAACTCATCTTGCACTACTGATGGGGTTGCATACATATGAATTACACCAAACTAGTCCACAATGCACAGTTAAGACCACCTACAGTCCAATGATGAGTGGTTCACGTCTCCCTGCCCAGAGGGGCACAAGGATTTGGCTCATGCTGCATAGTTCTGACTGAATTTGGACCAGATTTCAGAGGTTATTGGCTTCCCATACAAGCAGACATTCAACAACAGAGACGACAGGCTAATGTAATCCTCTATATGTACAAATTATCTCCATTGCATCTCCCTAGATGGGGTTCACAATAGTTCTAGGACAACCGAATAAACAATTGCCTGAATGATCAAAGCCGCACAGTGGTTATCTGCCAACAAATAGGACCGCAAAGGCCACCTAAAAGATTACCGCAGCAACAATCAACTTCTCAGTACAAGAAGTTCTACCACTTTCAACCGTTCAACCAGTCCTTAATAACACTCAGCAATCAGGGATAATAAATTACCCGTTGGCACACAGGTGTTAACAGTATAATTTAGGTAAATAGTTCCTTATTGGTACTGGTGCGAAGCCAATAAACAAATCGATTTAATCTGTATTCTATATTAATCAGCGTCACAGCAAACCAGAAAATCAAAACAAAGCGCAACAAAACACACGTGAAAATGAACCATTCCGTCACATTTTCTAAAACAAAATTCAATATTGTTTACAAATTAAAGAAGGCTACCCACACGCACCATCTTTAGAGAGTTGTAGTCTCCCAATAGATATGCATCGATTTCCACGAATGCATGTGAATGGAGCGCGAATGTTTGCTAATCATCGACAAAGGTCTCCACCTAGTGGCCGTGATATACAATTGAACAACTTTGTTCCAAGGATGCAAATCTAAATAGGTTGTTGTACGTCATATTATACTGAACACAATTGATCTGTAATCGTTTTATGTATTAGATAGAAGATCACCTATTAGCATGTTGCAGTACGCCTTGAATCATTCTGTGTTACATTTTTAAAATAACTGTAAACAGCGATTTCAGTTTGGTTGCTATGTGGAACATAAAACCGTATTACAATATTATACTACTACTGCTACTACTAATCCACAAGGGGGCACAATCACCCTATATCAGGGGTTTTCGGTCTAACCAGGCTCAGGTGTTTTGGGTGCAGATTATAATGGCTGGTTCTTAAGGGACTTGGTTAAGATCCGTTGGCCTTTAAGGCCGAATGTTTAAAAAATAATGATTGGAGTTAATTAAAGGGGCAATAAGTTATTTTTTCCAAATGATTCTTCTTACATTATGAAATAGTAATTATACTGACACCTAATGGCCTGGATGTTTCAGAGATTCGGCGCTAAACCTATTTCATTTGAAGGCTGTAAAGCAGTTTGATTTATGTGTGCTACACTTCTCAGAATAAAAAGAATCACTTTCATGAATACGGTTGGCTACTTTTGGTGGTTAAAATGATGTATGTAAATGATGGTGGTTAAAATGATGTTGCTCCTTTAATTTATATTGTATATTGAATATACACCACCCAAACTGTACTACAAATTTATGGAGGAAGTCAAAGGCTCAATGCTGTCCAGACAGGCTACATTAACTCCGCAGGTTGAAGTGCTCAGATCTGATTATTATGATCAGTTTATTGTTATTAACAATAATTGTCAACAACAATAATAAACAATTGTCATTGTTATTATTGATAACAATTGTTTACTGTTGTTGTTGCACACTAATCCAGAGGTAAACAATCTAAATGGTGTGAACAACAGCCACTTCTCTAAAGTGGCCAGTATTAAAAATGGAGCGCTCGTTGGAACATTGTCTGTCCTGCCATCTCTCTCACTGTTACCGTGTCTTTCCATCCCGGCTGCGCGAAAGTATAACGAATGTCTAGCTAGATTGGCATAAAAGTCGAATGAATTCAATTTGGGTGTTCGTACTTCCATCCAAATAAGAAATCCGTGTCCAGTATGGTGGAAAAGATCGGATTTGGGCCACATTTACCTGCTGTGAACGTAGCGTTAGTGACTGAACTTGCCCTATAGACCACAGACTGCTCAGACCTTTTCCGTGTCATGTGAGAGTCAGCAGTAAGAACAGTATTGATCGCTAATTTAGTAAATTGGTCTACAGTAATAAATTAAACCAGGCATTCTTTCTGCTGGATGTGCAAACTGAAAATTCTGATGGAAATTATACCTCTGCCTTGGAAACCAACAACCACCACACTTGGAAACCAACAACAAGCGTTTTCATTGCGGGGTCAGTGGTTACACAAGAACTTCCTTTGAAGCTGAATGTGAGACGGATAAATCCATCACCCAAACGAACTAAGATTTGCACTGAATTTAGAACCAAACCAACCCTGAGTCTTACGAGTCCACTGACTTCACTGATTATTGAGGTCAAACTAACCAGCACAGACAACACCTGTGCCAAAAGGACAAGGACAGGGACGCGCACTTGACACCCAGCTGCGGTGGCAACTCTGATGGGTGGTCGCTGCGACCTAATCCAGCACTCGCTAAGTCATGTGACCGCTAATCGCGAGAGTATTTCCGTGTTCACGAGGACTCAAACAGCGGCTGAATGAAATCTTGAGGTAGCGTTTGTTTGTCTTTTCTTCCCTGCGTCGCTCTGTGATAACAGCACATCGACGACCTGGGGGGCAGTTCAGGCAAAAGTACCCGCGCAATTCGTCGCACGGACACACGGCGCGGCTCGAACATGCTCACGCGGGTGAAATCCGCGGTGGCCCACTTCATGGGAGGCGTCATGGCTGGTACCTCCAATAGTGACCACTTAAATAGCGCGGACCTGCCGCTGAAATTTCCTTACATGAGACCGGAGTTTCTCGGACTGTCACCGGACGAGATCGAGTGCTCAGCGGACCACATTGCACGACCAATTCTTATCCTCAAAGAGACGAAGAGACTGCCCTGGGCTACTGGTTACGCAGAGTAAGTGTACACCCATCTTTAAACTGTAATGACATCGCCTGCATTAGGCTTCCTTTATCTGCTGGGGACAAGATGTTGTCATCAAAGAAAATGTGATATAGGCCTCTTGGGGCCAGAAATTGTGTCACTGCTTCCAAACTGCTGAACTTGCGTTACGTATGTCGTGAAATTTCATCCCATAAGGTACAGCCTCATCGGTAGCGACGCATCTTTCAGCGACAGATGCATGTTACTCTCTCTCTCTCTCTCTCTCTCTCTCTCTCTCTGGCATCCCAGAGTATCCTTTACCCAAACCCTTAGTTCTGCAGTACAGAGTGCATGCACCATTACCTGTACTAGACAAAGGCCTGGTGTGGAGTCTGGTAATTTTGGAGTCTGGTAACTTTTTGTATTACACCTTGGCCTTCATTTGCACATAGGAGTCTGTTTTTGCTTATAACCTATGTCTTTTATGTTTTTTGATTGATTGACTTGACTGCTATTCACAGCAACAGTGCACAACCAGATGGACACAGAAGTAACACTGTTCTTCTGTCATCACTGACCACTGCATCACTGACCACTACCTGGGTATTAGTAAAGAATGCACTTCAGATGGGTTGGTTACATTCTTCTGAAACTTTCAGCTACCCCTTAAACATGACAGAGAGAGGAAAAAACCCCAACTTGGATTAAGATATTAATGCATAATTTAATAAATCATAATGATTCATTTTGGTACAGAGTGTATAATGCTCCAGCAAACGTGGAGAAGAAGACTTGGTGGGTGAGACAGAGCTCATTGTAATGCCATCAGGGAGTCCAGAATTGGGACTTGGACGTAGTTTGTAGGTGGTGTCCAAAGATGGGATAAGTCTGTTGACAGTCATTTCCTCTATAGCCCAGTGAAAGGTTTAAGAATAAAAAGCTTACGTTTTCCTATGCTTTTGGACTGTTGACGTAAAGACGTGTCCAAAACCACTGAAGATGGAGCTGTACTGCAGAGTGAAATGTGATTAAATCCAGCTGTGCTAGAAGCTCTTTCAGCAAAGGTTTTTTCTGTCAGTGATGCACAGATTGAGTTCCGTCTTAAATTTCTGTTTTTGGTAGAGGACAGAAGTATTTTGTATCAAATCTCTCTACAGCCGGTCCAAATGGAGGAATGTGTCTTGCTTTATTTAAATGGACTAGTTTTCCTATTGTGCACACGTACCTTTTCTGAATGGTTGTGAGGACAGGTATGAAAGTGATGGGATACAAGATGGTTCTGTAATCTTCTGATATTGTCATGTCCGATTCCGTTGTAATGAGAATTCCATGAGAGAAATACTTTCCTTTCATGTCAAATCATTATCTTGGTGTGCTTGTCAGGCTAAAGATCATGGCTACACTCCTCATACAGTGGTGCTTATTGGGGTTATGTTGAGCCTTTGAAGATATTTTGGTGAGAAACTGACCTCAGAGAGCTCAAAATGGCAATCTCTGGTACCCCCCCCCACCCACACACACACACACACACACACACACACTTGTTGTGGATGTTGCCAGTGCAGTAAAATATTGTTCTCTTCAAACTTCAAATCCTTTGCCAAGCAACACATCCACTGAGGGAAGTGGAGTTTAAACTGCTAACGTAGTGGCCACATGGATGATGGATGCACACAGGACGTCCAAGAGCTTAATCTGATCAAACACACTGATACATACTGACAGTAATAATTTTTGCATGCATCTTTTAAACTGCCCTTTGGTGCGCTCCCTTGAAGCCTAAGAGGGAAAAGATGCAATGAGCACCATTAATCAGCAGTGATGTGATGAGTCTGTAAGTAAGCAACAGAATGAACTTGACAAGTAACATTTTATCTGTGGTTGATTAGGAATTCTGGTGCTGGGAAAATTTCTTTGCAGTGCTTCCCTTCATATTGTCTTTGAGGGGGTCAGAGACTCCACACTGTCCTCTGTGTGCTACAGCTTTGGGTTAAAGTCATGTGAAAGTCACAAGTGAACACTACCCAGTCTCCATATAAGACAAAAAAAAGTCTTCATTGCACCGAGGAGCCTTGTCTCTTTCCATTGATCAAATGTATCAAGCTCGGTTCCGTGAAAGGCCTGATCTGTTTTGGTCAGACACGTGTGTGTAAAATGGAGTTGCTTTTTAAATGCACGCTGGGTATGAAAAGTATGTATGGAGCAGCAGTCTGGCAGAAGTTGTTTGATTTTTCTAATTTGATCTCATTCAAGCAGTAAGACGCGCACGGCGTTTTGAGTGTCAAGCATCCAGATGTGCTACAGGCAACACTCTTTACAGGATATGCTCCCAAATACAGCATTGAGGATCTGTGCATTCAAACATAAGCACACACACACACTCACACTCAAGGTCTGCTCTTTTGAGGAGACTGCTTTTGCAAGAGGGCAGGAGATACAATTTTGACTTACTGTCAGCTAAGCAGATAGGAAAACTTTAGTGCACTCAAATGATTTCAGTTAATGTGCTATTACTGTCTTTACTAGAGTGTTGGGTAATATTTTATAATGTGTGAAACTAATAGTTCCATGGGGTTAATTGGCCCCTGGATAAATGACTTTCCAGGGCTATTTATCCGTCAGCCCACAAAACCCATCAAATTATCTTTGCTATCAACACTTTGCTATTAACAATATATGCTATCAGCCTTAGTACCAGCCTTAGCAGAATAACCCCCACCCTTGGAAAGGGAACACAGTTCTCCCCTACTTTGTGTGTGAATGACCTTTTAATCCCATGACTCCTTCGGTGGTTGGCCACCACGCCAAAACCAATCGTGAAGAATCTTCGTTGTGTCTGTGAAGCACACGGTTTCTTTCTAAGGCTCGCTGCCCCCAGACTGACGCAGTCAACTCCCCAGCGCCCATATTCCACTGAGCCCTGCTGAGATGTGCAGATCAGTGTTGCTGGAGTTGCGCTGGCTTCAGACCTCTCTGTTCATTTATTTATTTTTTTTATTTTTCTTGCTGAGAGGGAAGAAAAAAAAGCAAAGTTCATCTGCAGTATGCCATGTTGGTTGAAGGGGACCTCCGTGTACACCCACAGAGCCTTACCTAGAAATAGCACTTCATTCTCGCCACCTCTCTGATGTTGTTTGCTTAGCAAAGAAATAGTGAGAACCAGCAAGGAGAATCTTAATACACACACACACACACACACACACACACACACCTTCGCATACATGATGCTGTTCTCATTGTGTCTCATTTTCCACTTGATGGCTTCTTCTCGTCTGTCAGAACCTTAGCACTGCTACCCTAGATGTTACAGAAAGCAAATTGCGGGCTCCATGTTTACAGGTCCTCTTATAAATGTAACTCCAGCTCCGACCTTAGTTGGGTTATAATGGCACTCTTATGGCTTTCTGTGAGTGCGAGTATCGTGTAGATAATTGAATCTTGGACCAGGGGACACTGCTCGCCTGGGATGCTCGGATATGTCTGGCGGGGAATCCCGCCTGCTAGTGACCTGTCGGAAAAATCTGAGTTTTCTTTTTCCCCAGTGTCCTTTACATCCAAGGGCAAAGTTTACATCCAAGTGGCCCATGTGCAAGGAGACCACGCGAGTTTGGCGGAAAGCCCCGTCGAGGTTCTCGGAGTGGTTGCATTGGTGATAACTGATTTCCTGTTCAGAGACCACTGCTGTGGAAGAGCGTTTCAGTCTCGTCCAGGGCCGTGTACGTGGAGTCCGTGCCAAGAAGACCAGATGCAACAGGCACCCGCAAACCGAACGACTGCGTCTTCAGCAGATTTCCGGAAGGGATCCAATTAGATAGCATGCCAGAAACTGCAATTCCCACCAACAATTTCCTCCTGTTATTCTTGCACACACATGATATTGCAAAGCTAAATGATGCTGCTTACTTCCCTAAGCTTTGACCTGCTACAACAGCCCTCATCGACAATTAGTATATTCTCGTCAGAAGAGGAAGAGGAAAGCGGCGTTCAGTTGCCCACACGTTGGTCATGAGGGGTGTTGGCCTTTTTTCTTCACTGGTTTGTTTGGGTGTTTTTGTGAGTGAGGATTTCACCTCCGTCTGTGGACTAATGTGAATGACTGCCGTTACCTTCCTTCTCTCTGATGTACAGTGTTTGTTCAAATGCTGCTCAAGCTATAAATATTCAGTAAACAGACTGTCTGCATTATTGTTTATATTCACTCTGTACGTCTCTGCTCTAATGTGTTCATCTGAAATAGTGATTTGGTAAGCACGTGATACTGGCTGTTCATTCTATTTGCGTGGAAAATCTGTCCGATAAATACATCCATCCAACCATACAGGAGTATGAATTAAGCAGGACTTTACTGAGGTGAAAGTGAGAATATGGTGACCAACAGCTTCTCCAAAAAATGAAGTCACCACTAGATGGTTGTAGAAGTTTATACGTCCTTGAGGTTTTGGAACGCCTCATGTAAGCACGTGAAGTAGAAGTAGAGCCTGGCTTCCATCATGTTTTGAGCAGTTTGGAACGAGTGACTCTGCAGGGTGAAAAAAGGTGTGCCCTACTAACAGAGTGGTATAAATGTCCGAAGGGCCCTAGCGCCGTCTGCTCTTCCTGCTGTTTATTGTGGGCATGTGTTCGCGTCCTGACAGGGTGATAAATGCAGGGAAGAGCGCTCTGAACGAGGACCAGGCCTGCTGTGAAGTGCTCACGGTGAAGAGACGCCCCGGAGGCTCCTCCACGCCCAGCAGGGCGTTGACGGCCAAGCGGAGGTCCTCTCTGCCCAACGGAGAAGGACTGGGCCGCAGAGACAGCGCTCAGGTGAGTCCGGGTCCCGTGGGGATGTCACGGTCACGGCTGCCCATACAAACCAGGCTGTATTTTCTACTGGCGTCCATCTTGTACTTTGAGTACTTTGTAATTGAGCCTTAATCCCTCCACTGATTGACTTTTTTTTTTTTTTGTCTTTTTGATCCTCCATTAATGCCGTTTCACTTCCCACGTTACAATCAACTAATTTCCTCTCATTCTGCTTTATCTTTCCAAAACTCCGATGCCAGTGAAGCTCTCCTTCTTCACAAGCGTGTAATGTCTGTTCACCAGTAGCATTCCTCATCCATGCCCCTGCTCATTGCTATTCTATTCTGCTCCTACATTTTCCCCCATGTCAACTGCATTTCCAGCCCACCTTCAAGCTTGTCTATTCGCATTAGTGAAGTTGTACTGTTCCTGGGTCAGTCCCTGCAGTCACATCACGCGCGCTGTCTGTGATTGGTTTGACCTCTGCAGCGCCCACACATGCTATAGGCCCATGAGTCACAATGCCCCCCCCCCCATACACACACACTCAGCCACCGGATTGGTCAGTGCAAAGAACACTCAGATGTCTAAAGGAGATGAAAACAGCAGAGATGCTATACCATGATGGCTGGCATTTATTTTTAGTCATGCAATTTCAAATGTACAAATTCTGTCAGACTTTTTTGTTTGTCCAATTGTACAGGAGTTGATTTGTGATAATAGAAATTTAGACTCTGGCCTGAATTTCTCAATGCAGGTTAAGCCTGGTTCTGGGATGAATTTTACCATCAGTGCACATATAGTAACAATAAACATTTTCTAGACCAGGTGTAGGCTTAGTCATTGTCTAAGGCTATGTTCACATTACCAGCCTGAAGTGACTCGAATGTCACTTTTGTATGCCCTCTTAGATCAGATTTGTTTCTGATTCATGGCCATGCTACTTACATGAGAACAGTCTGAATGCGAATAGCGTTTTGCCTGTGTGCACTTCACATCATCGTTGGCAGAACAACCAGAGAGCAGCAGGAGTGACATCGGCAGTTGCAAAACGGCAAAAACTAGAAGAAAACTGTCTGGATTTTCTTCTCCCACTTTCTCTACACTTTCTCCATCATGTTTGTCATCCTCCAGAGTAAAATGTGATGCGTGCGCGAGTTGCTGGTGCACAAATATAGTGTATTTGGTTTTGTTAATGCTGGTCACTTGTAGTGGTTAGCAGATGAATTTGCACTGTAGAGAGTGTGCAGATCTACTGATGTAAACAGAGACAATGCAGGCAATAACAGTGTTAAATGTTCATTAATATTAATATTACATTTTATAAAATAAAAGAAACATATTAGCATTATATACTGAGCATTGTCCTCTCTGCTCTAAATTTCAGCATTGGGTATCCAACAGGCTGAGTAACCCATATTGGTCGATCACTACTATTCAGAAACATGTCTGTTTGCAAATGTGTGGCATTTGGAAGGACCAGTGCTTTCACATTACAGAGATGCAGCAGTTATGAACATGAACCGTTAAGCTCCGAGATAAAAACAATCAGAGCTGAAGAGTGTGGCTTATAATGTGAGCCTAGCCAAAGCCTCGACTAAATCTCAACCAAAATGAACATTACCAAAACGTTCAATTACTGGCAATATTTCAGATCTCTTCATTTCAAGAATGCCAAGAAACTGCGTGTGAAACCGCGCAGGAAAATGTGGTGTGCAATAAAGTGTAAGACGGTTTCCATGGGTAGCAGCAGATGCAAATAATTCCCAGGAATGTTTCTTTCTGCTCCAGTGCTGCTAGGAACAACATTCATTACATCTATTACTGGACTGGCAAATCATTAATGAGCCCGTCTGACCACTTAGAGGTCGATTTTGTGCGTCACAAAATCACAAAATCTCGCTTCTGGTTTTGCTTTAGTTTCGCTACGATGCATTTGATGCAATGGCCTTGATTAATGTGCGGGGCCCTACGTGCATAGTGCGCGTGTAGGGCGCGCCGGCTTTGATCCTTGTTCCTCCATGAAACCAGAGCCTAGTATGTTATTGATACTTACCACCCACTTTATTAAAAGCTCGTACACCTACCCGTGCAAACCACTTTGTTAGGTGCTTTTCATGGATGTACAAGTCTGTAATCCATTTGTCGTTGTTACGGTTGACTCGTGACTGCTGTTGTGGTTTTCTGCTACCCAGAAGGGTCCCGCTAACAACGGCGCTGTAGTTAGTGACTTGACGACTGGAAGACGGCTATAGCAGGCTGCAGTGTGTTGTCCCACAGCCAGGCTAGCGTTTCCAATCACTAACGGTTTGTAATAAAGTAGGTGCTGAACGTAAACGACTGTTGATTTAGTCGCTTGACTGTTGGTGACCTTCACATGAACTACTGCTTGTAATATGTTTCTTGTCCCACTAGTGGGGGTTGTCTGTTTGTCTGCCTGTGTCCGTCTGCGCACGAGTGCATATCTGTGGCAAGGTGTGTGTGTGTGTTTGTGTTTCTTTGCTTGGCAGTGTGTCTGAGTTTGTGTTTGTCGGGGTGTGTCTGTGTGTTTGCTTGTCGGTGCATGCCTGTTGCCTGCTCTGATAGGCCAGCTGTTACATGTGAAGCGAAGGAATAGAAAAAACCATTAAAGGCATGGTGGCAGTTGTAGGTGGGTTGAGCTGCTAAGAGGCGTGGTAGTCTGTTTGTGTTACTGGGGGCTGTGGGTTAAACACATTCCATTAGCTGAAATGCTTCTTCCAGAGTCCGCTCTTGATCTTGTGTAACTATACCCAACCTAACAGCACTGTATAATAGGTGAGACATTAAACTCAACGGTTTTAACTGTAAGGGGCTCAGTAATCCTGTAAATTAGATATTGCAGCATCTCCAGCACAGAGACGGTTAGGTCAGACTTCCCAGTCCTCGTTCCAAAGCGAGAGGGGCAGCTACTCCTGTCTACATCTGTTCCCTTTCTACACTCCAGCTGTTTCTCACCCTACTTTAGATTCATTATAATTGCTGGCCAGACCCATAATTCTAGTGGTTTGGGCTAATGTTTATGCTTCCAGTGGGGATGATGATGATAATGATGATGACGCCTTTTTAAGCATCTTAACCCTCCCCGATACGGCTTCAGACTTGATCTCAGTAGGAAACTTGAACCGTTGCTGTAATTTTTTGTTGGATCATTTGTCTTCCAGTGACTGTACGCGCGTCGTTGACGTCTGCTGTTTCTGACGCTTGCTGCTCATTTCACCCTCTCGAACCATAAAAGGGAATGTTTCTTTTTTTCCCCTCATAATCATTACACCTGCACTGACATTTTCCTGGTTGACTACTTCCTTCTATGTCTGCATGTAAATATGACACCATTGTTATATCTGATCCCACTTTATATGAACGTGTTTTAAATACACACTAACTTTCCAGGGAGGATTTCGTTTGCTTCGTGGCAGGTTGTTTTGCCAGCAGTCACTTTGTCTTTTTATGAAGGGAGAATATAGGTTTTTATATTTTTAAACACTCTATTCATTATATATTCTTGTGAAACCCCATAGACATTTTTATAGTATGTTCTAGCACTGTGAAGTCTTTCCATAGTCTTTCCCTTATTTCAGACCCGTTCATGCCTCAATGAGGTAGTGGGCAGAACACCAGACTATATGTAGAATCACCGACGCTTGTTCAACAGAGCCCAGTGTGTGTGTGGACACTAATCACCTTAGAGCAGCCTCTCTAGGGACAGACGTATGCTGGGCTGGATGAGATGGCAAGGAGCACATGCAACAGCCCCTGACTCCAAGGTCGCTGGTGCTTTTAAAGCAGGTCGCAGGGTTTAGGTTGGGCTCCTACAGCTATCGGTGCTGTGATAAGCAAAACGTGTGTGTGTGTGTGATCTGTAGAAGACATAAATGAGGAAATATAAGTAGTCAGCGTGGACGTTTGTGCATATGCCCCCTCATGGAATGTGCGTTTGTTGCGTGTGGAGCAGGAGGCAGCAGGTCTGGGCTTCCACTACTGGGCGCTGTTCGACGGGCACGCGGGTTCTGGCGCCGCCCTCGTGGCCTCCAAGCTGCTGCATCGGCACATCGCGACGCAGCTGCAGGAGGTGGCGGAGCTGGTGCGCAACCCGGCCCAGCTGCCCCCCACCGTGCTGGGCGAGGAGGGCGAGCAGAAGGGGACGCCCGCCGCCCACCGCGCCCCTGACCAGGGCCGCATCGCTGCGCGGGGCCCCCGGCACCAGCGGCTCCCCTGCGCCGCGCTTCTTCGCCGAGAAGAGGGTCCCGCACGAGAGCCTAGTGGTGGGCGCGCTGGAGAACGCCTTCAAGGAGATGGTGAGTGACGGGCAGGTGGGCGGAGCTCTTTTCCCCCCCAGCAGCTCGGTTTGCGTCCGTGACAACAGCCTCATCACACATCTCGATTCCGAACGCATTTCGTTAAGATACAATTCTTTCATCTTTAAGCTTTAGGTTTCATTGCATGATGTGCAGGTTATATTTATTTATTTTATTTTTTAACTGTTTCTCTATTCCATAATACAATTAGGGGGTGTGATTCCTCTTTTTCTGTGATTTATTGTAATGTTTGATTACACATATTAATCCTTGACTGGTCACACAGATGTGTCCCTCAGTTGCTCGACTGGCTTATATCTCCACGGCTTTGCTAATAGCGCAGCGTGAAGAGTAAAGAGGCGTGTGCTCTTCTGTCATGTCTCAGTAGGCACACAACACGTTCTAGAAAAGGTCTGTCAATCCAGTATTACGTTTGATGGTCTGTGAAATGCTGAGAGAGAACATGTTCTCTTCTTTGAAAAATCAGTTTACAGAAATGTTCTGCAAGTTCATATGTTTCCCAATTAATTTCCAAGTTGTTAATTATTATAATTATAATAATATAATTTTCCAAAGACTTTTGACACCTCTTTCGGTTTTAAAATGAAATGTGATCTTTTGCCACTAGGTGGTAGCACGTGGCAGTGATGTGTCTGTTACATGTCACGGTTGCTTTATTGAGTCACGTCAGATTCCAGTGTGCAAGATGATTTCTCACTTTCTTTTTTTCTCACTATTTTTTTTCATCATAGCAATATGCTTGATTCGTAGAGAGGCATGAAGGAATGGCTGTTACCTTAGTACCAAGCACTGATACACTCATCAGATGGTTCATTAGGAAGCTCAGGGGGGAGCAGACCAGCCCTACACGCCACTTCCTGCCCCCCTGCCCCGAGGCCTTCTGCCCCCTCAGCTGCTGGTTCCCTTCCCACCCATTCGGCCTCCGATCTGCCCCGCCACTCTACCCACTGCGCACACACACACACGCACACAAAACACATTCCACCCGCTGATCCGGCAATGTGTACACGCCCAAGGAGCCTCTTCCTGCTCGTGAGAAAAAAGAAATCCTCCAGTTTTGGGGCAGAATCCATGATGTTCTGCGGGGAGGATGGACGTCATTTGGCACAACTGAAACATTGGCATCCTGCCACCCGCAGTAGCCAAACGCAATGGCATGTTGATCGGCCTGCACCTTAGGACGACCAACAGCGCCTCGCATCTCAGGCCCATCACAAGCCCGTTGTGCACACTCCTTTGGACACCTGTTCAGCGGAGACATTTGGTTGGTTGTTTGTTTTTTTTTTTTTTGCCGCAGTAGGAGTGGAGCACACCAGACTTCCTGTAGGCTCCAAAGGGAGGGGATGGAGAGAGATGGGTGGAGAGAGAGAGCGAGAGAGTGAGAGATGGAGCAGTGGAGAGAGAGCATGGAGAGAGAGCAAGGAGAGAGATGGAGGGAGGATTCATTCACGTAAACCTTTTACTGCACAAGCTGAGTGTGTCAGCAAAATGGCAATCAGAAATAACAGAAGGAATGAATGACTCTCTTAAACTCGACAAATGAGAAGGCTTTCTAGTGTGCGTGTGTGTGTGTGTTGGTAACTGCTTCGCTGCTTTCATCTTTTCAGGACTTATTTTCACTCTGGCAGTTTTGCATTTTTTTTTTTCCCAAGCAAGGAGAGACTGCAAAACTAAGTTTCCAATGAACTGATAATTCACAAGGGAGTGTACCAGAGTATCTGCTTCCTCTGCACCCGCCTGCTCTCTCGTAACTACGTCACACACACACACACACACACACACACACACACACACACACACACTTCATTCCCGAGGGAGGGCAGGCTGCTTATCCTAATGTAATTGACAGACTTAATTGCACCCCTGTCTTTTGGTACATCTGGTGGGGGTGTGTGTTTGTGTGGGTGTGTGTGGCTGTGTAAGGATGCCCAGATCGAACGGGAAAAGGCCATGTACAGTATCTCCGGGGGATGCACTGCGCTCGCTGCGATGTTCCTTCTGGGCAAGCTGTACGTGGCCAACGCAGGAGACAGCAGGTGGGTTCTGCTCACTTCAGGCCATCGTACAGGTCCATGAGGCGATTACAACCACCTGTAACCGAGCAACCTTCTCCACAATCCAAAGGGACGGTGTTTGTAGTTTTTTTTTTTTTTTTTTTTAGCAAGTGATTAACACTTTAAATTCCACCGTCGCTGGTCCAGAGTAACTGTACCATTAATTACAGTGTAGTAAGCCAAGCGCCAATCCGAAACGCTGCGCTGGTACTTGATAACCCCGATAATGAGTATAGAAAATGAGCCGTCCTGATGAATCGAGGCGAAGATTTGCCCTGAGGCCATGTTGAGGAGGTTCTTACCAGCCTTGGGCTGCCGCACTGAGAGCTGTGGTAATGGGGAAAGGCGACGCTTGTTCGCTCCTCCACCTGAGCTGCCTGGGCTATTCGGTGTGGCGTATAGTAGCTGTTAATGAGAGGTTATGTGGAGCGGGTCATTAGAGGCCTAAAAATACCCCAGCCCTACTGACTCTTCCCTGGTACTGCTCTGGAGAGGGAGAGAGGGGCCACGTGGTTCTCAGAGCCAAGTCCAGTGCTGGCATCAGCCGGTGCACGTCTGCTTAGTAAAACACTCTGGAAGTCGGTCTCGTCTCCTGAGGAAGAAGCGCTTAATTTGTATGGTTGATCAGTAGGAAGTGTGACTACAGTTGCCTTCCTCCATTCGCAAGTTTGATGTAATTGTTTTAACTTTCACTGCTTGTGTGTGTGTGTGTGTGTGTGTGTGTGCGTTCTTTCCCCTTAGAGCCATCATAATCAGGAATGCAGAGGTCATCCCCATGTCAACAGAGTTCACCCCTGAATCCGAGAGGCAGAGACTGCAGTTCATGGTTCGTTTGAAAATCCACTGTTCTTTAGAAATGAGTAATGAATAATAATGACTTTATAATAACTTTATATAAAAGTAACAAAGACGGCTTAATTGGAATATTCAGAACAGAGTCCATAAATATATCACATGCGGAAAGCAAAAAGGAGCGTAAAATCCAGAACCAACCGGTTCTGCAACAGCTCAGCTCCCGGGGCCATCAGGCAGTACCGGTCCATGGCCCATCTCACGCATCTTGCTTGGGTCACCATCAGAACCTTGAGCATAGTACGATACATACCAGACATATTGGGACATAGAGCGCATTATAACGTACAATTCTAGTACAACTATATCTCGCACAACTGTTCCCACATATTGTAAATTTGAACATGATATAAATATTCTAGATATGCAGCGTCGTATGCAGTGCTTGTGTGTGTCGTTTGTGTGTAGGGTTTTATGCAGCCCCATTTGTTGGGGGGAGAGTTTACACACCTGGAGTTCCCCAGGAGGGTCCAGAGGAAGGAGATAGGCAGGAAGATGCTGTACCGGGACTTCACCATGACGGGCTGGTAAGGACCCTGGATATAGGTGTGTGGGTGGAGGTGTGTGTTTTCTGGCTTCATTAGGCCAGAAAGGAATGTGATGGGATTGGTGGCTAAATGGATGTGTGGTGAATAAATGGAAAATATCATATTCAAATCCCCCCCGTGCTTATACGTCAGTTCCTACATCCAGAGAGTTCCTTGTATACCTGATACACTGATGTTTACGATTTATTGGCTTTATATTGTTTGCATATGTTTTTGAGAAATGAAATCTCTTCATATCTTCAAGGAGAAAATGTATCCTTTTTATGTTCTAACCACACATCTATTTATTGAGTTTTCCGAAATGGTATGATACAAAACAACAGTAGATACAATATTGAACAGATAGTCAAGACACAAAGGGAAAAAGAGAAAGAAACAAGTCACCATTAAAGACGAATAATGAGAAAGGAAATGACTGTATAAGGTAAAGGGGGAAAAGCAATGAGAAACTGCATTTTGCATCCTCTTAAAGGTCATAAATGTCAGTCTGGCTTGACTATCTCTGACCAGCAGATACAAGGACAGGCAGGGGCGATGTGTGTGATGTTTCACTGGGGCAGGGGCGATGTGTGTGATGTTTCACTGGGGCAGGGGCGACGTCTGATGAGGACTGAGGTCCTTATAGAAATTTGAATGTCTGACTTGAGTAAAATCTTCTTAAATTTTTCTTAAATCTTCTTAAATTTAAATTTAACTCTTAAACTTTACATACTATAAAACTGGAGAGGTATAGACTTCAAGGAAATGTTTGCATTCTCGCCATTTTGTCCGTTATGATCTTAATCTAATAGTACATTCTCATGATGATTGTAGTGTGTTTTTAACGCTCTGTGAGGGCTGAAACTGAGAGCTGTAAGGCTTTTTACACTGTGTTCTAATTGGAGAGATGTTCTTAAGTCAGTCTGCCAAAGGATATGAAACAGCTGTACCATTGGAATCGTTGAGGTTCGTTAGCATCTGTCTGCTTTGTGTATTTGTGTGTGTGCACAGATATCTATTTTTATGTGTGAGTGGGGGGGTGGGGGAGGATGTTTAAAAGAAAAAAGTCTTAAGTGCAGTGGTCCTTCTTTCTGTCCAGTCTGATTGGCTCAGAGAGCAAATCAAGAGACCAGAGGCAGCTGCAGTCAAAGAAGCTGTAGAGCTGAGGTGTGTGTGTGTGTGTGTGTGTGTGTGTGAGGAAGAGGGAAGTGGTGCGAGGAGGGGAAAACGAGGCACGTGTGTGCGGCCATGATGAGGATTAGAGCTGGTTGGGAGCAGCTGGAGATTAGCCAGCTGGAGGTCAGAGAGATCCATACCAATACGATTTTTATTCTTACATATGCAGAGTGTGCAAATCGAGACATGAAAGCAGTTCTACATTCTGTGTACAACAGGCAGGTGCGACACGCAAAACAATTGGGAGTTTCACTGTTCGGTTGCATTTCTCCTGTCTGCAGGGCATATAAAACCATCAGCGACGAGGACCTCAGGTTCCCCTTAATATACGGAGAAGGGAAGAAGGTAAGAGATGGTGGGGTGAAGCAGGTGGAGGCATCGGGAGGGAGAACAGGGATGAAGCGGGTGGGGGCGTTGTGAGGGAGAACAGGAATGAAGAGGGCAGAGGCGTTGTGAAGGAGAACAGTGATGAAGCGGGTGGGGGCGTTGCGAGGGAGAATGGGTGAAGCGGGTGGAGGCGCTGCGAGGGAGAATAGTGATGAAGCGTGTGGAGGCGTTGCGAGGGAGAATAGTGATGAAGCGTGTGGAGGCGTTGCGAGGGAGAACAGGGATGAATCGGTGGAGTCGTTGCGAGGGAGAACGGGTGAAGCGGGTGGGGGCGTTGTGAGGGAGAACGGGTGAAGCGGGTGGGGGCGTTGTGAGGGAGAACAGTGATGAAGCGGGTGGAGGCGTTGTGAGGGAGAACAGGGGTGAAGTGCTGTAAAGGGAGACGGGCGGAGCTGAGGTAGCAGGACACGACCCAGAGCTGCAGCGTGAGGAGAGACAGGACAGCAGGACAATCAGACAAAGAGGAAGAGGCGAGGAGCGGACGTGCAGGGCTTGAGGAGGCGCGCTGAGGGGAGAATGCGACGGCGGGAGGGCGTAAGCACACGAGCAGCCACGCTCCGCCGTCGTGGGTCTCCCGTCACTCTCGGGGCCGCTGCGTTCTGCACACGGTCATTAGACACCAAAGCAGCACGCGCTCCTGCTCTCTCTTTCTCCGATCCCTCTGAGGTGCGAGGAAAGTCTCCTGGACATGACAGCGCCGTCTGGCGCGCGCACCGTCCTTGACTGGCTCGGTCCGCGGAGGATGGCGGCGGGAGAAGGCAGGCGGCTCGGGCTTTGACGCGCTGGTGGGAACAGTGGGTGGGTTTTCAGAGGGGAGCTGAATAAAAGCAGGCAGGTCTGGCACTGGCAGCAGACGCCATTATGCAGCGACTCTACAGTCTATAAGATGATGCGCTGTCCGCCGTGGACAGGATTTAAAAGCGAAGTGTCGACACTGCTGACACTATATATGTATCTCTATATCTGTGTATATATATATATATATATATAGAGACAGTGTTTTAATTCTGTGTTGATGCTCTGTAGAGCTGGTAATGAAATGCACACCCCTCTGCAGGCTCGGGTGATGGCCACAATAGGAGTGACTCGTGGACTCGGCGACCATGACCTCAAAGTCCATGACTCCAATATCTCCATAAAGCCATTTCTCTCCTGCTGTCCAGAGGTGAGCTACCTCCGCACACTGTACGTGGCTATGGTGTTCTGAACTACAGGACACATTTAGTCCTCGAGAAGACCATTAATGAGGTTCATCAAAGCCCTTTCCTGAACTAGAAGCACTAACGGGCGTTTGCTTGGAGGAACGTTTTGTGAAAACCCAGTTTTTTTGTAATCTACGTGTCATACACACAGATGTTTCTGATATTCTGAGCTTCAAACATGCTGGCATATAGGACTGCTCTAATAAATCAGGCCCGCTGGCACTGTAGACGTGACCACTGGGCTTTGGCCCCTACCCTCGGCTCCGTTTGGCCCCTACCCTCGGCTCTGTCGAATTCCCTGCCCCGCCTCGCCCCCTGGCCTGCTCGTCGCTGAATATCTCTGGCGCTGCCTTCAAAGCCTCGCCTCTGCTCTCCTCGCCTCGTCTGATCTTCGTTTCCGCCTCCCCCGTTCCAGCGCCTCTCTCGATTTTTAATTCGTCACGCCCCGGGTTCAGCCGGAGTTCACTCCGGCATTTCATTTGCAGATAGGCTTCTGCGGCTTAGCCGCGCTTCCCCCCGATTAAATCGTCTGCGGTTTCTCTCCCCTGAGAAGATGGAAGGCTTCCAGGCTCTCTCGCTTGTCTGTTTCTGCACCTCGCTTCTGAGGCACCACACTTCGGGGCCTCATTACGGGACCCGTACGGCTGTCCTAAGCGATCCCGCACTCCTTCTCATTTTCTAGCAGCAGGCCGAGAGAGGAGCGGAGTGTCGCGACGTTCTGCTGGAGCACACCAGCGGGGCTGCCTATGAATCCAAGCCTCTAGCTGCTTGTCTTCTGGCTTCTTGACGCAGTAAAAGCTTTTTTCAAAAGGAATCGATGGCAGCGACGTGCCTTGACTGGAGTGTGTGTGTTTTGTGTGTGTGTGTGTGTGTGTGTGTGTGTGTGTGTGTGTGTGTGTGTGTGTGTGTGCAGGTGAAGGTGTATAATCTGTCCCACTATGAGCACGGGGCGGACGACGTGCTGGTCATGGCCACAGACGGCCTGTGGGACGTTCTCTCCAACGAGGAAGTGATGGAGTCGGTCACGTCTTTCCTCGCCAACTGTGACCCAGATGACCTGCACAGGTATATGATTCTTCATCTGGATTACACACGAAATCCCCAGTTTGGATGTGTCTGCAGTGCTGTTGGAAAGAATGAAAAGGTGAAGTGAAAGTAAAGGGTCGTTTCTTGTTTCTTAAATGCTGGATAAAAAACGTTGATCAGCTATATAGTCATTTCATGATTCGAGGGCTTTCATTCTTGAAAGCGGGTCGCCACTGAATTCATTGGGCTTCCATAAAAGTTATGAACTACTGTATAAAAAAACACCCTATCTGGACATTTTATTAATAATCTTTCTATTAATACATGGTTGTCTCCCAGTCATAAAAAAAAAAAAGAAATCAAAAGCAGATGGTCAGAATGACGTCTGGGATGAATCGTGACCTGTTCTGAAATCCGCGTGACCGGCGTTTGACACCTTCCCCTCGGCCCGCAGATACACCATGGCAGCCCAGGACCTGGTGATGCGTGCCCGGGGCGTGCTCAGGGACCGCGGCTGGCGCATAACCAACGATCGCCTCGGCTCTGGGGACGACATTTCGGTCTATATTATCCCCCTTATGTATGGTAACCGATAGGCGTAGAGAAGTACTAACACACACACACACACTTGAAGTTGAGTGGAGTGCAGTGGAAAATGAATGGAGTGTGTGTGAAACACTTTGCCACTGCCTGTTATGGACAGTGTACAGTGTTCTTTACACTGACATGAGAGAAACCATGTTATCTGTTCCTTTCCATGGTGCCACTGTGTGGCCGTGTGGGTTTTTCTATGTCTCCAGTTTCTAGTACAGCCCAAACACTAAGGTACAATACTTTTTCAAAATAAAAGCACATGTTCCTTCTGGCCCAGTTTGTCAGCAGGCATTCGTGATGGGCACTCCGTCTGTTCTGGATGGACCCGCTGTCATTTTCATTTTATGCAAGAAATAAGGAAGAATGGGCAAAGTGCAATGGCTTCTGAATCCATTACTTTTCAGTTCCTCTTTTTCTTTCATGCCCCAGGATGGTCACTACATTTAGTAAACATAATTGTAATGTTTTGTTGATTTGAATATTGTAGAAATAGATCCAACGCTTCAGCTATGTTGCGGTATCTTTATCTTCGGTTTGAGGCGGATGCACACAAACACAAACTAAGTTACTTGGTTCATGCTTTTCTAATCTTGATTTGCTTGGCGTAATGACACTTTAAACCTAAATTAATTGTAGCTTCTCTCTTTTGGAGATTCTTTTCTTTCCTTATTTTGTTCAGTCATAACCAAAAAAAAAACTAATCTCTCTCAATATGAGATTAGTGGATATACTCCATTAGAAAAAGTGAAGGCACTCATCTTTGTGCCGTTCTATGCATGCTATATTGTGTACATTGCCAAACACGACATCTACTCTTCATTTACACTACATCTAAATTTTGAAAATTGTTTGAATTGTGAGTAGCACTAATTTATATATTGGCAATATATGGTTTATATATTGAAAATTTTGTTTCTGGACATTTGTATGTAGTGTATGTAATTTAGTTCATGTAATTTACATACATTTACCTCCAGCATATATGTCTGTTATTTACAGTAAGTGTAGGTTTGTGCCCGTATTTAGTTACGCCGTTGAACTGGGAACGTGCTTCGGCACTGATCCGTTCACCCCCCTCAGTCTGATTACACACCGATGTGAATCCCAGCGCCGAGAGGCTGCGTTAGCCAAAGCAAAAGCATTACCAAACATGCTAACATGCTTAAACGCTCAGACCTGCATGACTGCATTGTGCCCCTCGCGATGCCCTCCTGGGGTAGTTTCTGGGTGCAGTTGGTGGGGCAGTACCATAAGTACTCTGAGAGAATCCTGGTTAATGTACATGCGTGAATCCAAGGTACTGTTGTATATGGGAAAATAAGTTATAGGGTTCCCATGGAAAACTACTGATCCGCTTTTAGTTTTACCTACACTTCCGTCATTATGGGATCAACCCAGTCAGCCAGGAGGGTCACTGCATGTCTTGTGCTTGCTTTAATTTAAGTGTATGTGAATTTTATACATTTTTCATTTTCTTTAGAGAAGAGAGACGGTGTGTTTGAATGCATAAATGAGATTTATAGGTTTGTTGGTACTTCAGAACTATGCCACACCAAATCAAAAATGCAAAAAGAAAATCTTGCAACATGGTAAAGAAATTGAGCTCAGGGTTTTAAGTGTTGAAGGTAAGAAAGTATAAATATAACAATGCAAATGTTTTTTGTCCACCTCGAAACATTCCTTTTCTACGGTACTATCTTTTTGTGGACAGATAGGTAATATCAGCATGTGTTGACATAGACATGATCAGCCGCAACATTAAAACCACTGACAGGTGACATGATTTACACAGACTATCTCATTACAATGGCACATATAACGTGGTGAGACCGGGGTGACCGTCTGTTCTTGGCAGTTGGCAGGTCTTGTGTGTTCCCGGTATGTAGTGGCCAGTGCCAATCAAGAGTGGTCTAATGTAAGAGTGAACCAGTGACATCGTCACGGGTGCCCAAGGCTAATTACTGCACATGGGAAGGGAAGGCCAGGCCGTCAGGCTGTGACAGAAAGGTGTCCCAACACACGGTGCAGTGTGTCTTGCTTGCGGGGCTGCATAGCTACAGACCGGTGAGTGTACCCTATTCTCCACCTTAAGTGCGTATAATGAGCTCATGAGCATGAGAACTGAACCACGGAGCAACGGAGGAAGGTGGCCTGGTCTGATGAGTCACATTCTCCGTTGCATCGTGGACATCCAGGTGTGTTCATCGTTTACCTGGGGGTGGCATCAGGGTGCACTATGGGAAGGCCAGGCGGGTGGAGTCGGTGTAATGCTCTCGGCAACGATCTTTTTCAGCAGGACGACGTTGCCTGCCACACTGTAAAAGCCGTTTGGGAGTGGCTTAAAGAATAAGCTCGAGATCAAGACGGTAACTTGGCATCTGTAGCATGTGCTGGAAAAATAATTCTAATCCACGGAGGCCCTCGACCTCACAAGGTACAGGATTCAAAGGATCTGCTAAGAAACCGCTTCTTGGTGCCAGATACAAGACACCTTCAGAGATCTTGTGGATTCGATGCCTCAGCAGATCAGAGGTGCTTTTGCAGGACCTACGCTATATTATGCAGGTGGTTTTAATGTGATGGCTGATTGGTGTGTGTGTAGAGGACGTATCTCCCTGGTATACAATGATGCTTATTCTGTTTTGTCAAACAGAGTAAACTGCACAATTATTTGCAATAGTTTCTGCATTTTCGTTGCCCCTTGTAAAATTCAGAATGTTTGGCTTCCAGTAAATCTGGTCACTTTTCGCTTCCTGTTCCTTCGTCTTTTACTGTAATCTCGCCTTCTCAGTTTTACAGATAGCATTCTGCTTCTGCTTCTAGAATGCTACACTTGATTCTTCCCTGTGAATGTGAAATGTACATGTAAAGTTTAAAAATGTTTCAGATGTTTTCAACTTGGAAAATGTTTCTCCTTGTGATTTTTTTCCCCCAAAAAAATAAAATTAACATGGTTTCTCTGTCCACATGCAATTTTTATGCGATATTTTGTACTTTAACTTAACTAACCTTTTTGATTCGTTTAATCCGTCCTTGCTTTGGTATTACAGGAAAACATAACGAACATAAATGACGAGTTAAGCGCGGATGTAAGCAAACGTGCCCTTTCCGGTACGCCTTAATGGAATGAGGCTTTATCTAAGGCTGCAAGATTTCTTTGCTTCTTAACACTTCACCTAATCAGATGTGAAGCTTTTTGCTTTTTTGACGTCTTGCCCGCTGCACGGGGAGCGAACGGTCCGAACGTGCTAGTACAAATCTCACCGCATGCCGTCGCAGGCGGGAGACTTCACGGCGTTGCTACGGAGACGTAGTTCGATAGAGAGCGAGGCCATCTGGTTAGGATATGGATCGCTGAACCATCTTGCTTCGTCAGAGCCCGAGCATGGTTTTGACTTACCCGCATTATAGTCTTACACTCTTGGTCACTTATACCGTCATGCAGGGCGTTTTAAAATACAATATAGCGACATGACTTGGTACTTAATCAGCTTTACAATCGTGTGGTTGTTTTCGAAAGCGGTTCAATACTAGCGAGTTCCATCTACCCACTCTGATAAGTCAGCTCACCGCTATTCCGGGGGGGGGACGACATACTGGCAAAAATTTGGCTAAATACACTAAACACTTCGCTTAAATACTTTACCTTTTACCGTCCAACCTGAACCCTACGCATAGGCTATCGATTTTTTAATTACTCCACAACCCTTGACAGTACTCCGTGGTTTCGCCTCGTTTCATATACTCACGCTTACCCTGGGGTTCAGGTGAGCCGTCTGGATTCCACACCCTCCTTGTATAAATAGGGAGCAGGGTGATTTCGGGTAACCCTTCACAAACATGCCCTTCGTGCTTCTACGCCACGTGCTACGGTGGATGGCGAGAACACCTAGACGTGCAGAACCGACCAAGCACGACACATACAGAGCGCAGCAGAAAGAAAAGACTGGCCAGACTTCGAGATCCACGCTTTAATTATAGCTTAGTCATCGTTTTACAAGTAAAACAGATTCGTCTCCAAAACTAAACATCCCTTCGATGTTACTGAAAAGAAAAAAACCTCTACAAAAGACATCGCCGCGTTGTCACACCTCACACGTCTTCGTCGTCGGTGCATCACCAGCTCCAGCAAGGCAGTGGTTTGCGCAGTCATCTCCATAGCGGGCAGCGTGTCGACCCGACAAACAGCACAAACTACTACCTCAGCTAGGGCATGGTGTTCAACATCGCCGTCCTCTATGTGCAACTGCGAGAGAAAGCCAAGTAGCCCCAGTACACGAAACCATGCAGTAGTCGTTATAGCTCCAATGACAAAACGCCGTCATTGCGAGTTAAATTAATTAGTGAAACGTTAGGTAGCCAAGTGGATAAAATAGCTCGCTGGCTGGAGGTATCGTCACGCCTCGATCCACAATCGGCATACAAACCTGATTTTTTTTTTAAGAGTCAGAAAATAAAATTCAAGCAGCCTGTGCATATTCACAGATCAATATTCAGTTTACTGACTGTATTTTCTTCGAAATACATGTGTGGCGGCTGATGTTATACTGATAAACCACTACAATCGTTAATTAGCTACAGCTACTTACTCGCCGTGTGCAGATCCATCACTTCTTTACTGCATAACCTAACAGGCTGAGTGCCACAAAATCTGCTTCTTGCATAATCTCATAAGCCATTCGAAGCAAAAAACAAAGGTAGGCGTATTTCGAAAGGTGGGGCGCACATTTTAAATTCAAAACCTTCGTCTAAAGATGTTTAAAGGCTACCAAACTGACATTCCCGAGAAGTCTCCCGAAGACGACGCGACCCCGAAAACGCGCCACGGCATAAAATTCGCGGGAACGTCTGGCAGCGGGAGGAAGTCCCGGAGAGGGAGGAGACAGCGCCTCATTGGTGATTCGGTTCAGTCCTAACCCACGGGGCAGGGGTGGAGGGGGCAGTACGGCGGAAAACCTGATTCACTGAATTCAACAGCGGCCACTCATTTATTTTTGCTTTTATGGAAACGAAAGAAACAGTTTCGTTGAACCAATATTAAGTACACAGAGAGTGGTGAGACGAAACCGAAAGATGGTTTAGACCCGCAATTTCAGTCATGGTTCTGTAAGCAGACGTCTCGTCAGTTACACGTCCAAGGTTTCCGGAGAAACGGGACGTTTTGAGCAGAGGTACATCCTCAGCACATGCGAAGTGTTTCGGATGTTCTACGTTTTTCTTTTAAGAATAAAAGTAGATGAATAAAGCATAACATGCATTTCATTAGTGTTCATGGTTCAGTGCTCTAGCAGTCTCCCCGACGACATCGAATGAGGGCATCATGTTTAGCTTCCCTTAGCAAATTCAGTATAATATACATTTATGAATAGTCCCAAGTATTTTGTTGACATTGACAGTGGGTCAGTAATGAGTGGGGTTAGCCCACCATCAGCGCACCCAATTTTCTTGTAGTGCCTATACGATCGATGAATAGTTCTTTTTTTCCTAATACGATAATGGCACTTTGTGGTGCAATGACTATAGAGTATAAACTTAGATCATTAGCAACTTTACAATTACTGTCCTTTCAGCCATTTCCTACCAGTAGATGGCATCATTGGGGATTAAAACATACCTAGGGAGCGCATGTCTCACCCAATAAGTGGGAGACTGCATTACCACTAAGGTATCTATGAAACGGCATGCAAAATGTAAAACACGTCAAGAAATCAGTATACACACACATTTTATGCAAGTGCCTTGCATTTCTGAAACTTAGAATAGCCTCGATCACCCAGTTTGCATGTCCAAAGGCACAAAATTCTAGGGTGAAGTTTTACCTTCGGAATCCACTTGGCCTATGTCACCCATTTAAAGGGGTTGCACAGATGTACTGATATATGAAAAACCTCAATACGTTTAGGCAAGCAGTTGAAACTTACTTGAACAGAACTTATATTGCCGTAAGTGATACAAAAAACAAGTACAAGAACATAATTGAAACTCGGTGAATAATAAAGTTCACTGCAGTCCGAGCACATGGGTCAAAGTTTCAACGACAAAAAGGATCATTCCAAAGAAAATGGCCAAATGGTGATCCGGAGTCGTCCACGCAAGTCCACTGGCCAGAGAGTAAAGGGAGGGTCAGCGTTGCGGGAGCCACATCTGGACAGAAGCTGCAGCGTTCACATAAATCCATATTTACCTGAATGCATCCTGTGGCACTGGCACGTGATGTCTCCAAACTGTGTTTTGGACTATCTACACCTGTTCGGCCCAATTTTTAAAAATCCCATCATGCAATGTGCTTGTTTGGCATTGCCCTAACAGAATACAGGAAAGAGGACAGCAGCAAAAGGCTTTACACAACTTTATTGAAGTCCGTATATAAATACACATGCACATTTCAAATGTAAACCCAAGTGAACTCAAGTGCAGCCAAACGCTAAAACCCCCTTCGTCATGCAAGGATGCCCGAACAAACCTTTACAAAAAAACGGCAGGCAACGAAGCATCCTTTAGCAGACCCGGAGCCCAGCTACACTGCTGGACTGAAGCCCTCTATCATACATATTCTTCCGTAGTCTTCCCGTGGTCTTAAATACATTGTTTTGTAATGCTTACATATAAATAAATAAATTTATCAAATGTGCACTCACAGAGTGAACTCTTATATACAGTATTTATAAGCCCTATGCAAATCAGCCTCGCCCAGTCTGATTAGCCTCGTGCCCATCTTCCCCTCAACAGAGGACACATACAGCAGTACCCCAACTAACTCTGTAGTTACCATCAAAAGTGATGCAACGATGGAACTACCCTCCCCAGAATCCCCAAAACACATTAAGTCTAAAATAAAAAAGGCAATAGAATATGGATAAAAAGCTACTCATCCCTGTGGAAGGCATCAGTCAAACTCCAGGCAAACGAACCACAGTCGTACATTCCGGATGCCGTTCTGGGAGAACTGGCACGTTTTCTGACGACAGGAGACAGTAGTGGCGGCTTTTTGCGTTAGTAGTGCCAAGGTAGAAAGTGTGACGTGTGAGTGAGTTTGTGCGTGCACATTTGCGTTAGGTACTAGTGTGCGTTTGGGGTGTGTATGGAGCAAAGCGGACACCGTGATGTGATTGTGCAAAGTAAAGGCAACAGTCTGAGATTAGATTAAGGCCAAGGTGATGGAGGCAAGAGACAAACCTACATCACCAAAATATTCATAATCTCAATAAAAAGCCTCAGTGAAGAGGAGGGCGTGAAGAATGAGGCTCACACCAGAAGCTGTGACAGAGACAGACGTTAAGTTACACCTTTAATCAAGGTGTATTGTTTTTGATGTAGCTGTTCTCAATGAGTCTGAAGATCTTTATTTGCAAGATTTCCTAGGAAAAAAGCGAACTAGGCATACAGTAGCACAACTGACCAGTTTCCACATTACGTTTTAGCGCTCTTTTGATGCATGTGAAACTGCCTGTCGCTGCATTTGCCACCGGTTTAAAGGCAGTTATTTAAGCAGCTGAACAGAGGGGATTCTGGGTAGCCATAAACCACTTCTGCAGTATGTGTGGCACCAATACTAACTAAAAAAAAAACACATGGAGTGATTGTGCAACAAAAGAGTCTATGGAGTTTCAATACGCTTAAAACCCCAGAGATTTACTGTCCATCCAAAATTATGTACAGGGCCAAATAAGGATAAAAGTTAAACTTGTAAATGTAGCTCTCTTGCAACATACATACACATATATATATGCCACACACACACACACACACACACACACATTGTATATACATACACCCATATATACACATTTACACACACGCACACAGACACACATTCTCAGGAACAAAACTTAGGACTTCCCTTTCCACCACTCTGAATCACCGTCTTACACAGCAGTGCGGACACTAGCTTCCGGCCGCACTGTGTGGAGGACTGACCCATGTGGAACACTGAAAAATGAGAGGGGGATTTAAAAAAAAACAAAAAACATCACCTGCTATTTTGGCTGTTCAAACGGGGGCTGGCCTGCTCAGTCTGGGGGCGTTTCAGGTCACCGCTCGCCCCCCCCGCCCCACCAACCCCAGGGTCTGGCAGGCACTGCTGAAAGACAGGGGGATGGCCCTGGTACACACTGGGCTGCCTGCTCCTGTTATGGCTTCTGATGACACCCCGACATCCCCCCCCCCCCCCCCCCCGAACCCTCTTCACCCCCTCAAACGTTTCTCCCACCTCAGTTGGTGTTCATTGTGATGTCATGGTTGGGCTCGAGGTCTTCATCCTGCTCATTGTCATTTAGGTCCTCCTCATCTTCCTCGTCGTCATCTTCCTCGCTCTGGGCGTTGGCCCCGTGGGCGGAGGTGCTGTCCTGCTCCTCCGGGTCGTCACGGTCCAGGGCGAAGTAGCCGGTGCCCTTCACCGTGTCCTGGCGCTGGTAGAACAGTACGTATGCCGCTTTGGACTGCCAACACACACACACACAAACACACACACAACGGGTACTGTGAGTACAGTGTCTGTGTGAGTTGATCCTCCTCATAACAAAGGTGACACAGTAGAACTCCTAACAATGCGAAAATAGTCAGACAAGTCCTGCAGTTGCAGAAGCAGAATCTGAAGACAACTAGGCAAACTGATATCACTTACTGCTCGCTACCTAAATTTAGCTAGCTTGAAATGTGACTGGAGCTAAAGTCAGAAAACAAATTCATATGAACACTACACTCAGGATAAATGTGCCAGTGATTATTATAATATTATACAACTTATTAGAATAATATTTCAAGCAAGGAATTTTCCCCACACAAAACAACTCAACTTTAGATAACCTGCCTCTTGTCTCTGCAAAATGACTAGTCAACTAGTTCGCAAACAAAAGATGCATTTGCGTGGGGATCACCGAATGTCCCTGGTATCACGTCTGGGTTTCTAGTCAATATTAGCTAGACTGAGCTGAATCCTCACGGAGGCATGTGCAAAGACGCCTCTTCTAGGCCAGACCCCTAGGCAGACTGGAAAAAGAACCAAGTAAATAAATAATCTCTGAAATAATCCCTTACCACAATCTGATCCTCACTGACTGGAGACACGATGCTGTCATCAAAGTTGTACCACTTGCAGTCGTCCTTGTTCTTGGCATAGGCTGTATCTGAATTGCAAAAGATTTGTTTTGTGTGAGAATACCAAAGTGGTTCCTGGTGTGTGTGTGTGTGTGTACGCATGCACGTGCTTTAACACTCACAGTGTCCTCCTCCCATTCCTCCATAGTGGTTGGACATAGCAATGAGGTCGTAGAGACATGGCCCAGCGTTGGGGTTGATGAGGAACTCGGACATGTCCAGATCACTGGAGAGCAGCAAACCTCTTTACTGTCATTTAAGCTTATTTCTAAAAGCTTAAACCCTCAGAATGTATAGTAATCATAGCCCCAAATATTATTGTAGATAAGCATGCAGTATGTGTTTTTGTAGGAGAGCCTGTCTGCTACTCTTAGCTTAGCCACATCGCTCAGGTTCCACTGATACTAGCAGGCAGTTACCGAAGGGGAAAGTCCACAAGGGAGTCCAGCTTGTCCCTCATGTAGCGGCTGTAGGAGAAACGCTTAAGGTGGACCACCAGCACCGGGGGCAGGGACCACAGGTCCAGCTTCTTAGTGGCCTGCTGGTGCTGTTTGCAGCTCGGGCAGTACCTGTAATGCACGCACACACACACACGTCAAAAGGCGCACACACACATGCATACTTGAAATGGTATTTCAGCACAATTTAGACGATGAGAGGAGAGAGAACTGAACCAAAATACCAGAAGACTGACGGGCTATTTGGCCAAACGAGTTTTTGAACGGCCCTTTAAAACTAAAGTGGGTTCCGCGGCTAGCGGGATCATTTGGAAGTGTAATTCCCCACACTCACCAAGGGTCCTCTGCTCCCAATTTCTCTTTGGTAGTAAAGAGTTCGATGCAATCCTTCAATTTAAAGAAGGCCTTCTTCTGGGGTTTGTAGTCCATGCTCTCATGCTTATCAAAGTCCTGGAGCAAGAAAGAAGAGCAGGCTAATAAATCCCGTGGACACACTCAAGGCCAGGATAACGGACACGGGGAGAGTTGTGCTGCCAGCCTTACTTCCACTACACTCTCGTCAAAGTGTTTTTTCTTCAGCTCTGGCTCCCAGTCCAGGGACAGATAGGACCTGTCTGTGGTGGAGAGGTTGGCAGAAATGTAACACAAAACTGTCCAACATGTGACCACTGAAACACTGTGGTGCGCGTGCACACTGCGGTGTAAAAAAAAACAACAGACAAACAAAACACAACACTGACGTAAACACGGCTGAATACACAGGAAACGAGAAAATTAAACAATGGAGGAAATCACGGCAGCAGGGTGTCCTTTCTGTGTTTGATTTCCCCTTTATCTAAACGGATGTGGGCATCGTTTCTGTGGTGGAGCTTGAAACGCGGGGACTGCGCCGTGGTAACGGCGGCGGGGCTGCGCGGGGGCCATACCGCTGAGGCGAAGGTGTCCCTCGTCGAATCGGATCTGCCGCGGCTCCTCCTTGATGAAGCTCAAGTCGGTTTTGCCCATGTTGTTGAACTGGAATGTGAAAAGTCGCTTCTTGTGGCCTGTGAGCTGTTGGCCTTTGGTCGAGTTCTCCGGGCCGACGCCGTTCTCCAGGTCGTTGTCCCCGCCCACCGAGTCCTCCGATTGGCTGTTGTCGTTCTCGGAAGGGAGCTCCTGATCCTGACTGGACTCATCATCTTGCTCGTCAGTCTCCATTTCACCTGAAATTAGGAGGGACTACTCCGTATAGAAGACCACATTTCCACTCCTCATTGACAAAACATCGACATGCACCAGGACAGTCACATGCTTTGTTAGTACCGACACTCGAAACTTGAATTAACGTGTTCTAAATAAACTAGTGTTTCAAAATGCTAAAACGTCAGACAAGCAGCGTTCATTATTAATTCAAACAACATGTCATTTCCCAGTGGCACTGGCTGACTGCATTGGCTGTTAATTTGAAAAGGGGTGAATGCAAAGCTCTCATTCCCTGTACCTGCCACTCTAGAGGACCTTCACTTTGTTTGGGAATATAAGGGTCATCTAGCCTCATGTTTTCTGTTGCTGCAAATTAAGATTTTGCACAAGGTGTATGGACAAGGAAATGCAAAACTCAGGGCCTGTGTCTACAGAAAGCAGCTGTACGGTTCAGCACGAAAGTGGAATATGTGCTTGGTCAGGGTGCTCAACAGCAGAACAGCGTACTTTTGAGCGGTGACCTCCATCGAGTTTTCCAGTCATTATGCTCTAACCGCTATTGACCGCAATTTAGGCCGAACAGCACACAATTTATCGGGGTCGATGGCAATAGAGCCGGCTGTTGTCTCTGCAGTCCCATCCATCACACTTTTAATTTATTAGGTCCCTTTTTTTTTTTTTTTTTTTTTAGGTTCGGTTGGTTTTAGCTTAGAGGGCACCTAGACCACTCTGTGTGATGAGGAGTGCGCACTCGTTTGGCAGAGCTGGCCAATCGTCTGCTGCTTTTTGTGAACGCAGGCGCCGGCACTGCAACTGCGTGCTTACCGGGCGAGCCTTCCTCCAGTATACCGTTGGGGGCGTTGCCGTTGGGGGCGTTGCCGTTGGGGGCGCGCTGTTTGGATGAGCGCGTCTCGTCCGAGTCCGAGTCCTCCACGCATGTGCGCACGAAGCGGCTGGGAACGCAGCACAGAAGAAGCACCCCCTCAAAACGCGTCACACAGGCGGCAAGCCGGCCTTCATCACCGCCTCACACGCGTCACAAGCTACTGGGGACGCATCGGTAGAGGCTGGCGTTTTTGTGAAGTGAACAAGGAAGGGCAAAGAGATAGGGAGGGGAGGAGAAGGGAGGGGAGAGGAGAAGGGAGGAGAGGGGAGGAGAGGAACATACCACAAGCGAAGGAGAAGCAGGTTGTAGAACTTCTCCTCGCTGAGTGTGCGTGGGACGGTGATGAGGAAGGGCAGGCCGAACAGCGGCGTGCTCGTGTGGTTGTAGCCAGACTGCTTGTACTTCTCCCGGAGGTGCACGGGGATCACGACGTGCTCCGTGTCCTCTAGCCGGTTCACCGCCACCTCGAACCTGAGAGGCGGATGCAGAGCGTCACGGAGCGGGACACACACACACACACACACACGCGCGCGCGAGAGCCAGCTTCATGCAGTCATCCCCCCCCCCCCTGACAGAACAGCTCGGTCCTGACCGAACCTCCACCAACCCTCGCGATACTCACACATAGATATCATCCCTCTCCATTATGCTGCTCAAGTTCTCGTTGGTGGCGAAGATTCTATGGAAACGGTGGTTGTAGATGTCCGTGACGATCATCTGCGCAACAGCACAAGGACATGAAGGTGAGTGCACATGGTTTTCGGCAGCGTATGCTGCCGACGGTGTGGTCAGGCGCGGGGGAGGGGGGTTTGACACGTTACCTTTTCAGCAGGCACTCTCGACAGGGCTGAGAGAGAAGCACAGAGGTCTGAGATGTAGCCCACTTTGGGCACAGTCAGCTTATACTGGAACACAAACGCATACACGTGGCAAAACCTTCAAAGGGACGGCCGCACAATGTCGCTTTTAGGCTGCTCTGTTGTAAGGGAGGCGTGCAAAGCTTACACGGCCTCTGCGTACACCCCACGTACCTGCATGGGCTTGGTCAGGGGGTCCAGCCGCACCAGGTACACCTCCAGCGTCCGCTCCTTCTTCATGGGTAGTGGAAGCGTAAGGTAGCAGAAGGGGTCGAAGGTCACGGAGACCTTGGCGCACACGGGGCAGACGAGGGTGGACTTGAAGAGGCCGTGGAAGATGTCGACGATGATGGAGTCGTTCCTCTTGATGTGGTTCTCCCACGCTTCCTCGGCTACTACCTGAGGGACGGAGTCAGTGTGGGCAGGCACAGTAACTCCTGATCTCCATGATGGGACGGCTGATTTGGCGATCATTACTGCAGCATTGGCCTTTTGCAATAGTGATATCACAGCGAGCTAGAACAGAAACTACCCAGATGGGAGTTCTGTAGGAGTGTCGATGAAACAGCATTCGGATGAGCCAACAAATGGAAATAAAGAGTTGAAAATACAGCGAGCTAGACTTTACGCATGCGACATCACGAGCTCATTAGTGTTTTAATATACTTCTAGCTCAATAGCAGGTACTAGTAACATAATCCCAATGGAATCTTGATTTTTACACTATAACAGCATTTGCAATTTATACAATGTGGGGGGACGACAACTTTTTATATGGCGTTTTCATAATTCTGAGCCTGTATGTGTGTTTAGGACAGTTATGCCTTAAAGCTGAATCAATTTGAGCACATACAGCACAGCGTAACTTCATTTGCCATGACCGTCCCAGCACGTGAGGCGTCAGGGAGGAGGCCGTCCCAGCACGTGAGGCATCAGGGAGGAGGCGGGGGGCGTCTACCTTGTCCGGCCGGCCGGCGGCGTCCTTCAGCTGGATGTAGGGCTTCTTCCTGATGCGGTTCAAGTCCTCGTGCAGGCCGTCCAACAGGAAGGCCAGCAGCTCGTGGGAGTCCTGCTGCTGATAGCCTGAGAACTGGGGGGCGAAGCGTCCCACCTGGGTCTGCCGTGGCCGCGGTGGGCGCACGCGCAGACAGGAGGTGCGCGTCAGTTCGGGGACTGCAAAATCTTTCCGTAGGTCGATTCGTTTCAGAAGGTAAAAAGCCGTTCTTGTCTAGCAGTAGTAATACGACTACAAGGACCTGAGATAAATAACAGTCCTGGTTTTAAAAGTTAAGTGGTAATTACAAGGAACACAAAATGTGCTCCAAAACTGTACCGACGTCTTTCCTCGGTTGTTCAACACTAACCTTAAACGGCCTGGGAGTGATGGAGCTGTATTTGCCAGACCAGAGCTGCTTGATTAGTTCGGCGTAAGCCTTGGCGATCTCCCCCTTCATCCCTAAAGGGTTGTCCTCGTTCAGTTCCGACTGGTACTTGTCCTTCAGGAAGTACTCGGTGAGCGGGGGAATACTGCTCAAACACTGTAGGACAGGAGCAGAGGTCCGGGTGAGCAGAGGTCCTGTGAGCAGAGGCCCGGGTGAGCAGACCCACGGCTCCGCCGGCGGCCCAGACCGGGCGCCATGCACCAAGGGTGCTGAGGTCGTCCAGAGTGCCTCTGCGTAATTACTGCCAGTGATCAGTATGCGTCCGGTGAGACCGCGCCGAAGCGAGCACATCGATTGTGAACTGCCTACCAAGCACCGGACAAGACTCGGTCGACTTCGGTCGAACTAACAGAACGTCTCTTTTGTAAGGGAAATTCACTACGGACGATGACCAAAAACGACATACGCGTACAAATTCGTGCACAGATTAAAAACACAGAAAGACCGAAGCAGTCGATTGTGCACACAGAGCATCTCGGAGCGGAGGCGGCATTTGCTGGCGTGTCCTACCTGTGTAGCGGAGTTCATGAAGCAGGTGTTGCCCAGATTGGAGAGGCCACACAGGCCTGGCTTCACACTGTGTCTGCTCTGTTCCGAGTACTCGTAGCTGTTATAGGGGGGGTAGGACGGGAGGCTATAGCTAGAGTTTTTTACACTGCAGTGAAATAAGGGGAGGGAGGGAGGGAGAGGGGGAGAGAGAGGGGGAAGAGAGAGGGAGAGAGATACATGGAAAAGAAATAAAATTAGTGGAAGAAAAGCATGTGATGAATACAAATGAACAGAAGACATACCACATGGATGGCAAACAAACACACAGTCCAAATAGGAATTATCACACATAAAAAGCCTACCGGGTTTCCTAGTCCCACAACTGACATCACACTACATGTAATTTCCTACCAAACTGCGCTCGCACACAAGCAAACATAAGCACAAGCTAGCAGATCAAGCATGCTCCGCGGCTGCGATCAGACACAGCCTTCTCTCCCCCAGCTAGACCCCCCCCCCCCCCCATAGGATCCAGCAGCCCAAGAGCACATGGCTTTGCAGCAGACCTCCGACCGCCGTGCACGCCTCTGTCCCACTGAGCGGGCTGCGTGGCTTCGGCGCTCAGCACCCTCTCCACCCTGCACTCTAGCTCCACCCTCTCCGGCCTGGCACACCACCAGCAGCAGAGGAGCATGTCCGGCCCCGGGCGCCATGCCCCGGGGCCCCGCGCACGGCCCTCGGGCGCCCGGGGAGAGGCCGCCTCGCGTGCGGTCACGGGGGGGGGGGGGGACAGCCGAGCTCCCTGGTCACCGGCAGAGCAGAAGAGCTCTGCGGGCCGGGAGTGTCATCCTAGCTCGTCCCGCCCCCAGTGCTCGGTGGGAGAGTGGGAGGGAGGGAGAGCTGTAGAGAGAGTGTGGGAGAGAGAGGGAAGGAGGAAGGGATGGAGAGATAGAGAGAGAGAGAGAGAGAGAGAGAGAGAGAGAGAGACAGAATGATGGGGAAAGGGGAAGAGAGGGAAGGGGAGGGGAGGATATTTATAGCAACGGCAGCAGCAGAAAGCTAGTACAGCAGCATCACGAACGGTGGTAAAAGAGAGAGAGAGAGAGAGAGAGAGAGAGAGAGACAGAGAGAGAGAGAGAGAGAGAGAGAGAGAGAGAGAGAGAGAGAGAGAGAGAACCCTTCTGCTACACTAGCTGAGCTTGCACTATGCCAAGCACTCCAGATGAGACTCGGAAGAGAAGCCGTATTGTGTGACTAAGCATTTCTGAAGAGTCCTTGCTTCCTGTATCACAGCACATCTAGCATGAACAGTGCACTGAGCAGCACACCAGGGAGGAAAAAAGAGAGGAAAACAAGGGAGGAAAACAAGGGAGCACTTCCAATAAAGAGTGAAGGTCACAAACACTGCAGAGTATGCGGAGCTATATAGTGGAGGGGAGGGATGGAGGGAGAGAGGAAAATGGGTAGAGGGAGGAGGGGACCAGGAGAGAGATGGAGAGAGAGGTAGAACCAGAAGCAAAAAGAGAGAGAACAAGGAATAGAGAAAAGAAGAAAGAGGAAGAGAGAGACAAGGATGGAGATAATGACTGACGGAAAGTGAGAAGAGACAAAAAAGGGAAAGAGAAAAAGTGAAGGACAGAAATAAAAAAAACAGAGCCCAACAGTTTCTGGTTGCCTCCATCTGCCACAAAGTTAACATCCACCTCCAGCTCCAGCGCTCAAGAAAGCCTTACATAACGCACCACTGTATCTATGGGAGATTATATATGCCATTTTAATTCACACAATGCCACCCAGGGTCTAGAACAACGGCCTCTCCCAAAATCAATGTGCGATACAAGCATGTTAAGAACACTTCACCCAAAATATACCGGGATTAAAAGTTTCAGCAGAAAGTTCTCCAAAGCAGTCATACCAGAAAGTAACGTAGTGGTAGGGATTCAGAAGCCAACGCTCTCAAGCACATGCAATGAAAATGAAGGGATAAAGGAAACTAATGGATAAGAGTGAGGAAAAAACAGCCCCTGTGTTGATACGTTTGATCCCCAACGTTATCCGCCACTGGAGGGCTAGCCCGAAGGCCCTGGCCGCCGTTAGCATGCAACGGGAGAACGGACAAACACAAACTAGCGAGCTACGTGACACTACAGACTAATCTATGCTAGCGCTCTAGCAGCCCAGCTCTGAGGGCCAGTGTGTGTGTGCTGATCGTATCGCGCCCGTATTCGCAGAGGTGCTGATTAGGGTTGCTAATTCTCACAGTCGGTATTTCCTTCTGCCTTCGCACCCAAAGGCAGCCGCAATTTTAATAAGGAAACACGGCACACGTGCATGCTATAAAAGTGGTCGCAACGAAAGAGAATGCAATATTCGATGCGCCCTATCCAGAAAGACAAAAATATTCAAATGAGGCAAATGTGTGGTTTAACTGTCGTTAGTTTACACCTGCATCGCTGTTCTTGCATAGCTACATCAGACTGCAACACTGCCCAGTGTCTTACAGGACAATTTAATAAGGCCTGAGTAGTCAAGGTCAGAGTGACGCTGATCATGATCGATCGACCAGCTACAGCCCACTGTCTCCGAATATTTGTGCCAAATGACAAACATGAAAACTACACCTGTGTAGTTTTTTTAAGAACACTTACAATGCAATGAAAGCTTCAATAAACTACAATTAACGTATATTCCCCAGTGTCCAAACCATGCATGCATGCATTGACCTCCTCTCAATTTCAGTGCTATCTTGGATAATTTTTTCCAGCAAGTTTATCCATATACCCAATATCCAAGTGTCATCCTTTGTGCCATACTACCAACATTAAGAAACAGACACTCCTCCATAGAAACAGATACATCTCCTCCGATCACAACAAACCCCAGTTGCCTCCTGCCTTTGAGTAGGGGTGTCAAAGCTGTGGTCTGCACACAAAATTAAAATAGCCTACCAGATGATTTAGAAATAGTCCACTATTAATAAATATAAAATGTCTGGCACATTTAAGGAAGAAACAGTTCTACTTGGTTCACTTGGAGGTTTCACTTCGTAAAAAACTATACAATTAAAAACATTTACATACTGGAACATATTTATTCAAGCATAGCAAGAACCACACACTGCCAATCTCCTAAAACAAGGCAGTAATCATGGTCTTCAGAAAGCACTTATTCATAACCTTATTAATTAACTAACAGATTATTACTCTGTACAGTACTCTGTGAGCCTACATTTTTCCCTATCCAGTCCCCAGTAAAAACAAACACATTTTATATAGACTCTAAGAATTTATGAGGACTTCAGTTCGTGCTGACCTATTCATAGCAAATATAAACTCCTTGAAAGTGTCCTTTTACAGGGAAGGACATCTGGGCTGATGCTGAGGACCCTGGGATCAGACGGCCCTATCCGCAATCCGGGTGCTGAAGCGTGTTGGGAATAAGGTCCGAAGCTCTTTGCTCATTCTGGATTTAACGGAGCATCGCAGGAGAAACCAGCACACACACACAGTCCTCAAGCTGGGCAGCAGACCACAAGGAGACTCCGTCCCAATACTCCAAACTCTTTTCTTCCTCCTAGCCCTTGTGCACTTTGAATAATGCAAGCAGCAAAATAGCCGAGAAGCTAAAAAAAATAGCCCTCGGGTTAATGTTTTAAAAGAGTCTTTGGTCTCAACACAGCAGTTCAGTGCTGAGAGAGGACAAAGGGAAGGAGGCTATTTGGTGTACTTGGACGGCTGTTGAGTAAAAACAAACACAAACCCATGCTGCTGTTTGGGTTATATTAAACCCATTAATGCCCCTCCCACCCATTAAAGCCCCTCCCATTGAGCCACGCCCATTTTGGCGCTTACTTCCTGCTGCTGAAGCTGCTGCTATGATTGTTTGTGAGAGATGAAGGGGAGATCTTTGGTAAAGCAGAGAGATTGGAAGTACCAGATGACCTTCAAAAGATAAGAAGACCATGAGTTAGAAGAAATAAAAATTAAAGCCTGTATTAGCCTTTGAAGGAAGTGTTATTACTCTGGGGAATAAAAACAATGAAATGGGTTATGGCAGCAAAAGAGGCAAAGTATACATTGAGCGTAGCAAATATGCAGAAGTGTATGACCAACGAGAAGGTGAACAGAAAGTACTGAGTGCAAGAAGCAAGATAAAATCAGCCAGGTGCTGCCAAGACCTATTTTGGAGCCCAGTTTCTAAACAATATCCATTAAACCATATATAGATTATGGACTACTTCCACCACTGTGAATTGTACCTTTACCTTTCACTACTGCTAACCAGTCACCCATACAGAACATAGGGGTGGGACAAACACTTCCATCACTCTGTCCATATGATGGTGAGGAGCAGAAGAGAGCAACCCGCTAATCACTTACTTGGGTGCTGAGGAACCTCGAGGCCATGTTCCATCCTCATTCTTCTGCTCTATAACTAGTACCTACAACAAAACAAAATCATCCTTCAAAAACGCCTACAGGCCTTACGTTTTTATACCAAGATCCCAGATCTTTGTAGCAATCTCTTGTATCTTTTGTAGCCCCTGGAATGATGAGTCACAGTATCTGGCCAAAGTTCCCAAAGTCCACTCATGTGACTTTCTGAGTGAAAAACTCTTCAGCCACAATGTATGTGAGAAGTAAAGGAGCGCGATGCTACTCGGAAGCGGCAGATGCCCGTAGCATCTGAATTGGACCCATTTTCCTACCTGCCCCTGGTAGAGCCCAGCGTCCTGAATGGTGCTGTCTGGCTTGTTCAAAGGTTCGAACGTGTTGGTCATGTATTTGTTCCACAGCCTGGTCTCCTTCTCATCAGGAATGCTGAATAGTTTGCGCATCTCCTTCTCAATGGTGTCTGGGAGGAACAAGTTGCACATCAGGCTTTGCTGTGACATCACAATATGGGAGGATCGAGTGGGAGGATCGGTGGGCGCAGCCTGTAAGTCAGGTCTTGCACTATTTATTTGTTTTGTTTTTAAGATTGCCGTTTAATTCACAGGGTCAAACGAAAACAACTATTCTGGCCTCATTAAAAATCGGGCTAGGGTTACTTTCAGACCCGTTATTAACAACAGACGACTGCTAAATATGGAACTGTGAAGAATGACACGAGAGTGGATGTGAAAACGTCTAATAGTTTTCATGTAATTTCATAGCAACCACCTGCTGATATCCCTGAAAGACGCAGAATGCTAAAGGTATTTGTAATCACGCAGTGTCTGCAGCCAAGAAGCGCATTGCACTGCTCCAATAAAAAGGATTTTCTCCTTGCCTAGTTCTCATGAAAATGTGTCAGTAAGACAAGAGAGAGGGGGGAAACCCAGTGCGCATGTAGCTGTCTGACACCTTCCCAAATGAGGCTGACAATGCCCCTGCTGTCTAGTTATTTAGTTGTACAGGACCAGGAGCCTTTTGCTCGTGTAGCATGAAATCCACTGCTCTGTCTGAAGTCAATTTTCAGTGCATGCAAGAGAACACACAAGACAGAATAACTATATGAGTGCGTGAGTGACTTATCTCTCCAAAACCAGACGAGCGCAGAGTCTTATCAAACCCCAGATAGGTACCCAGGAAGTACAGAGTTGTAATGATAGAAACACACCTATCGTGTCGGCTTTGCTGAAGCGTCTGGTGACGATATTGTCCATGTTGCCGTCTTCACATAGCTTCAGCTCGGTGAGGTAGACCTCCACTTTACAGTGCTTCACAAACATACCCTGCTCAACCACCTGTGAAGAACAAAGCAAAGGAGATAAAGGGGCCGTTACAAACTCCTTCAGTTCTGCCCGTTAGCCACCGCTGGCTCAATTCTGGTCGCATAGCAGGTCACACAGCTTGTATGGACATTGGGAAAGGAGTAACCAGCATGGTAGAACCAACCGCTACAAAAAAGAAAGGCATTTCTCTGATTTTCTCAGATACGATGGCCTCTCAAGTCTTCATTCATTAAATGCTTTAATATAAAGAAGCTGTTAATATAACACCAGTAACTCACCATTGAGCTGCTCACTAGGCCAAAAAAATGTATCGGGCATTACAACTACAAGTTGAGTAGCTTGTAATTTTGTTAATAGTTAATAGATCTGAATTTGTAAACATTAAAAATGCACCTCAAATTAGAATACTTCATTCTGTTACAGGGACTTTGATCAGAAAAATAATTCCTTTATACTGATAGTGACTAATAGAACAACAAAAATCTTTAAAATAAATAAATAAATGTTTTCCCTCCCCAAACATAACGAAACCAACGCAGCAGCTGGTGCAAAGGCAATGAGGGTTCAGTACTGCACAATGGCAGTCAATGTGTTAAAACAAGCAAGAGACTCTTAATTTAGCAACCAAGCACAGAGACAGCTGAAGGGTCCAATCCTATTTATTTCACGCAGCCCCTCCACTAATGGCCCAGCACACCATAAGAACAAACTGCCTCAGAGTCTTGGTTCAAACCCTTCACAGTTACTTCCACAGCCAAAGTGCATGAAGTATTATTGTGACTGCTACAACTCTTCATTCAGCCAAACAGCCCCACTCTAGTCATGACTGCAACTCTTCCCATAGTGTTTTCTCTCTCTCTCTCTCTCTCTCTCTCTCTCTCTCTCTCTCTCTGTCTGCTTGTATTCCCTAACTCCCTTTCCCTCACTTTCTGACCTCCGCCAGCATTCCACTTCTCTCAAAACAAGGACACCCCAAAGCAGACACCTAGAATCAGATTCTAGGCCATGTAAAGACCCACAAGCACGCTATATTCCAGTCCACTTCCATTCCGAAGCGGGAGCCCCAAAAGTGAGAAAAAGAAGGAACCTCTTGCAAGCTGTGCCTAGCAGACCGCTCCATGTAGCCTTTCAGTCACCCAGAGGCCCTCTGAAAATAGAAACACACCGGCCACTTGACACCCCTTGCGACATACATGGCAAAAGGGGAGGATCGATCGGGTCAAGAGAAACCCCAGAAGCAGCCATGATGCCATGACTGGGTAAATTTGTGATATCGGAAGTGAGAAAGGCCTAAATGGTCGCTGTGGAGTCAACATAGGGAACGGCCTATAGGAAATCTCTAGGGCTATTTTAAAGGGTCTTTTTGAACAAAAGAATTAAGAAAAACTAACCTGAAAAAATCCAATTTTAAATAAACCAATCCCTTTGCTGCACATCTACAGCAAAACAACGTTTTACATACAAAATAAAGCAAAATCAGAATAAACTTTTATGCTATGAAACTCCATTAACTCTTTATAATGATGTTTTTATAATGACGGCACAGAGGAAAACATAAAATAGTAAAATAAATAGTAAAATTAAAATTAGTAAAATGATAGTAAAACATTTTTTGTTTTACATACAAATTCAGTCCATTAAGTTCACACACAATGGTTTATGGCGTTTTTAACAAACACCATACACCACTACTGATCAATCTTTCATACTAACTTGATTCGCCGATTGCCTTTATCAGTCACATAACACATATCACTCACATATCTGTACACATATTTAGAGTGAAGGAAAAATACCTTTCGGGCGATTGGTTCCTGTCCCTCTGTCAGCCCATACCAACTCACTAACTTATTCCAACCCTCAGTGGGCACAAGGATGTAGTCCAATTCATCAATAAGGTGCTCCTTAATGGCAAGTACATCACCATCTAAAAAACATTGAACAAACAAATAATCGTTAGTCATGTGAATTAGAGCAGAAAAAATGACGTTTTAACATTTATCCATTATTTTTATTATTTTCATTGATTTCAGTGACATTTACGATCAGATTTTTTACTGTAACTACAATAATGTATCTTGTCTTCATAGTGTAATTGTTCAAGCCAATTTTGGTTTAAGAAATATGCTTCAGTTTAGACGTTTAGCTCAAATCAACACAATATTTAAGCATCAGCTAACCTTTAAGGAGGCCTGAATTGTCCACTGGTCCAGGGTAGACGTTCTGATCTCCCATCTGGTACTTATCCCAGCTATCAAAGCCCACATATTTTTTCCACTGTTTGAACCAATGGCTGTCTATTAAGTACCTGTGAAATATCATCAAAATGGCACGTTTGATTGGTTGACTTGATTGATTAACCTAAATAACAATATTCTTGGGCACTTGATCTTGATTCTGGGGTTCAAGCAGACACAGATACCACATCTAAAATGACCCACACCATTCTCTGAGAAGGTATTTATTAGCAGTGACGACTGTGCTACAGCCTGCTACATACTCTGCTTCATTTACTTGGAGTTTGTATACAGCAGCATAATCTAAAAGGTATCCAAATGACTCTAGTAAGGAAATACGGCTAGTGGTTCAAGACTGGGATTTCTGTTTCTGCTAACTCATGGAACAGTGTAATACTACAGTTACTAACTCAGTACAGTTCTAAAGGAGAGAAGTATCGATCATCGTGATTCTACAGATCCTACAGAACAGTTGTAGCCTGCTTACCAAAAAAAGAGCTGAAGTGACATTAGATCACTCACTAAGTTTTAGCCCTAGCGGAATCTCTAGAGCACGTTAAGGATCGAGGCTGAGAACGAGCTAAATGACAGGTGCCTCTCTCGTCTCCGCCCTGAATGGCATGATAGAAGTAACGTTAGCCAGCTAGTTGTTCCAAGCGCCAAGCTCATTGGGTGAACTAATTCACACGTTTTGACTCTTGCCTGCGAGAATATCAGTGATTATAATATCATTTAGTGCCCACAGATTTAATGAATATTATTTATGGAAGAAAACGCGAATCAACATTCGTGCGGGTTATGTTAAACGGACAGGCCAACTGGCTAACAGTGCCGTTAGCTAGCTGTCAACACGGCCTGTGCCACTTTATTTTCAGTTAACCTAACGGTTGACAACAGGCGACAAAGACAGACGGAAGCTATATCAGCCCTACGAACGCTTGTGAGCAAACTCTCACCAAGTATCTCCTTTCCGTAGCTGAGTTTTCAGCAGCGCTGCGACCGCTCCTCTTTGGGTATCCAGATCAGCCGCTCCTCCCTCCGCCATCTTTCCTTAGACATCTCCCGCTGCATTGTGGGATAGGGAGCGTCACTGACGTACGTCAGGCGAACAGACGGGCATGTTTAGCCAATCATAATTCAAATTTGCCTGCGCCTATTCATCAAGCGTCTTAGGGCAGGCTGAGCACTAAACGCTCAGCGTGTTTACAAGAAACGCTTAGAAAAAATACGCCACCTAGAGGTACCAATTGTAGTACACATTATTACTTTGATTCAGTAGTGCTGGGAACCTAAAACAAAAAATAGGAATTATTTCTGCGTATTTGGTTTTTATTTATAGATTCTCAAGCACACCATTTTCTAAGGCTGAGGCATTTATTCATTTTCTAGGCTAAAACTTTCCTACCTTGACGAGCAGTAGAGCGGTAACCGATAGTAATTGTACCTGTTATCTAGTAATACAGGTAATTCATGTACATCAACAGGTACCAAACTCGAATTTTGTCAAGTTTCCAGGAATGTTACCTACACCGTACAGTTTAAATCTAAATTATATAAATATAATATAAATGTCATTTATATAGCAATCTAATGGCTGACCTGTTAAAATTGAAATAAAAAAAGAATTACAACTAACTTTTTTTGAAAATGTTATTATTCGTTTTCATATCCAAGTTCCACCTTCCAAAACCAAGAATTATCTTTGGTCCCCACACTGAATAAAGCAAGGAATTCTCCTTGTGGTCCCAAGCCTGTTCAGTTAAATAGAATTTAATTTTAATTTCATTTTATGAAATTGTTTTCCTCCCTTGCTTCACCCAGCCAAAGCGACTAACGGATTTCCGTTTGGTGTGACATCAGTGAGAGAGCAGCTGGTTGCTTTGGATGAAAGCATGGCAGGCCCCTTTTACTCTTTCCACAAAATAACACGTTTGTGAGCAGCTGTGAGTTGTTTGTACTCTGCTCTGAAAATGCCCAGGTAATCCAAAGTGCTGTTTAGTGCAATATACAAAAGAGAGTAGTTAAGGACTGCGCACTAAAGTAGCCTAAGTGTGAATGGCAATTATCTTTCAAGACTGAAAGATCTTTCACGGCCAGATACAGATCTGCGACGGCCATGAATTTAACGTGCTGGTTTGTAATCCAATAAAAGAGCTGTATATCTGAACCGAATGGACGCAGAAAATACTATGTCCACCGCAGGGCAAATGCTGTCAGAAATGCATCCTGCCCACGAATGTCAATCTCGCTGGAATGCAAATACAATCAAGATATAGGACGTGTTTGCATTACAAAACGCTATGCGTAGGCTAAATGCGTCCTTGACAGCCCAGTCTAAGGTAATCGTGATTAAGGAGAGACGGCCTCACACGGGAAAGATGGGTGTCAGGAACGTAGGATGCAGTGAAGGACAAAACAGCGCTTGAAAAGCTTCGTGAGTGACAGCTACATTTAAACCTCTGCATCCGTCCTCAAGTACATGGAACGAGGATATAAATTATCAGAATAAATGCGCTGGATTGGATCTCCAGAAGAACACGCAGTACTCACTAGTTTTACGTCTGAAACTACAAAAGGCCTAAAATAGATCAGTTAAAGTTATAAAATGATCCTTTTAGAGTAGTTTATCAATAATGGATTCCGACACTTTTAAAGTAGACATTACCTCTCATAACATTACACCAAGGAAGAGATGAAAGAACTAAGGATGTCCCACGTTTTACACGCCACCGTGCTTTGGCACCATGAGTGTGGATGTGGATATGAGGAGACGGGACACCAGACTTCCTGTGCACAGGTGTTTTCTTCCCGTCGTTACACATACGACAAACAAAAACAGAACCAAATGAACAGAACCAGTTGTGCATCAGTAATAACAGATCTGCAGCCTCAGGAACCTCTCCTGAACTCTCCCTCACACATTTCCCCAAATTGTCACACAGAAACACAATCAGGGTTCTTATTCTGTGTGGCAGGCCAAGGTCAGCGTTTCAGTACTTTTGGAAAGACTAAACGCAAGAAGCTGAACTATTTTAAAGACCAAACGTGTTTCTCAGCACACAAATACAATAATCTGAACTATTAAAATCAATGTTTTTATAGCAGCTTAATCTTGATCATTACAGATCATTAATCATGAAAGTTGCCAAGAGGGTAACAATTTCGCTAAAAATCTTTATTTAATCAAGTTAACACACTTTCATACATTCATGCTGGCTTACTTGTATTTTTATGTAACTATTTTTATGTAATTATCTCAGTTCTTAAACTTTACTTACAAAATAAATTGTGGTCCTTTTCCATCATTTGATCAGTCAGGTAGACATTGTTTATAGACATGGCAGCATTTGCATATTGCATTATGGTTGGCTAGCTGCAGTAAAGATGTGCGCTGGAGCATTTGACAGTGTACATAGAGATCCTGTTTTTTCAAGTTACCACAAAGTGGGAGGTTGATTACGGTGTTGCTAGTGTGGCAGTGCAATGTTTAATTAAGACAGTGGCAGGCTCACGAGCCAAGCAGAGAGGATGCAATTCATTTTAATTACGTTTAAGGTAAACAATGGCTGCTTGAAAACTCAACAGTACTTCACAGTATCAAACACTGCTCTACGAAGTGATGCGTTTAGATTCTTCACCCATTTACATTTAATATGAAATCGCCGATACTGTCAGAAGCACAGATCCGAGAGCCGTGAGAGTAATGCTAGGCTATATTCCCCAGAGCTCGGGGCTATATGTAGGGCTGAAATCAGTTCAGTTCAGTTCAGTTCTGCACCAAATTCCTTCAGAAGGAGGCAATCCGGAGCTCATCAGGTCCCCCCCCCCCCCACTTCCAGCTTAAAAAGTTACACGTGGAGAACAACAAAGAAAATCTATTACAATCCACCACGAATATCCAAAAATATGTATTTGTAAAATCTCTCATGTTACATATATTAAATGCTCAAAAAAAAAAACAATCTGGCTTTGTTTCACTAGGAATACTTTTAATAAAGATGAGCAATGAAAACAGCCACATCGAGTCATGAATTCCTTAAAACCTATTTACATCATAAATATATTAACTACATACAGCTAAGTAGGTGCTACATATTGAGTGGCAACTTGTTTATGCACCAGGGATGGACCAACCAAAGCGGAGTAGGTTAGTAAATCCTTCTAGGGTGTTGATGATGGGATGTTCAAAACCATTGGGGCATTGTGGGACACCATAGGTTCAAAATTGTATGGTCTGCGAGTACAGTCATCAACATGTTGGGGGGAGGGGTTATTATTAGGCAGGTTTAAACAGCACTGGACAAGCTATAGCCAGTGTGTGTGCTGGTAGGTTGCTGGTGCACATGTTCATAGCTCTCATAGAAGTGGAGGGAAAAAAACAATTATACAAAACATGAGATTTGAGAAGACTGATGCCCGGCTGGCGAGGATGCCTTTTGGACCGATGATTAGGGCAGGGGTATTCAAATCACAGTTCTCACGTCCTTGGTCCTTGGTGGCAACGTGGTCAATCAGTTATACCAACTGTTCTGTCAGCCATGCATGATCACAAAAGATCTGAATACCCTTGGACTATGGTCTATGGTGTCACCATACCCCTGAATAACCTTGGACTACGGCACGAGATAGAAGTCTCCAGTGTACCATTTGACCAGCTGAGTTTCTCTAGTACTGTTCATCAAACATCCTGATGCAAGTCGTAGTCCATGATTAGAATCCACCCATGCAGACACCCTGACAGACTTCTGCTCAAGTAACATCAACCATCCTTGTTGGTTAGGGACTGTGCAGTGAGACTGAAATTATGCATCACTGTCCACCAATCAGAAAGACCAAGAGAGGGGGTCTGGGTCTATGTTCTGAGCAGGTGTAGTCCAGAGGCTGTTCGGGCTAGCTGCCCTCCTGAGGCTCTGGCTGAGACAATGGAGATAGAGTGTGGGTGCTACAGACGGGGGACGTCACCACCACGGCCTCCACGCCCACTTTTATGCACGCTCCGCCTACTGCGAGTGTCCCGACCTTACGGGAGCAAGCGGAGCAGATGTAGTCTTCATTCTCGGCCATCTCGCAAGACACACCAACACACACCTGATGGAACCACTCATCACATCCGCCATCACATTGAACCCAGTCGACCTGAAAGAGCAAGAGGGGGAGAGAGAGAGATTCAGCCATCACTCTTAGGTTTCACAGACCTGAGCAAACGTTTTTTTTGTTTTACCAGGAGAGGGTAACTTGGCTGGCTAACTAGTCAAGCCATTTCTTTCTGATGACATTCACTTATAATGCTACATAAGAACAAGGCAACAACAAGGCAGGGTCAAGAAACGGATTTCATTAGTTAGTACAAAGCCGTATAGCAGATCTAGAGTCTGTAGGCCCTAATCCACCATAACTTACTGCGAACGCACAATACTACACTGGCATAGTGAAAACTGCTTTTTTTTTGTTTTTTTTTAATCAAGCAAGAAAATGGGGCAAATCATCGAAAAACCCCACAGAACCTTCCTCAGACTGCTCAAGGACGCCCGAGCACCCCTGAAGAAAAGACAAACCCCACCAGAGCAGCTTGTCAGAGGATTCATTTGCACACAGTAGCATCCTGCGTCACCAATACTGCCGTGAGAAAGGACCAAAGGCCTCTGGTGCAGCTTTAGACCGAGGGAGCAGTCCCTCCTACCCTAACCTACCCTCCCCTCCCACCCTCCCCTCCCACACACTAACCTTGTCCTTGCACGGTCTCTGGCAGTTCTTAGCTGCGCACACGGCGTTCTCGTCGTTGGAGTCCTCAGCTCCCGACCAGTCGTACTTGGAGGGGATGTCCAGGATCTTTTTCTCCTTCTTCTTCTCCAGGGCCTCCTTGGCCAGCTCGGCCTTGACGGCGGCCGCCCTCTCCTTCCTCTTCCTCTCCTTCTCCTCCTTGGCGAGGCGCTTGGTCAGCTGCTTCAACTCGCGCGACTTGTCCGGGCCGAACTTCAACTTCTTCTTCTTGGGCTTGCCGCCCGCCTCCAAGACGCGCTTGACGTCTTTGCACTTGGGCCGGCCCTCCATGCCGGCAGCGGCCAGCAGCATCTGCTGCTGCTCGGCTCGCTCCAACTTCCTCTTCCTCTTCCTCTCCGCGTCCTTCACCTTCAACTTCATGGGTTTCTCCAGCAGGGGCTCCTCGGACTGGGGAGCGGAGGAGCACAACGGAGGGAGAGGGAGAGAGAGAGAGATCTGAAACATCTGGACGGTGTTCAGAATGTCGCGCCAAAGAACGTCGCGTGAAAATAAATAAATGGACGCAATAAGGAAACCTCAAATGTGTGCATGAGGAAAGAATGGAAGTTTCGAATAAACCGCACGCCAGACCGAACGAACACACTCTGGCTCCCCCTGTAGGTCGGGACGTGCGTAAGCTCGGAGTGTAGTGCCATGTCGCCCGGCGTCACCGACCCTGCACATCACAGTAGCCCGACGCGCTCACCTCCATGACCTGCAGGAAGCGCTCCTCGGATGGTGGGTGCGTCGCCTGCAGGATCCTCCAGATGTGCTGGGTCTCGTCGAGGGAGACTTCCAGCAGGTCACCCTCCATCATCAGCTCCTCCAGCTGGGCCTTGGCGGACGGGGACAGCTCCAGCACCGGCGGCTCCAGGCTGCGCGGCACCAGCGGCGTCTTTCTGGGCTGCTTGCGCGGGGTGCTTTGGTCTGGGGTGGGGGTATTAGGGAAGAGAGGACATGAGTTGTAGTGGTATGATAACAGCTTTGGTAGGATCAACCATACAACTAAGGCCATCCAGTCACAAGAGGTACAGGATTTATTGCCGTCTTCCTTCAAACATGGTTACATGGGTTTTTTTTTTAAGCAAAACATAAATATGTCTAAATGTTATGTAACATGTAAATTGTGGATCATAAAGTGCAGTAATTTGTCAATTGCGTTGTACGTGTAGCATTGCTCACTCTGGGGGCAAGACTTGGACGCGGAGGAATAGGCGTGCTCTGCGCAGAACGAGGGCGTTGCTGGCCACATGTGACTGACCACTTCTTCTGACTTCACAGGGATCTCCTCATCACAGAATAAGTAGGGCTTTAACTCCCCGGAATCCTAGAGGAAGGGACAGACGATCCATTTACACCGACGCTGCCTTCAGCACCTCTTACTTAAACACTAAGACAGCATGACCCTGAATGTATTTGAATTCATTTCCCACATAACTCTACCAAGAGGGTCAAATATGTTAAATATCTCTCATTTCCCCCCCCCTAAAGGCCCATCAAGAACAGCACCTTCACGTCATAGCCGTAAGTCTCTCGGATGTCCTCGTCCGAGTCGGTCTCCTCGTCGTCGTAGTCCAGGGAGGGCCGGGGGGAGGTGGCCCTGCTGAAGCCTGCCTGCTGGAACGTCTGGATGTGGCCCTGAGAGGGAGGGGAGCACAGCGGTACAACAGCTCCGGTTACCAGCCAGCACCCAGAATGCACAGCAGCAGACGCTTGTGGCGTGCGGCAGGCAAACGCCACCACATACAAGGGTTTGGGTCCTGGTACTTCAGTCAGTAACTGATAAGCCAGTTATAAGCTCTAATATATTTGTACAGCGGTCTTCAGAGCATTAGGCATATGTGGGGTCAGACCTCTAATGGGCACGTTTAGGGGAACTATGGTAGAGAACAACAGAAATCTCGGCGGGGTGGGTCGGGGGTCGTACCTGCAGGTCGGGGTTGGCGGCGGCCTTCTGCAGCTCAGCGTTGATGATCTTCTCCGTCTTCTCGCGCGCCGCCAGCTCCACCATGCGCTGGCTGAGCACGGACAGCTTGGCCAGGGCGGAGGAGAGCTCGTCGGTGGCCAGCGCCTGCCGCGCCCGGTCCTGCCAGCTCATGGCGCGCTCCGTCAGGCACTGCAGGGCCTCCCCCTCGGGCAGCCGCACGGGCAGCTTCTGCAGGGACACCAGCAGCGACAGGATGGTCTCCAGACGGGGCCGGCGGGAGCGCTGGCACAGCGGGCACAGGAACTTGGCCTCCTTGCTGCCCCCCTGCCAGCCGGCCGCCAGCCGCTTCTGCGAGCCCGTCTTGGGCAGGGGCACGCAGGCGCCGTGGAACCAGTCCTTGCACAGCTCGCACTGCAGCATGAAGCCCACCGCCGTCTTGCGGCACAGGCAGAACTTCACCTCCTCGATGCGGTCGGCCATGGCCATCTTGGCCAGGTTGGCGGCGCGCAGCGAGTGGATGGCCTCCACTTCCTGCCGCTCCTTGGCCTTGAAGGCGGCCACCACGGCGGCGGGCTCGCACGCCTCCTCGCCGCCCTCGTCCAGGTCGCTCAGGCTGTCCAGCTCCCCGCCGCGCTCCTTCTCCAGGAGCTCCTTGGCACGCTTGCGTTTGCTCTTGCCCGCGCCGTACACGCCGATGTCCATGCGGGGGCTCAGCACCTGCAAGAGGGAACCCGCTGCATTACACACACACACACACACACACACACACACACACACACACACACACGTGTATGTAAATTCCTCGCTGCGGCTCTGACCTGTAGCAGGGTGTAGGTGGAGTTCTTCTTGAGGAAGGTGCGAGCCGTCCTCTCCCTCCAGGCCCGGGCGGAGGCCACCTGGGACTCCACCTGCGGCAGGGCGTCCAGACGCACGGGAATGGAGCGGCCCCTGGCCAACAGCGCCTCCAGCTGGTCGAGGTAGGCGTAGTTGCTGCCGTTCTGTCATAACACAGAAAGCGAACAGACCGTTAGTGCTACATAGATCACCATGTGCTTTTAACATAAATGCACCAATATGCAACAGTCTGGGAGATCTGATCTACCTGGATTGCCTCCACTCTGGCTGTCCACTCCTTGGCTTTGTGGAGAGCTTCTCGAAGTGCCAACACATTGGGCAGGTAGGCAGGAATGTTCTTGGCCTCTATGACGATGCTTTCAAGGGTGACCATACTGTGGCGTGGTCTGAGATCAGGGAAATATCAAATGCTGTTAATCTCTGCAACGGACGTTTCTTCAGGATGTGACTACACATGCTTACCAAAGAACAAAGGGACTAAAGTCTTCCTAAGTCAGATTTTGGCCTCGGGAAATACGCTGGGGTTTTGTTTGAGTCCTGACATTGGCTTATTATTGGGAACATGTATTATTGCGTAACAGGTAAAGGTGTACAGGCCTCAGGTCATACTAACTGGCTCCAAGCTGCCGACACTGGATTCAGTTTGAAATGCAACCTCCCCCAAACAGAGTCTAAAAAACAGGACCCTCGCCATCAATCCTGGATGCAAACTTTAAAAACGCTGATCTGCCATAATGCCCGTTTAGGAGGTCTGGCTGACGGATCTGGACGATGGTCACCTGGCCTGCAGGCACGCCCGAGCCTTGTCCTCCCAGCGCTCGGACACGGTGAGGATCTCTTGCAGCTCGCCCATGGCCTTCTCCACGGCGTGGTGCGGGGCCAGGCCCACGCCCGAGTCGATGAGGCGCTTCATGAGCTCCAGCGTGACCCTCTGCGGCTCCTGGAGGGCCAGGCGCACCTCGTCCAGCCAGCGTGCCTGCTGGAGCTCCTGCTTCAGCCGCGGCAGCTCGGGCAGCTCCACGTCCAGGCCGGCGCCCAGGTCCACCAGGGACTGCAGCTTGGCCGAGTCGGGAGTCTCGTCGGCCAGAGCCACCTGCGCACGCTCGTGGAAGTCCTCCACGTTCTCCAGCAGCTCCTGGAGAGGAGAGACGGGACGAATGGGGGATCTCTTGACAGGGGAGAGAGCGTCTCTTTGGCTTTAAAGGGGAGGAAGGGGGCGGGGGAGGGGCGGCGGACGGCTTACTTTGACCTGCCGCGCCTGGCTGATGACGCAGGGCAGGCGGAACAGCTGCTCCACGAACGCCTTCAGCTCCTCCACCGTCAGCTTGGTGCGCGTGCGGCCGCTCTCGGGACGCTCCCTCCTTCAAGCACGGAGACCAACGCATCGTGTCAAACGAGTCGGGTCAAATGATCGCCTTCAGACATTCTCGAACTAACCGTCCACCCCCAGGTAAAAAGTGCAGATTACATGTTTCACACCATGAGAACCATTTTCTGGTCTAATGTGGCACGAATGCACGAACGAAGGGATTATGGGATTGGTTTGGCTGGGCTGCCGGATTACAGACTTGGTTCTCTGCTTGTGGCTGAGCAGCAGCTGGGCCACGGAGGAGCAGGTCTCCGCCTCCTTCACCATCTCTCGCAGCCTGCGGAACAGAGCGTTCTCGGGGTACTTCCTGTCCTCAGCGTCCTCCAGCAGAACCTTCAGCTCAATCAGATCTGTGAGAAGCAACAGGAGGGATGAGGATGTGGTATAGTCTGCCTGTGTGTGTGAGAGAGAGAGAGAGAGAGAGAGAGAATATGTACCTTTCTTGTTCTTGTGGTCAGCTCCCATGGCGTCTGTGACCCTCTTGGCCCAGGTGTCATAGGACTGTGCGCGTGACTTCACCCCGTAGAGCATTGCAGGGAACTCGTCCTGATCATACCTGAACCTGCAACGCCCACACAGTTTGTTTTACAACGCCGAGAACCCTGAGCTCACACCCGTGAGTCTGTGTGCGTGCGTGCGTGCATGACCGGCTGACCTTAGGCACTTGTTGGCGAGGGGGCACTCGCACAGTTCGGCTGCGTGGTACAGACACACCAAGCGCTCGGGGCTGCAGGGACACGTCAGCGCGGACAGGAAGCAGGTGGTCTTACATCTGCAGCACTGCCGCTCGTCGTCGGGGACCAGCTCAAACACCTCCTGCTTGGAGCACGGCACCCCCTGTGGGGAAGACGTGAAAAATGTGTTGGTTCAAGTTAATTGCAAGGTTTTCAATGCTTTTAGCGCCGGGTCCTGCAAATTGACAACACCATATAATCATTTTCAGCGTTCTTAGTTTTGTTGTACAAGCAACATTTTGAGTATTTTCTACGCTCTTTACATACATGTGATACTATCATGCTCAATTGCAGAACACTGCTTTGTTTCAAGATTCATCTTTACACAGATTCAACAACACTAGCAGCTGAGTAGCTTGTGTCTCTTATTTTATCGCCACGCTCAAAAGGTTCATTGTTCTTTTAAGCATACGATTGCTCATCTATAATTTCCCCACCAGGCTGCCTACACAAGCATGCTAGCACCCACGTACGTTAAAGCATTTTGCATCTAGAGCATTGTCGCCCCCTCACCATGTCCTCCACGGCTTGCCGTAGCCGGCTCTCCTCCTCCATCAGCTCCCCGAGCTCCTTGTGCACGGTGGCGGCCAGCTCCACGTCCAGGCTCTCCGGGTCTGCCGCCATCTTGCACAGCAGCTCCTCGTGCGAGAAGACGCAGTTTCGCTGCAGGCGGCGGTAGTGCGCCACGCACTGGCGTCCCAGGGGCAGCTGCACAGGAGCGCACGAGCGTGAGCGAGCGGCCGTGCGGGGGGGGGGTGGGGGGTGGTTGTATCGTTTGCCACCCGAAAGCTATTATTCCCACCCAGGAGCTGGAAAACCTAAATCCTTGGAGCTGGAAAACCTTTTTTTAAGGACTTTAATTAAGGCTTATGGAGACATTAATGATCAGAGGACAGAGCGCACCGTGACGCGTCTGTGTTTACAGAATGCGAACGAACGTGGGAGATCTATCAAACGCAAAAGAGTTAGCAGGTCCTTCGAGGGTCAGTCAGCAAGCATCGCCTCAGAAAGGCTACACGCAGGCCTACCCAGTCTGCAGTACAGAAGTTGACAGCTTCAGCAAAATTGTAGCCCTGGTTGAAGCCGCTGTGATAAGCCCTCGGGAAGGTCACCACAAACTCCCCGGCGCACTGGTTGGTCCGAAACACCTGTTAAATAAAATACGCAAACAAACAACTTTTAAGGTTTCGAGGAAGACCAATATCAGAGGTGCATGTTAACACTGTCCACAATCACAAACCAGGACATAAGAGTGCAAACCCACGGGCACGCCGTGCTCCATAAGAACGTTGGGGTTCATGATGGTGACCAGCTGGTGCAGCAGGTCGGGCTGCGAGTCGAACAGCTCCGGGGCCAGTTTCTTCATCACCGACTCCAGCTGCTCGGCGGCATGGGCCGGGACCCCGTACCACGTCTTGGGCTCCCCCCTGACGCCAGGAACGAGGAACACTTCAACCACTTCACTGATTAATCAATGCACGGCTCGAGCTCGTAGCTAAACTACTTCGAACTTTGAGAGCTTGGAGCGTTTTGGCGAAGCTGGGTCAGGTCGTATATTTCTCCTACATTTGTGACTTTACACCGAACCAGCAAAGAGCTGAAGCACTGTACGACAATGCCAAGAGACACGGACCATATACACAACGTTTATGGAGGAGGTCGCAGGAGGTCATAGCCACGCTATTAATGCAATACAGCAACATCTTTGCTACGGCAGCCAATGCGATTAAGGGTTATATGGGCTATCATACCAGTGCAGGTAGTTGATGGAGTAGCTCCAGTGGTCTTCAATGTGCCAGCAGAAGGAAGAGAAGCACATGCCCACATACAGCCAGGGCACCTTCATGCCCGAGATGTCCGCGTTGATGTGGGCGAGCACGGACTGCTCCAGCACAGGCATGTTGTTCAGGTTCCAGCCCGAGTTGGCGTAGTCCTGAGGGGGGAAGGCACCGTCGACACATCGCCGGGGTCAAGCGGTGTGATGGGAACACGTTGCATCCATGTTAAAAGCTTGCTAATCGTCGATGACTTCAAACCCCCCCCCCCCAATCAGAGTGGTGAATGGACATCCTGTTCTCATTGGTACAGGCAAAGACTTTCCGTGACCACGAGCTCCGAACCCAGCTGGAGAAAAGTGAACGCGAGCTCACCTCCTCGTCCCCCAAGAGTCGTCTCTTTCCGTCGCGGACGGGAAATCCGCTGCCCACGTCTTTGGAGCTGATGTCGGCTCCGTACTCAACGATCACGTCCTCCTCTATGCTGCTCACCAGCCTCCAGAACTCCTTCTCCACCAGCTCCGTCGGCACCATCTGAAATAAGCGTCCGCGCTTAAACCGCATTTGCTTTTGCAGATGGGTACAACCATTACCAGCACCGATGCCGTCAGAACTGAGGCTGAACGATGAATGATGAAGAATGATGAGATTTGACCATAAGAGCAAAACACATACACTACACACTGCAGTATATGACAAAAAAACACATACTACACATCGAGGGGTTTTTGGACAGTATTCTAACTAGGTGTTTCCTACACTGCATCCATCTTGGACCTCGCTCTTACGTGAACTGGCATGTTGAAGTAGTCCGACTTGAAGTGATCGGCCATCTCCCCAAAGCTCTGCAGCGTGTACTCCCGAACCGCCTGCTCGAAGCCAAACGCCTCCCGAGGTTTGCTGCACTCCTGCAGAGGGAGATGGGGCAGGGCTCACCCAGCGTAACCGGCAACGCCATTCAATCAGCATCACCCCGAGGCACCAAATACAACATGTGGCGATGTTACAAAATCAAAGCAATATAGTCGACCACAGAGGGTGCAGGTGGAGGTTTATGAAATAAACACTGACGAGGAAGGGTGGGCGGGAATACCTCTGCCACACATTTGGGACAGCGCCAGTCGCCTTTGGGCACGTCTTGAAGTGGTGGGATCAGGCAAAACGTGTGGTAGCTGTCATCACAGCCATCGCACAACAGGAGGCGGTCCTCCTCGTCGCCCCGCCCACATGACATGCACATGTACAGGTCGATCTAGGAGGTTATAGAAGTCGTCTTTCAATTTAATATTCGGCAACAGAAAAGAAACAAAAAGTTGCTCTTGGTCTTTAACAACACTATTCGAAGATTTCCAATTCTACAGAAAACACTATGTATGGAAAACCAACCTAACAATACTTACAAAATTGACTTCGAGAGTTTCTTTGCGTGGACGCATCTTAATTGCAAACTCCTGAGCCTTGAGGTATCTCTGTTTCTTGATGAAGCCATCATCTGTGTTACAAAAGCCCAGGTGTCAAAGCTCAATTCTCAAACCTCAAAGGCTCCTTTCCACAATGAGGCTCCTTTGCCCAGTCTTTCTTTTCCCCCAAAATATAATTTGTGTACACTCCTTCATCTGCTCCGAGCAACTCCTGCGAGCGTGGGGAACTCACCGGCCGGGACAATCTCCAGACCGACCACTGCAGGACTGCTGCCAAAGATCTGTAGGCTTTTGGGCTCTTTGTTCTCCCTCTAAAGGAACGCAAATAAGGTGAAAACTGAACGTGAACATCCGGGAACTGCCCTGGAGACATGCCGCAAAGTGAACGATTATACTGGAATGACAAATGCACTTCCCCAACCAGCACATGCCAAGCCATGACGGAATACATAATTCCATGTGCGATCTAGGCAGCTACAGTAATCATGGGCCTTTTTTTACATATTTTAGGGGTTAAAGTATAACTACTGTCGGCCGGGGCAGGTATGCACTCTACAGTGACGTTGCAGAGGGGTGTGTGTGTGGGTGCGTGTGTCATGGAAAAGCATACCCAGAATGAAAGCTGAAATGTTTTCCTAGATTTCCATTTTTCAAGATGACATTGGGGATAATATTAAGCAACAGGAAGTCCAATGGTAGGCAATATTTAACTGAATATGTTCATTATGTAATGTAACCAAACAACAATATAACCAATACTATAACATCTTTTTCAATTAAACTGATTTAACCAAAAATTAGTTCACAACAGACAGACAGTGGAAACTTGCCGGCCAAGAACCGTTCACACAGCTTAGAAGAAGGAATTTTGTAAGTATGTTTAAAAACATTTTATCTCCTTTGACCTTAACTAGCATAACTGGCGAAAGGCCAATGTAGATGATTGCAGAACAAGACTCCTTATACAGAGGGCTGTCGAGTTCAACAAAAGACACAAAGTAACTAACTCTGGCATTTTTACTTTTGAATCTTGTAAAAAATCTTGTATATCAGAAAACTGACCTCAGACCTCAGGCGTCGAGAGCGTCTCTCGGGAAGATCTTTATTCTGTGACCGGTCGCCCAGACAATCCTGTTCCTTGCCTTCTTTTTCCCTCTGCTTCTCTTCTTCATCATCCTCCTCTTCTTCACAGCCACCCTCTATTCCTTCATCCACGTCCTCGGTTTCATCACCATCCTGGTACAGTTGGTGAATGCCCTGCAGCTTACAGACCCATATTGCTTACTTGAGGTGACATAATAGGAAGATAAAGCAAGACATAAAAAACTTCCAATCCACAGTAGAAAAGTCCACAGCAGAAGAGTCAAACTCACAGACAGGGAGGCTCCGGATTGGAACAGCTCGTACGGGTAGAGGATCCTCTCAAAGTGGGAGCGCAGCAGGGAGCCGATCCCCTTCCCGGTCGGCAAGCCCATGCGACTGGCTATCTTGGTCCATCGCTTATGCTTGCAGACCTCCTCAAAGCCGCCTTCCGCAGACACAATCTACACAAAATGGTTCACAACCTTTTATGCTTCGCCTTATTTCTGGCACAGCAGGGAGTGACAATCTTTTACCAACAAGATGGAAGAAATGGAACCATGATAGGGGAAAAAATGCTATATAATCATATTGATACATATGCTTTGGAGAATATGTGAATAATGTCACCTCTGGAGAATGATCCTCTATCTAAGCAAAGCTCACTATTTTGCTTTAGCTAAGTCGCAGAATGCTATGTGTGATCAAATCCATCGAATAATTTGTCCTGGTCACATGTTGCAAAATGTTAATACTGAACAAAAGTGGAGGATGTGCAGTAGTTGATTTGTCTTGCCTTGCTGAGAAGGTACAAGTCCAGGATCTTTCTCTCCACATGTGGAAAGCGGAGTTTAGAGCCCTGAAGTTCCCAAAACTTGGCGATTTGATCCAAGAAGTTGAGCTTGACTCTGGTAAGGGCCTGAAAGTGCAGTAGCAAATAGAGTGACAGAATAGCTCTCATTTACAACACATCTGTCTCAACTTTAGCATTGTTTTTATAATGTGTACAGAGTAACTCTCTGGAGCAGCCCACACAAAATAAATGGCTGTGATGAAAGGCAATAGGTTTGGTTTATGAAAATTAGGCTAGATCATATTAAGCACATTACCTAAATTCACTGTTAAACATAACTTGTATGCAATGTAAATGTTTTGGCTTTGTATATGATACAAAGGATGCCTTTCACATAAAGGTGCAAGCAAATATGGACTAAAGGGTCATCCGAAAGGAATACCGCACACAAAGCAATGCAGAATCAGTGAAGAACCAGCAAAACACCCTGAACACTGAGCCATGCATGCAAGGGACAACAAAGAGGTGTAAACTGATACAAAAAATGATACTTACCTCGAGCTCATTAAGCCTTTGCACTCGCGGTGTAAAACGGAAGTTGCGCACGTCGCAAGCAAAAGGGGGCTGCCAATCCTTCGAGACAGAAGAGAAAACTGAGCAAGCTGAATGATCCAACTAACTCTGTGTCAGTTGGGAGGTTTTCAGCCTACATCGCTGGAAATTCAATGAAAGACGGATCTTCCGAGACAAGTCACATCACCAATGCATCTAATCCTAAATCAAAGGCCTTTTGTAGAAAAGACACAAGTTGAAGGCTGTATGCTTCTGAAGATACATGCCATCAGAATTAGATTTTGTTTTATGAAAATGTTGAGAACGATCAACAAAATACCACTGTGTATTATTATATACTTAAAAATCAGGCCGGGTCCATAGTGAGTTAACTTACAGAACCCCCAAGTCCCGCAGGTGTCCAAGCCCTACTTCATAATTACTACAAGCCTAAATAACAGTGATAAATATGTATTCATAGCTTGGTATTGCATGCTGTTGACACTGCACCAAAACGCTGACAGTATCACAACAGGTGGGTTACCTGAGGTGGTCGAATCTTGCAGATGCCAGTTTGCTCCGCAATCGGTCGAATCTTGTTTATAAACCCTAATGGATCCGAAAAATCCTCCCAGCTCGGCTCAAAAACTGGGCACTCAGGGGGAGGTACGAATTCGGCGTAGGCAGACATTATCGAAGTTCTCTTTCGTTATTAAACCTACAATTTTCATACATGTAAAAGTACAGAAGCTACGGTCTCCAAGTCCGGTGTGTCACTATTCCACGCATGATTATTTTACAATCTTTAAAAAAAAGGTTGAGACACGAAACTATTTCATTTTTTTCGTCACCACGACTATGGCCTTTAGTACAAGAAAACATCCCATTTCATGCCACGTTCAAATGCGCGACATCCAAAACACTGTCACACCGGCGACATTGTTTTTCAAGGTATTGAAAAGATAAATACTATTTACTATTTCTCCATCATGGAACCAGTGGGCCGAGTTAATTAAAAAAAAAACATACACCACCCCTGTTTAAAACGTAGCTAGCTAAACTGTTTCCAGTAAACTACTAAAGCAGCTAACTACTGCTACAAGCTAGCTCGACAGTCTCAGTGAAAAAAGACACCGGAGTTCATTTACAAAACGCTAACCGATGCATTGCTAGTCGGAAACTAAACGTCCTTCTTCGAAGGACCGGACCAGTCTTCCTACTCCACCGTCCCGAGTGTCCCGTTTAGCCAGTTAGCTAGCCGTACTAGCCACCTTCCTGCGCACCAGCGACATACCGCAGACCCCGTCTAGCAACCAGAACAAGGGGGCTCTGGTCTCCTCGGTCGGTCCTGAAGCAACGTTAGCTCGCTATTTAACTTTACACTAGTTTGTCCGAAAACTACATCCAAAACGTAGCCAACTAGCTACAGAGTCGCAGCCAGGTAGCTACAGCTAGCCCGCTAGCAACTCGGCTCGCGCAGCGTAGCAACGGCGGTAACGTTAGTTTTGGTCATGTTCTAGTACGTTAGCTGGCTAGCTAACTGAATACAACTTTATGGCCATCGTAGCTATACGATCCAGAGAAAAATATACTGTATCTGTACTGTATGCTGTCCTTGTCAGGCTGTGTGAAGCCGTGCCGCTATCTTAAGCGCCTCTCGACTATCTTTGTTGCGCTGACTGCGCTACCGTCGTCCGCCACAAGAGCTAACCCGCTGCCTCGTAATACTGTACTCACTGAGGAGGTGTACTGGGTTATTATTATGGCCGCGTAAAATTCTGTGTATTGTGTTTACATGTAGATGTAGATGAATCGTCGAAACGAATACTGCTGTTTCTTGTGTTCCGGGCAACGAGACATGTTTACACCTAACCATTAACCGATTAACTAGCCACTTTCTCTACCACGATCACCCACCTACAGCCAATATTCGTTTACTACAGCTACATTCATTTACTCTGTAGAACTTAGGTAGACAAAATACACATGTAGGGTGAAATAAATTTAAATAACAAGTCTTGAAAATTAATTGCGATTTCCTTTGTTTGTGATATAACTAGGTTATATGTCTGTTTGATTTTGAGATTTTTACAACTGTTTTTACAACAATCTTGGCGCGTTAATAAAAGTTGACGGGCCAAAAGCATAACTTCCGGAAACGCAGGAATTAGCAAACAAGACGCGCTTTGTTAATTTAGTTATTTGTTTGTTTATTTATTGTGGCAAAAGCAAGCTGTAATTATTGTTGTGCAAACCCTGGTTCAATTCACAGACCAGCGGCAGTACCGCCACCTGCTGAGATGGAGCGTTTTTCTTTTTAAAAGAAATAGCTACAACGAAACCCTTACGTGGTCGTATAATCAAATACATTCTCCTAATATTTTTCTTAGTTGCTCTTTTACCACCTATGCTGCAAACAATGAATTCTTTCTGATTTGAGTTTGAAATGAGCCAATACATTTTGCTATATACCCCACTGTTAAGTATCACATTGAGCATTGGCTATGTAGTGTGTATTGTCCATGAACACACACTCTGTGTTTGGTAAATGAAGCACATAGGCTGTGTGCAATTAAATGTCCTCCTCCCTGTTCTAAAGTCATTCTTTGGACTACATGAATAACAGTAAACATGTAATAATACAATAAACTTGGCAATAAACAATTAACAATAAATGTGTCACTTGATGCCACTTGATGTCATTTGTTTATTTATTATAAAAAAAAACAGAAATATAATACAACCAGTTTCAAATAATCAAACAAATAAAATGGAAAGAGGTGACAATATTTGGTATAACAGCGTTTATTTGCACATAGCAGGATCATAAATCAGGTGGTTGAGTTGGTAGCAAAGCAAATTCAGAGCCAAAAGACGCCACTTTTAAATTGTACAAATCTGTTATAGCTGTTCACATAATACCTAATAATCATCATGGAATGGGTATTCTGGGTGATCACTCCACCTTGACAAAGGAACAAATAATTAGCCAGTACTTAACCAGGTTGTTTTAGAATAATTAGCCAGATCAGTCTATACTGCAACATGTAATGTTTCCACTGATCAAACACACACAAATCTATGCATGCATGGCTTAATAATTACCTAGAGAATTGAATTGCTTGTGGGGGCAAGGAAAACGTAACTATGTGCATTAGGTGGTCTCACCACTACTGCAATAGTTTTGAGATTTTTTGATTTGTTACTTACATGAGCAGCTCCACAAATCGGATATTTTTGTTCAGCCCTTCTATTGCTCTCATTTCATCATCAGTCAAGGAGAAGTCAAATATCTTTGAGAAAGAAAGATAAAGTTAGAGAAAAACTTCACAACAAAGCTACGGTACTCACTTATGAGAGCCTACAAACCTCAAAGTTTTCCTTAATGCGCTTGGGGCTGAAGCTCTTGGGAATGACCACCACACCTCTCTGGACATTGAACCGCAGGGCAACTTGTGCTGTGTTCTTCTTATATTTCTTGGCAATGGCCATCAGAAGCTCATCTTCTAGCAAAGGTGGACTCTTTAAATTCACCCTTTACAATGGGACAGACAGTGAAAGACAATTACTATGCTGCGGTCAAAAGACAGTCCGTTCATAGTAGATCATAGAGGGGCTTCTTCAGTCTATGTGTGTGAAACACTTTATATAGTTAGACTGTATTACAAGGGTAGAAGAACAGTGTATACCAGGATGGATCTCTGGATGTTCCTAGAGGACTGTATCCCACAATGACAATTTCATTCTGCTTACAGTATTGCATCATTTTAGGCTGAGTGAAGTACGGGTGGCATTCAATCTATAATTAGATAATTAGAAAAGAGGAAATTAACAAGAGTTTCTACAGATAAGGATTTTTCATTCCAACAACGCTAACCAGAACAAAGTAACAAATGAACAAGAAAATACTTCAATGTGCTGTTAATTCTACAAACCACAATACTTTCAAGTATCAGCTTATATACACTTCCTTAACTGTGGGGTAATAGTCCTGTGTTACCTGGTTTGTCACAGGTTTGTACTTCAGACCTGGTTTGTTCAGGATCAGTTCCAGTTGCCTCTTGTTGAAGTTAGACACTCCAAGAGATTTTGTCAATCCTGCATCTTTGCATGCTTCTAACGCCTAAAGATAGAAAAAGATGCAGGACACTGTTGGGATACAATGGTCCTTAATCTTCAAACTGCCTGAATCAGCTTCATCAGTTTGAAAACGAATCATTTGCATAAAGCAAGTTTCATATTGCCCCCATTTACTATTTACATTAAACACACATTAAATCTATACAGGTGCAGTAGTAGTAAAAATCATAAATGGCAAACAATAAATATATTACACTCACTCAAAATGGAAGACAAAAGAAAAGAAGGAATGAAAGATGGAAGGATGGACAAATGTACATTTTGGTTCAGAAGAGTTAGAGGTGCTTGTCTTTTTATATTTAGTTGAAGGGCTGGTTAATAAAGATGCAGGTCTGTGAAACCCAGCTGACATATCCAGATTAAAATGAATAAATTGATGTAGAAAATAAGAAAAATACATTTTGAGTAAATATATATGTATTGCAATTTTGAATACACTAGTTCTAATTTTGAACTGCCAGGGCTATAGTGCTGAACTCTGATGTTCACAAAGTGTTTTTCCCATGCACCCATTCATCCTTACTCAGTCAAACAGATTTTACATAAAGGGGTTAAAAAAAGACACCTTAATGTCAGGATTAATATGATGACTGTGTATTAAAGGAGCCATATGTTATTTTTGCAGTTATTCATCTTCACATTACAAAACTGACACCTAGTGGCCAGGATGTCTCAGATATTCTGTATTAAACTCCTGCTCCGTGGAGCATGAATTTGTTCATTTGAGGACCACAAAGCAATTTGATTCTGATTTGATCTCAACTAAACTGGATTTTATATCAAAATAATCACATTCATAAATATTGTTTGCTATGTTTTAGCAGTAAAAATTACTATATAACACTTGTTATCTCACAATCAGAGATTCAACAAAGAGATTTCAGTGAACTATTTACTAGTTGAGAAACAACATAGCTGTGTCTGAAACAGTGTTCTCTTTCACTACATAGTGCTCTATGATGGGATTCTGACATATTGTAGTGATGTTTGATAATATATTGGAGGATATTCACTGCACTATAAATGTCAACAATACGCTACAATAAGTAGTGTTCAAATGATGTACCCTAACAGGCATAAAATCCATAAGGCACTGCATTGTTTGGTTTGAAGAATTGCACACAGCCTCTCCAAAAATGTGCAAAGGACAATGGAGACATATTCAGAGTCCTCACAGTTCTGTTACAAATGTAAATAGCAGGTTAACTGAAGAAATGCTTTATGTTTTCACAGTTCTTTCTGTAATCACATGAGCAGAGTTTAAAGTGAATTAGATTTGATAGATTTTGTATTTATAAGCTATCCAATTACAGAAACAACTGATTGTTTATATTACCTCATGGACCAATAAACACATGGTGATCTTTACCATCTCAGATGTTCTCAGACTTGTTACAATGGACTGTGGTGTAATGTTCAGATTGTTCATGCAACACAGTCTGCCGTCATACAGTACAGAGTTAACATGCATAACAGTGTTTGAAATCACTATTAATTAGTGAAATTCACTAATTAAAAAATCCTCCCAACTCGGCTTAAAAACTGGGCATTCAGGGGGAGGTACGAATTCGGCATAAGCAGACATTATCGGAGTTCTCTTTCGTTATTATATAATAATCTGTTCCCTATAATAGTGCTTTATGAGATTTTTGAATGCAAGGAATAGGATGAAGAGGACATGGTTTTGGACACGCACGCATGTTTGAAAGACACTGGCAGGCCTTTCACCACATAGTCACACAACTGTCTTTTGCCTCTCGGCCTCACATATTTGTGTTTTAATATGGCCATTTTTACGTCACATCTGCGGGCTTGAGCTTGCTGAAGTGGCATGGTGTGTGGAAAGAATGTGTCAAAGTTAACCTTATGTAGTTGTCATTTCTTACCTATGTAATTGTCATTACAAGTACTTAATTTTCATAATTACCTACAAGTATGTTGGTATTTTGCTCAGTAATGTTAAGTTCAACACAGGGAATATAATTAGTACAATTCACTTGACTTTCTTTACATATCAGTAAATATACGTGTTCTTCCTGAGAGGCTTAGGAAATGATTTATGAATAGGTTGAGTAAATAAACTTAAATGGTTTAAGGAAATCAGTTTCCTCAAACAATTTAATATAATCCATCAGGCTTTATAGTGTGCAGTTATTATTACAGATATTAGTTTACTACTGATTTGTTTTATGATATTCATATCAGTAATTATTTAAATAATATTGTTGTTGTTTAACCATAGTGGGACTTAAGGAAAAATATGTGTTTGCTTGTTTCATGATCAGATTTGGTCAAATGCAATTTTGGTAAATATATTTTTTGGTCCATTGAGATTCTTCTTTTTTTTTCCTCCTGGGCCTTACGACCTCTGCTTGAAAACACAAAAAACACAAAACACACTCCACTAAACTTCAAAGGTCACTATAACCTTTGAAGTCTGCCAAGTAGAGCAATTTATATGGTTTAGACCTTGGTCGTCAGTTTGACGACCGCTTTAAAAAGGATTTGTAATCTGTTGAACTTTAAAAGCACCTGGTAAAGCCTTACGATTATATGATTTTTATCCTATACATTTGAAAGAATAATTCAGTTGAAATGTAAAGTTCTAATTAAAACATCTGCTTACCTCCCATGTAGCACAAAGGTCTGTCTCATGGTAAATAATCTTTCCACTTTCATCTTTGGGATAGAAGGTATCTCCTGGCTAGGACAATTGGTTAAAAAATACTAAATATTGGTTCCTGAATTTTCAATTTGCATTATAGAATTCGTGATGAGGACATGGAAAAACCTTGAAAGCCATGGGCAATTCAACAATGTAGAGGTCCACATATTCCAGTTGCAGAGTTTGGAGAGTTCGCTCTAGTGCTGGTCTTACAAGCTCTGGTGGATGAAAAGTGTTCCACAGCTACCACAAAAAAAAAAAAAAGAAAAAAAAGTTGGACTGTAATGTACTGAATGGAGTAATAAGAGCTTTCAACAGTAAACGAAGATGTATAAGCATTCCAGCACAAAAACCTTCTATTTAGTAGTAATTCAAGACGTGCTGAAAACTTTGCAGAACAAGGTTACCTTTCCACAGTAGAAAATGTCCTCTCTCTTGACAGTACCATCAGCGATTTTCTCTTGTATAGCTTGACCCACCTCATGCTCGTTGAAATATACTAGTGCTCCATCAATATGCCTATATCCAACCTCAATGGCCAACTTCACTGATTCATATGCAGTTCCCTTAGGAGTCTATTATAAACAAAATTGTGTGCAAAGCAAAAAGAAAGAAATCTTTGAATATCCTAGAATTATTCATTGATCACTGTGGAAACAGCTGAATCGTTCTCAATGTCAGCAAAAAGCAAGCAAAAACAAACAAACAAAATCATGGAATGATTTATCAGCCTCCTTACTGTTCGAGGGTCTCCGTAGGTTCCAATACCCACGAGTGGGATTTTGAACCCATTACTCATGGTGACAGAGTGACTCTTAGCTGTCAGTGCCATGTTTCCTCTTGAATCTGTGACAACAACTACACTGGCTACTAGTTCATAAAAGAGGGAAGTACCAGTTGTAAGGGTAAACGTGCTCTGCAAGTAAAACCACATTCACAAAATCTACATAACCACAAAGGTTAATTAGTAACAGGTCTGGTTGTTGACCCCAAACATATAACCTCTTATAGGGTGGCTGCTCAGTATATTGTCTTTCACATTAAAATATGAGCATTATTTTCATGAAAACGCCGTAACCTTTCAGTGAATAATTAAAATAAATTCCCTTTCTGCTAGTAGTTTATTTATGATGTGGTGGAACAAGACATCAGTTAACTTTGACAAGAATGTAACATTTAAAATAAGAGGGAGAGGGAGAGAGAGAGAGAGAAGAGAGAGAGCAAAATCGCGTCTAACTACGAAAGGGAAGTTGGACCTCTAACGCTTTCCGTAGCTGTGCGACCGAGGCCTCGCACCATCTGTTGGTTAGCAAGCAGCGATAAACAACATCTCTTTGTTAGCTACATTTCTAGATATGCTTTGTGGACTGGAGCATTCTAAAGATGAATTGTAAATAATCCGTAGATTTACTATATAAAGTTAATTTCTTCATGATATTTTCTGCTGGATCTAACGTTAATCCGTAATTACATTTGTGTGTAGCTAGCTAGCTGGTGTCACGACGAATAGTGGCATTAGAAGCTAGCTAGCTAGCTAACCTAGCCGGCTAACGTTGCTAATATGGACGTGCTTTTTGTAAAGTAGTAACGTTAGTTATGTGCAAATCTTTTTACACTATCCCTTTCTGACGATCTCGATCAAAGAAGGTCCCATGATGATTCCACCATGCTATTGCTGAAGACGACCCGAACCAGAATATTGCGCTCTCTAATGTGTTCTTGTCATTAAATTATATAGCTTAGCTAGCTACTTTTGTACTACGTTGTGTTTGGAAAATATGGAGGAGAGTGGTGAAAAGATCGATTCGGAAGACATAGTGATTATTGTGGAAAACGAGGCGGAAAGTAAACCTATTCAAGAGGCAAACGCGAAGGAAGAAAGCAGCCAGAGTTTGCTGGATATCTGTCCCCTCTGTAAGCTGAGCTTCCATAGCAGGGAACCCAAACTTCTGCCATGTCTCCACTCCTTCTGCAAAAGATGTCTCCCGTCACCATCAAGGAACTTGTTATTTGCCGACCAGGGGGCCAACCACCAGATGCCAATTGAGACCCAAGCCAAACCACGTGCGTTGATTTTAGGTTATTCCGTATTCTGTACAATTTTATTTCTCCATGTTTGCGGCCTGTAGAATGCTGACGTGACCTTATTAATTAATATATATTATTATTCAGCCCAGCTGGGTTTTTAGCTCATTTACGTTAATCAGTAATGTTTTTTTTTTAAATATGTACAGCAATTGATATCTAATGTCTGCTTTTTTTATATTTCCTTTTGACAGTGAACATAATCCGCTGCCCGGTGTGTTATCAGGACTGCAGGGAAGTTGAGGTCTTGGATAACTTCTTTGCCAAGGACACTATGGAAGTGCCAAGCAGCACAGTGGAGAAGACCAGTCAGGTGCTGAAATATGCTCAGTGATCTCAAAGAGCTCTTTGAGTATTTCATTCAGTTACTAACTGCCCCTTCAGTACCTTTCTGCCCCTTGATGAGTGAGCCAAGGTCCCAATTTATAAATTGAGCTTAGAGCTTCGCTTGCGAGGACTAATGGGGACGTGTTAATGTGCATCTCATAATTAGTAACTGCTCCGTTTTATGTGGGGCTTAATGGTCGTGGCACCAATTTTCACCATGCTGTAAAACTGCAGTGGTTGATTGCCTGAGCTTTTTGCTACCAAACAAGCGTGACTTGTGAAACAAGAAAGCCAGTCGGCAAAATATGTTCACTGGCAAGAAACATACAGACGTACGACAGGTTTGATTACAAACAATAATCATTCAAATAGGGCATGCGAACATGCATGCAGTTGATATTTTGGGCTTGTTCGGTGGTTTGAGGAAAATATGCATGTAACCGTCACATGTAACTTGACTCATGATCCCAATGCAGAAGTCTTACATCACACTGAAAGTTTTGCACTTTTTTTGCAGCATTTTGCTCTACGGTATGACGAACTTGGATTTGGCCTTTTAAATTGAACAGAACTGGTTCTGTCTGTCTGGGCTCATTTTCTTGCTTAACTTTCTCTCATTACACTGGTCCCCCTTTTGCCTACAGCTCTGCATGAGCTGTGATGATAACACGGAGGCGACTGGCTTCTGCGTGGAGTGTGTAGAGTTTCTGTGTGTCACCTGTATTGAGGCTCATCAACGTGTGAAATTCACCAGGGATCATACCATCAGGCAGATGGAGGAGATGTCTTCAGGTGTGTCCTCCTTAGCATTTCTCTTATCAGCAGTGTGATAAAAAGATTGTAGAAGAATTACATAACTGAACCATATAGTATACATCAGCCTTTCATGATGTTTCTTGGTGTTTCAGCAAAAACACTAAAATAATTGTTGGTTACAGAGGCAATGGGTGCTTCCACACAGAAGCCCGTTTTCTGCGAGGTCCACAAACAAGAGCCTTTAAAGCTGTTCTGTGAAACGTGTGACCGCCTCACCTGCAGAGACTGCCAGCTCCTCAAACACAAGGACCACAAGTAGGCTGCTTACTCCATCCCCTCTTGGAGCTTTGCTTGCGTCTTTTGCTCTGCTCTCTGGTTTAACTCGAGTCGTGGGGAACCGGCTTCACTTGCAGTTACCAGTTTCTGGAGGATGCTTACAGGAACCACAGGGAACACCTGGTGAAGATGACGGGCCAGCTCCAAGAAAAAAGAAAGGCCATTGGAGAGGTTTCCGACACAATAAACAGCGGGTAACTTGCCTTCCTGGAGCACACCTTCGTACGTTGACATAAGACGGGTGTCTGTCAATCAAATGAGATCGCACCTAATGTTTGTCCCTTCTTTCTGCAGTCTTCATCAAGTGGACGAAAACCGCAAGGCTGTCGCCAATGAGATTAAAAAGGCAATCTGCAATCTGATAATGGAAATAAACAGGAAAGGGAAGATCTTGATCAATCAGCTTGAGGTAGTGGTTAAATGTTCCAGTAATTGCATTAGTATGCGCAATTAGTAGCACTGGTGCAGTGTGTGGTTAACTCCTGTCTATTTAGGCACTGACGAAAGACCACGAAATGGTTCTGAAGAAACAGCAAGAGGATATCTACTCCCTCACCAAACACCTCGACCATGTGATCAGTTTCACAAAGTGGGCGACAGCCAGTAACAGTGGTACAGCACTCCTGTACTGTAAACGACTGGTAAGTAAACAGCCAGCAGTTTAGCACTTGTTGATTTTGCTTCTGGCAAAACTTCTGGTGTTACTTTTGTTTCTTGCTCCATTCTCAGATCATGTATCAGATCCAATACCTCCTGCGGGCCAAGTGCAACACCTCCTATGTTCCTCAGAGTTCAGTTCGCTTCCAGTGTCGGTCTGCCTTCTGGGCCTCAAATGTCGATCTTGGTAAGACTGCAGAATACCTTGTTAAGCTTATTGAGAAATGGTGGATGTGAGGAGCATAGTTGGTGTATAGTCTTAGAAGTCTGGTTCATTTGGTGAAAACTTGATTTCTTGAGGCATGTATGCATTTGAACTTTCGCAGGTTCTCTACTGGTAGAGAAGGCCCCAGTGCGCCAGCCGGGCGGGCCGCAACCGTTCCCTTTCCAGCAAATGAACGCCGGCCCAAGGCCGGAGGGCCACGCAGGGCCCTTCTCGGGGTCCCAGGCTCAGCAGCACCAGAGACAGAGCACTCTGGCCCAGCTCCAGATGCAGGTGGAGAAGCTGGCGCAGCACCCCAACCGCCATCTCTCACCCAATCACTGGTCGTGGGGTATGCGCCCCCCTGGGCAGCCGATGCCCAGCCGGCCTCTGCAAGGGGGCTCCCCTTCCCAGACTCTTTCCAGCATGCCTCAGCAAGCCTGGAGGTACGGCGCCCCGCACCTCAGTACAGGGAGTCCACCCACTTTGCTCCAGAACTCCAGCCTCCCCCAGCAGGTAAGAGAGCGTGGCCGCACTCCGAGAGATTGTGAAGTTTGTGCTTAATTCCATGTTTGTGATTTATAAGACATGGAGAGTTTGAAACTTGCGATGTTTTTTTGTTTTCTTTTTCCTCAGACTTTGAGGGGTCTCATCAACAATTCAAGCTTCCCTCCCAAACCCATGGAAGTGCTGCAGGGTAGTCCACGGTACTCCCAGAATGCACCTCTTTCAAGTGCTGGCCCCCTGCCCTCTCAAGCACCTCTCCTTCAGGTAGGAAGGCCATGCATCTCAGTCCTAGTAAACCTGTATCAGATGTGTTTGCTGATGATATTATTTTTGTCCTCATATCCCACTAACTTGGTTTTGTGTGTGTTTGTCTTTGCAGCGAAACATGATGGAAGCTGCATATCTCAGCAGGAGGAGTGAGCCCAGTAGCTCCTTGTCTTTATCTGCCCCTAGACCCAGTTATGTCCCCAACCTGCCCCCCACAGTTACCGACAGACTTGGTGTGTGTGTTTTACCAAAAGCCTGCTCATTTTTGGGCAGCCATCTGAAGATACTTGAAGTGGAATATGTGTCCCATTATTATGGAAATAAAAATGTTTCTCCTTCTTTGTCTGCAGTACCAGGAAGTCAGATTTCTCCCATGTCCACTGCTCCCTCAACTGAAGTTAGGGCTGGGTAAATGTGCTGCTCACCTTGCTAACGCTTGTCCGACTCCGTCACGCAGTCGCTTTGCACTTAACATCTGTTCCAATTGTGTGTGTTCTGTCTTTCCTGTGTGAAGTGCTGGTGCCTGGAAGCGCTCCGAGCCTCCCCCGAGTGGACCATCGAGCCTCCCTACCAAGAGGAGGCGGAAGTCCTCTCCGGGCCCCGTCATCGTCATCAAGGACGAGCCAGAGGATGACGACGATGTTCATTTTGTAAGCTTCCCCATCGCAGAGCGTGCTGCCGAGGGCCGGACTCGCATGTCTGCCTGATCCTGATGCCCCCCCCTCTCAAATCAAGCCCCGCCCACCAAGGCGTCTTTTGTGCCCGGTCCTCAGGTCCGGACCACCACCAAAGCCAGCCTTCCGGACAGCACTGGCGTGCAGTCTCAGACCCCGCAGCAGGAGTCTCCCCCGGGGGAGGAGCAGCAGACGGAGAGGACCCCCGAGCCCGAGGAGGACCCCAACGAGGACTGGTGCGCCGTGTGTCAGAACGGAGGAGAGCTGCTCTGTTGCGACAAGTGTCCCAAAGTCTTCCATCTTAGTTGTCATATTCCCATTCTCACTGCGTCTCCAAGGTATGGTGTATGGTTATTTTATTCGTTGTCCCCCCCATAGTGCTACTATGTTTTTTTTTTGTTGTTTTTGTTTTTTTTATTTAAAAAGCCAATACCAGATAAAGCCAATACCAGTTGTAGATGAATCTGTATCAGACGAAACTACTATTACAAAGTTAATATCATAACTGTCTTTATGTAACTTGCACACTTCCTAAAGCATCTTTAAAACATCCTTAAACAATGGAACGGAAAACGGAAATATTTCTGTCAGCGATTTTGATCATTGTTATGTAATATAAGTTTGCATAAGAACCCTGATCAGGATTAAATTTAGGACTGTACTTGACCTGACCTTATATGAGAGAAGCAGCTTTAAACCTGCAGTGGTACATTGGTAGGATGCCATATCTTGGTTGCAAGAGACTACCAGTCTATGTTGTTCCGTGTGTGTGTGTTTCTCTCAGCGGTGAGTGGTACTGTACATTCTGCCGTGACCTTAATGCGCCTGAAATGGAGTACGATGTGGATGGTGGCGGTGACTCAAAGCAAGTGAAACAGGACCCGGATTCAGACACATTCACACCCATGGACAGACGAGTAAAGCATACATTTCTAAACCCCCACTTTTTATTTAAATTCAGATTTATTGAGTGTACAGGTCTCGGTACTCTTCACTTTATCAAATTTCTATGTTCTTATCCTACAGAAATGTGAGAGACTGTTGCTTCGCATCTACTGCAATGAACTCAGCACTGATTTCCAGGATCCTGTGACGCCATCGGTATGTTGACCCAGTTGCTCAAGTTCCCCAATAATCTAAGTTTACACTTTAAAATCATATATCAGAGTCTTGTTTGGCAGTCCATGTAGAGCCACACCCTGAATTGCCTTCCTTCCTTAAAATCATGTGTGAACCGGTAATGTTGTGAAATGTTGCTTAATAATCTCTTTTTTTAGTCCATGCCAGAATACAACGAGATTATAAAAACCCCAATGGACCTGTCGAAGGTGAGGAGCAAACTGGAAGACAAACAGAGTCCTGGCTACAAGAGCACTGATGACTTTGTTGCAGACATGAGGCTTATATTCAAAAACTGTGCCACTTTCCACAAGGTATGATGACTGAATTTTTCTCCAGACGATAACTGAAATTTTTTGGTAACTATAAACGTAAAGTAAAATGGAACCTGAAGAGTTTGTGTTTGTGTGTGGGTCTTGTTTTAGGAGGACACAGAGATGTCAAGTGTTGGAGCTAATCTGGAGAGTTATTTTGAAGAGCAGTTGCGGTTGCTGTATCCAGACCGCACCTTCCCCGACGTGAAGGAAGAGAGTGCTGCTCCAGAAACACAAGCCGCAGAACCAGAACCGCCGGCTCCAGAACCGCCGGCTCCAGAACCGCCGGCTCCAGAACCGCCGACACCAGAACCGCCGACTCCAGAACCGCAGACACCAGAACCTCCGACTTCCAGAACCGCAGGCTCCAGAACCGCAAGCCGCAGAACCGCCGGCTCCGGAACCGCAGGCTGCCGACGCCCCTTCGTCACCAAAGGGCACCTCCCCAGACGAGGAGCCTGCAACAGAGGAGCCTGAGGAGCCTGCAACAGAGGAGCCAGAGGAGCCCGAGGAGCCTGAGGAACCCACCGGTGAAAGTCTTCCAGAGGGAGAGCCTCAGTCTGAAGACCCTGCTGAAAACACGGAGAGCGTGGAGAATCCAGAGGCATGTGGCAGTGCCGCAGATGCAGCCGAGGAGCTCGTTGGCAAAACTGATCAGGATGGTTAATCAGTCTACCTGGGAATGCTCCGCCCTTTTCACAGTTTGTGTGTGTGTGTGTGTGTGTGTGTGTGTCTCTCTCTCTCTCCTCTCTCTCTCTTTTTTTCATCTCTCTGTCTGGAGCATGAAATTCCAACTACTTTTGGAGATCATACAGTGTATTCTGCAATAATAATATTGTATACAAAATTTGAAAAGAGCAATACAGCTCCTTAGATTATGTAAACAGGCACAATAAATGCTAATGTATAAAACCAGTAGTATGAATTACATTGTATGTTAATGACAAATACAAGAGAAAATGCAGTGGGTGTTGGAAGGAGCAGCATTAGTTAAACTATGATACGAACTATACACCTTCCCAGAATATGTATGCTTACAATATGATGTTCCAACTCCAAAAAAATTAAACATTAGAATGGTTTTAGGTGTATTTATTTGTGTAGTATTAGAAGTATTTATTTGTCCTAATTTGATTATGATCTGGTGCTCTGGAGAAGAGCACACTAGAAATAAATTCCATGAACTGTGGAGTTTTGTATAATGTTATTTTAATCCAAAAATGTATGTGTTAAGGGGATGGGGCAGACGTAGTGGGGCTCTTAGGTACAAAAGCATTAACCCTTATTCTTAGTCATATAAACTTTGGGCTGTTTTCTCCGGAGCCACTCTTATGCCCAGTCGTAGGCTGCATACTAATCTTCGAAGCAGCATCCACATAGACCGTGTTGTTCATTGTGCAGTCTGTGACACACTGGTGCCCCCTGGAGGACAGTGTTGCAGCCTGCGAGTGCAATCCCGACATACACTCAGGTTTATTCGAGTTAAACAACATTGCATTGGAATCAAGAGTTCTCAGATGTGAATAAATTTCATTTTTTTTCTGCTTCACTGTGAGTCCCTTTTTTAATGTGTCCGCGTCCTTTTGTCTGAAACTTCGAGCCAGGCTCGAACCCGAAACTTCAGCTCCAAGACAAAGATAGGATTCGTGGCTGCAAGCTATCAGCTGTCCGATGTTTCTGGAACATCGTTCCTGAAAAGCACTCGTAATGGTTATTCAGAGATTGAGTCATACCTGATTGTACCGCGTCAGCCATGGCAGAACACTGGTATAGCTTGTGCAAGGTGACGTGTTTGACTAATTTGTTTTCACTATATTAACACTGACATAATTTCTTAATGGCCAATGTTCCATAATAATTTAGAATATTTTTGGTCTGTCTCAGACAGAGATAATTTTTAAAAGAGCATTTTTTGTTTTTACAGCAGTCCCAAATTCAGCTATGTTGCATCATATGCACACACGTAGGCCTAATGGTGAACATTCATCTTGACCGACGTCAAAAAGGCTTAACTGGGCTCACATTCTGAGCGTAGAGAACCACTTCGTTATTTGCCATCTTTAAGAACCGGACTGACTGTTACTCAGAAAGATTCAATTAAAAGTTGATGTAATTATTGCATTTCTATACGTTTGCATATCTATAGTCGAGAACACGATCAAACATTTTTAAAGGACAGTGCTAGCTCCACCCAACCTTCGATAAGCACCGAAGTGATAACTGCCGCTCGCAGGTCACGCTCTTTTCCAGTCGCCAGAGCGGATAGGAAGCATCCTGTATCAATCCTCCAGAAAATCTAAGAAACAGGAAAAGACAAGACACAAAAAAGGCAAACATTTGAAATGGGTCCCCAGTGGATTGCGATGATGTACACTTTGTTTGGAATTATAATTGGACGAGGTATGATTAAATCGACTTTCCCCCTCTGTATTGTCTAGATAAAGACGTGATTAATCAATCAACTTAAAGGCAGTTTTCCGTCTAGACAAAGGAGGAGAATGTGTCAATTTATGTTAATATAGAATCAAACCGCATAAATATGGTTGTTACTAATTAATTCATGGTTTCACAGTAAGGTTTTTGAGTTTTTGCAAAATGGGGGTGGCAATCACATTTTCAGGGAAATAAGTTATTAAGATCTGTAGAACAGCAACTGAGCTAAGCATGATATATTATTTTTCTCTGTAGAGCTTGGCAGTGTGCCGATGTCTTTGCAAGAATGCTGCGACAATGGGAGGGCCTATGGGCGGGGCTATCAGCACTGCGGCTCCCTTGCCTATGTGTCCCATTCCTCTCCCTGCAGGTATGTAACACCTGGTTTGATGTCCATTACAACCTTTCAAACCACCATGGCGCTAATGGTGTTATTTTTTACCCTCTCAAATATTTTAAAACAGGTGTCTCACTGTGGGAAATAGTTATATCACACAGCAGCATCAGAGTTTAATAGTACCACACTTTCAAACTCAACTATGCAGTCTACCACAGTAACAATAGCAACTGATTGACTTGTATTGATTTTGATTGGTTGTGATACTGCTGCCCTTGGAGTCCTCAGAGTGTAAAAGCACGTGACTACAGGTTTTCTGAGGCACACCTCTTCTTCACACACGCTTCACACACGTTTCATGTTACCTCTGTTTTTGGTTAAATCATTCCAGAAGTAAAACACACTTCCTATGTGTTACCAAAATTGTATTTTCCCAGGCAGAAATAAATAAATAAGATGCCCCTCACTGTTTCCACTGAACAAGTCACTGTTACACACTCGATACATGGTGTCGCAGTACCTTCTAATTAAGGCCGTCGAGAGACGTGAATATTCAGGCGTGTAACGCTGTCACTCCTCTCCGCCGCGCCAGGTTGGCGCAGGCGTTGTGCTGCGAGGCAGCGGTTCAGGATGACCTCTGTGCGACGGGGGTGACCTCTGCCAGACGACGCGGAGGGTGCGATCTCTCTTCCTTCCAGGGAAACCTCCGGGAAGTCCAGACTGCCAAGGTGCGAGTTTACATGTGGAACGTGCTGCAAACCTTTACAGCATCCTCTGCACGCGGATCTGTATAAAACATGGTACACTATGTCAGCTCTGCATGTCTTTCCCGCCCCCAACACCCGCCGCGCCCCTCCGGCCCAGACGTGTTGTGAATGCTGCGAGTTGGGCCTGCTGACGCAGAGGGAGGGTCGCGGCTGTGAGCTGCCGGCCGCGTTGAGCGCCCCCTGCTGGGCCACGGCCCGTGCCTGCTGTCAGGATGGGCGTCGTGGTCCAACCCCACTGGCGGCACCAGGTAAAGGTTGCTTGGTTTTCCTCATAGCTATGTGAGCAGGCAGGGGATTGGCTGTGTGGGCACGAGAATGTGTGTGTGTGTGTCTATACATGACTGCCAAACCCTTTACAAGTTTACTCTGAATCAGTTAGTGCAACCATTTGTGTTTCTCAGTGGCACTGAATGACACTGGCCCTCGCTATGGAGGAAACCCTGAGAGCTCTGACTCGTGTGCAAGTAGGTATCAATCTCTAATTTACCTCCATCACTCCTGTTACATTACCAGTCTGTAGAACGTCCGATATCGCAACCTGAACGATGTCTTGTGCGTTCGATATCAGACGGCGTCGCCAGATGCTCCCAGCTGTGCGTGGGAAACGGCTCCTGCGCCTGCCTGCCAGGGTACCGTCTGGGGTCCGACGGTCACAGCTGTGAAGGCAAGTTCAGCGCCTTGCCATCCCGTCTGCCGTGTCCGCTGACCATCGAGTCAGCGCAGGTCATTCGTCTCCCTTCCCGATCGCCTCCAGATTACAACGAGTGCGTGGCGGGGGTGCACGTCTGCAGGGTGGGGGAGAGGTGCATCAACACGCGCGGCTCCCATCGCTGTCAGAGAGAGGCTGACTGCGGCACGGGCTACGAGCTGACAGACGCCAACGCCTGCCGCGGTTAACGTCCGCGCCGCCCATGCCCCCACGCCGGCGCCACGGATGATGCCGGCCGGTTACAACGTTTAAAGGCCCCGTGTGTCTCACGTGTGTCTCCTTTAGACATAGACGAGTGTGCGACGGGGACGCACAACTGCGGCCCTGCGTTCACGTGTCGGAACACTCCCGGGTCGTTCCGCTGTCGCCCGCGGCAGCAGTGTGGGATCGGCTTCGTCCAGGATGCTGTTGGAAGCTGCATCGGTCAGAACATCCAGATGAGAACATTACACCACTTTGTACCATAAAGCAACATTATATCAAAGTATCATTATATGAATAGCATAATACTATTCCAATAGTCATTATATTAGTACCCACTAAATGATTTTATTTCCTTTTAGAGGAATGTCTGAGAGGCAGTAATCTCTCTCTCTCTCTCTGTCTCAGACATAAATGAGTGCATAAGTGAGGAGAGCCCATGCCAGCCTGGACACTCATGTATTAACACCGTGGGTTCCTACGTCTGCCAGAGGCTCTCAGTGACCTGTGGACGTGGATATCACCTGAACAAAGAGGGCACTCACTGCTCGGGTAAAGGGAGCCGGGGTTATTCCGAAACGATGCAGGAAAGCCAGGGTGTGAATATGTCGGACCAGGCATCTGTCCGTTCTCACGTTCTCCTCTCTCATTGGCCAGATGTGGACGAGTGCGGTGGGCGTGGCGCACCCTGCCAGGGCCACAGCTGCGTGAACGTGCCGGGCTCCTTCCGCTGCGAGTGTCGCTCTGGTTTCACGTTTAACAGCGTCAGCCGGGTGTGCGTGGGTATGTGCGGTGTAACTTTTCCACATCCCTCCATACGTTAGACACGCTGTGGCTCACCTGCGCCTCCTTCTGGTAGATGTGGACGAATGCGGGAGCTACCCGGGCCGCTTGTGTGCGCATGCTTGTGAGAACACTCCCGGGTCTTACAGGTGCACCTGCCGCGCGGGATTCAGGCTAGCCAGTGAGGGTGGGAACTGTGAAGGTGGGTGGAGTTACACTGTGGGGTGGGCGTGGCTCGGCTCAGAAGAGCTGGTGCAGGCTCAGCCTGGATTTGTCCTCTCCAGATGTGAACGAATGCGAGAGCAACCCGTGCAGCCAGCAGTGTGCCAATGTCTATGGCTCCTACCAGTGCTACTGTCGCCGCGGTTACCAGCTCAGCAACACGGACGGGGTTACGTGTGAAGGTATAGGACCCCAAGCATTCTAGCAGCCGTTGGAGAAAAAAAAAATTAAAATTCCTGTGATTTTGAAGCTTTATTAATATTAATACAAAAATGAATAAAATATTGATATAAATAATTATATGTAATTGTTCAGTCATATGCAGATTGCATTTGTTTGAGTGTGTGTTCTGCTTTTTAGATATCGATGAATGTGCTTTGACTTCTGGGGGTAACATTTGCTCCCACCATTGCTTCAACACACCCGGCAGCTTCCAGTGCATCTGCCCCCCACTGGCCTACACACTCGCCCCCAACGGACACACGTGTCGGGGTAAGAAGAGGGACACCACGCCCTCATTCTTATATTTGATTTACCGCTTCTTCTCCGGCATCTGCTGTAGGTGGGTCTGTATTGGCCTGAGGCCAGCTTAGCCGCGTGAGGTTGCGCGGCTCATAACAAAACCTCGTGATGATGTTGTGCAGATGTCGACGAGTGCGCTGCAGGGACCCACAACTGCTCCACCGAGCAGAGCTGCTTCAATGTGCATGGCGGTTTCCGCTGCCTGTCCTTCGAGTGCCCGCCCCACTACCACCGCATGGCAGATGGGTGAGTTGCGAGTTAAGTGTCAGGGGGAGGAGCTGTGATGGAGAGGAGGGCTAGGGGGAGGGGTGAGGTGAAGGGGGAGTGTCAGGGGGGAGGAGCTGTGGTGGAAGGAGGGCTAGGGGGAGGGGTGAGGTGAAGGGGGAGTGTCAGGGGGAGGAGCTGTGGTGGAAGGAGGGATAGGGGGAGGGGTGACGTGATCCTCACTCATGATCATGATTCAAGATCACTCCAGCAGATTGGGAAATCATAACTGAAAGCCATTATAAATACATTATTAGGCCAAACAAACTTTTTGACCCCATTGGAACACCCTTTATTGTGCTTTATTTATATGTGCTTCCAGAAAAAGTTGGAGTGTGTCCTTGGAAATTTGTGTCCATTTAGCAAAAACAGCATTGGGACGAAAAGACAACATTTATCTTAAAGATGTTGAGTGGGGTTGAGGTCAGGGCTCAGTGCAGGCCACTGGAGATCCTCCAGTGTCTTTATGGACCTTGTTTTCTGCACAGAATCACAGTCATGATAGAACAGAAAAGGTCTTTCTGCAAACAGTTGACACAAAGTTGTAAGCAAATAATTGTTTCAAATGCCATTACTCTTACTGGAACTAAACACTTGATCAGCGGGTGTAATGACGGTAACACATTGAAGAAGGCCAGTGTGTCTGGGGTACGTTCTGACTGAATTGTTTCTCATTGTTGCTTTATCTCGAGTGTTCTTTTATGATAACCTAATAGGGATTTATCGATTTGGTGAATTCATCATCATCTGTTTTACAATTTATGTTAAGGTAGCAGAGTCAGCTGACTCTTCCTGAAAGGGAATATGTGAAACAATTAAGCGCGAAGTATGTTATAGTGTCTAGACTTCCATTCTATTGTAATTACTATGCAGAAACTGTTTTAGATTTTCAGCAGAGTCCAGAAGTTGCATTGTACTTTGAGCTGGCGGTGTGGTATGTCATGGTCAGAGGTAATCGCTGTAGAGATCACTATAGTTACCACTGCTGGAATGCAGTTTTTACCTCACCCGGCGCACGTTGGTCATTCCGCCCCCCTTCTTGTTGTCTCCTCAGCCGCTGTGAACGCATGCCGTGCCGTGGGAATGTTGCATGCTTGTCTCTGCCGCTTAAAATCTCCTTCTACAACCTCACGCTTCCCACCAACATCCCCACACCCGCTGCCGTGTTCCGCATGGGACCATCTGCCTCGGTCCCCGTGGACGACGTCCAGCTTGCCGTCGTGGACGGTGATACCGAAGGGTTCTTTGGCGTCGAGACGACGGGCAGTGGTGTGGTGGCGTTTCTGCAGAAGCCGCTGGCTAGACCACGGGACTTCCTGCTCACACTGGAGATCAGACTGATCCGTAAAGGCATCGTTAGCCGCTTCGTTGCAAAAATTGCAGTGTTTGTCGTTAGCGGCTCGCCTGCTGTGCCCCGCTTCGAGTCAGATCTCTGACTTCTGTACTATGTGTACTGTACTTTTATACTTAGCGTACATACATACTTCAAACTCATTAAGACACACTTAACAACTCCATAAAGTACCCTGATGTGTTGCTACCAGCTTCAATGGGCTTTGGAGGTTTTTAGACTTCCTGTTGTTTGACTTACATTTTAATAGTAAATTCTGGCACATCATGTAAACTGTGCTATTAGGCTTACAATATTATATTTAAGCTACACATTTGACTGGCACAATTCTTTTACTGAGCTATAAAATATTACAGCTTCATCCAAAAATCAACACTAATTGAAGCATACAGGTCAATTTAAATATTACAATATTACACGTGGTTTGACAAGTCACATGTAGGCCTTTTGTAAATCTAGGCACGATTCCTATTCTGACATATTTTAATACTGCCAAGATTAGATTTTGTCCAGTAGATGGTGCTGTAGCGCTTAATCAACCGCTCTCCTGAACAGAGACGAGAGGCCATTTTCTGGTGGTTGAATTTCGCGTCAAAAAATCTACGACCGCTTCCGGGTGATGATTTTTGAAATATAAATACACAATTTCTCAACACTCATTTGGACTCAGTACACATTTCATTCTCAGATGGCCTCTTTGGTAGCTGTACTCTCATAAATATTTAGAACATTGCTGCGTGAATAGAATATGATCTATAGACCTAAGTGTAGTATTGAACAGTGTACAGCATACTGGAGCTAATGTATTCCTTTCTTCATCTACTCAAGTGCTTATTAAAGCACATTGGGAATGGTGATATACAAATGTTCCATCTGAAAAATACTTTGAGTTATGAGTTATCATTGTTGCATAAAAGAAAACAATCACTTGTCATCATACACTACCTTTATTTTGCTTATTCACTGCCATGATATCAACAAATTGAACAGATTTATCCTTGCAAACGAGTTGCAACATTTAAAGGGATGAGGTTTGAACACGTGAAACACTTAAACGAGCTGCCCGAGGAAAATATCATCAGCGTTGGCAGCTCGATGTTCTTCTCGGAGAGCTTAGTGAGGGAGGCGAGTAAAGGTTACACGTCGAACGGGAGCGGCCGCGGCTCATGCTCGTGCTGTTCGGCGTTAGGCGAGAACTGAAAACGCAGTGACGAGACCCGAGTCACATTCACCATGTGGGAGTAATTAAAAACCAAACGGTGGTGCACGCAGGAGAATGGCGCTGGTGGGTCACGTGAAAGACTTGATCGGCGGGTGTGATGATGACAACACACTGAAGACCAGTGCGTCTGTAAAAGGGCCTTTAGGGTAGGTTTATGTCACTAGGAGCAGGGCTGGCATTATTGTTTCTGTGAATAAAGGTTTGCTTTATCTCGAGTGTCCTTTTAAAATATCCTAATAGGGATTTATTGATCTGGAGAATTCATCATCATCTCCAGCTAATAAAGATTTTATAAGGATACTGGACTATTGTAGAATGTCTTCTGGGAAATTGTGGGGTAGTTTTTGTTTGCATGAATAAGGCTGGATTACTTCAGGACACACGGTACAAGGGAAGCAGCTTAAAGAAGAACATATTCACAATCGCAGGTAACAAGGTGAGGTCATAACACTACCAGCAGTCTCTTTGTGAATAGCCATACTATCACACATACACACAAATATGGTGGCTTAGATATGCAGATCACTTACAAATCCACTGTCAGCTAAAAAACAAAAAAACTACTGACCACATATAGACAGAGGACTGCAAACCAGTAAATAACAAAAGCCTATTTGTTCTCCTGCTGTATTCAGCTGATAGAATAGTTTGAGTCCAGTTTATCACCACAAATGCTGATATATTCCAGACTTAAGTCGACCCCTGTAATGTAATAGTTAAACTATGGCTTTTGCCCAGATTTTGTTTTCTGAATATATTGAAGTGTGCTTAGCTTTCTTTGAGGGTAAGTAATTCCACCTTAAAAAAATAGAAATTAGGAAAACAGCATTACAAAAATATAGTGACTGACCACGGCCATCCGTGATCTACTCCCACACAACACCTTCACACTATCACATCTGACTGATATTGCACAGAGAGGGTGCCTCCTCTGATACGGTGTAGCACTCTGACTCGAGTTTGATACAGCACTCCAGAAACGGAGGCTTTGATATTCCTCATCCAGTTCGCCGAGCAAGAGCAGAACTGGGGTCAGCGGCAGCAGACAGCGCTATATGGAGCGGTGCGCGTGTTCCGTACACCTCGGGAGTATCCGAAGACCAGAGGGTTTTTTTCGTCCAGAGGGTTTGATCGAAGGCACAGGTTGCTAAATGGATGTGAACTGGATGTGAGGGGGCTGTTATGATGACCAGTAAGCATACTTCATGTTTCCTTTTTCTCATGGGATCTGTGAAGGAGAGGGAGAAAGAAGGTGGGAAGAAGTGATGCAAGAGAAACGTCTGCAGACATTTGTCACAAATACAAACATTTATTATCATTAAATGGTGGTCGTGATGGAGTATGATCCAACATGCAGATCCAAGTGGTTAAATTCAGTGTCAGTGTGAGGGCTGGAGTGTTAAATAGCAATCAAAGGATTCAAAGACTGATGGAGAATGTTTAACCTCAGCACCTTCTGAATGGGACAAAAAAGGAAGCCAACCTTTTTTTAACAGTAATTTGTACTGTGTAAATATTAAAATATTGAAAATATAAAAATAGTGAAAGATTAGAATTAGAATTTTAAATCTAATCTGAGTATTTGGTGTGTGTGTTTGGGGCAGTGGGGTTATTAGAAGCTCTTGCTTAGTAAAGCATCATAAAATGACTCAATTTGCCCCAAACCCATAACTGACGTGAGCATGATTCTTGATGTGGTGCTTACAGGGCTATAAATAGATCTACTATCCTCTCACTCCTACGGCTCTTTCAGTCAGATAAAAAACGTGGCTTCTCATCAGGCTGCGCAACCCTCGTAGGTGGCCCACCCATGCGTATGCCCTCCAGATGGTCTGGATTGAGCTGGGGGGATGCGTGCTTGGACCAGGCCTGCCTGCCACAGTTTCTTCACAGTTAGTTATGAATGATTGCATGGGCTGAGGCATTAGGTTGGATCACTGTAATCCTGTCCAGCATATGCAAACAGCCTGCAAGGCCAAATCCATCCAGTGTGTCTGCTGACAGGGGTCCTGGCTCTCACTCCTCCTCCGCCACCTCCCACCTGCAGCTGGGGTGAGCTGCACCCCATATTAGAGAAGACACGCTCCTGTCCCTGTGAAGATGTCATCTACACTGACAGTAGGAAACAAACAAAGACTGAAGTGCCTGAAGAATGAGATTCTGTACGTGCTCGTGTTCATTTGCATGCACACATTTCCAGCACAGGTTTGAACTGGAGCAGTTGTCCTCATGGACCTGCAAATATCTTAAGATCTGAAATTCCTTATTTTTTTTGTTGAGATAACTTTTGGAAGTCTCCGTGATGATCAAATCATTGCACATATATGGGAAACTCCAGTCCTAAACGTAACCAAATAGTTATTAGTCGTATGATTATTAATTATTAAGATTTTAATCTTAAGATGATTCATTATTAATATATTAAATCTTAATATTATTTAGCTACTGTGGAGAATTTATCAATAAATACACTGAAACTAATATGAAAGGACTGTAGCAGGTGTTAATTGTGCAAGAGGTTAATGTTTTATGGATGTTTCTAGAACATTGTTCTTTGATAGTACACCTTATCCAAGGTCTTTTTATCCCGTGTGATGTTTAATGTTAGCTACCCTATCAGCCATCCCTTTGACCCATGCTGTCTGTCAGGACCCTGTATCAGTCTCCATCGCTGCTGCCCATCAGTCCCCTGACTGTCCGGTGGTCATTCATTGCTATCTTGTATTCCCCACCTCTCCGGTCACTGAGCCTGAAGGAAGTGCCACAGTCTCTGATGCCACCCACGTGCCCTCCCATCCCACCTCCTCTCTTGTATCTCCCACATGTGAAGAGGATGCTGTCCTCTGGCGTCAGTGCCCTCAGCCACCCGAGGCAAGTTGGGCACGAACCCCCGAATGCTGATCATCACCGAGAGAGAGACGAGGTAATAGAGAAGTGACAACCGGCAATGGACCCAGAGGTTACCACACACATAAGCAAGTCTGATGATAGCTGATTGGTCAGTTGTGAATCTTGGTCCAAGCATCCGATGTAGAACATTAGGCTACAGTTTAGATGTTGTTGCTGTGACTGACTACATCATGGTGCCATCACTCTCACCAGCACATGCTTATCTACATTATACACAAGAAATGCACTGGTTGATGTCAGCATGTCCAGTCTGGACACCAGACCCATGACTTGTGATCACATTTCCTTCTTTATCAGGTTAAGAGAATTGTTGACATTTATGTTGGTAACGGCTAGAATTCTTTCCACCCCCAACATCACTCCAATTTGTGTTATTTTTGGCTTTGTAAACAAACGTCTAGAAACCTATTCTTAAAGCTCAACGTGAGCATTTCAGCTCCATTTGACAAAAGGCTCTTTGTTCTACCATCTTCGCTTTAGAAGCACAGATGTCCTCCTACACATCTCCTTTCTTCCACCTCTTTCTTGTGTGGCTGGAGTTTGGCCTGTGTATTCTTAACGTTCCCCAGCATATCCTCTGCCAATAGGTTTGCCCCAATTTGGCCTGAGCATGGATATTTATGTCCATTACATCTCACACAAGGGTGTGATTTGACAGGTAATCCAACTTTTTTATCTTTCTCATTACTTTTAATCTACTGTGTAGGATACTAGAACTGTGTAGTCCTATCGGCTTGTCATCATCTTGACTGAGAAAAAGCTTATATGAGCAAGGTGTTAACATGGCATGGACACACTATATTGTGTATCGTGTACAAGGATTACACTGGGATACTATACCCGAGAACACACAGGGATTCTGCAATTTTGTGCTGCACGCAAACCACGTGTTCCATGTGTCACATACATAATGCATGACAGGCTCTCTCATTTCATTCATAAGCTCTGGGACACGTCAGTGATGTGCACATGGGAAACAATGCTGCCTGCTGACCTTTGGCCTAGTTCAGTAGGAGTCAGATTCCCTTCCTCTGTTCTATAATCATTGATTATCCTTATTGATTCAGGAATGGATGAAATATGGAATTAAAGGTGATGATAATAGGGGAGAAATGAATGCTGCCACAATGATCTTTAATGATCTCCACTAGATGGCCTTAGGGCCCCATGTAAACAAAGTCATGTCTTGAGTCTGTGGTTCCTGTGTAGACCAGGGCACTGCACGAGGGGGTGATGTCTGCATTACAGTGCATTACAGTGCATTACACTGTATTACAGTGCATTACAGTGGACTGTAGCAGCTCTTGTGCTCCTCCTGGATGTGGTCCATGTGCTATATCCGTTGTATATAAGTCTGCTTATTTATCACAGTCTATTTACTGCAGGCATTCTCACTTCATTCACAAGTCCCATAACATGGCACAGAGTTTCGGAGCCTCCCATTCGCTGTGTGACTGTGTTTTTCCAATATTGAAAACAAAAATTGAGATGAACGGAGAGGCTTTAGAGGTAGGACGGTCACACGTCGAAGCCTTCATCTCATGGGCAGATGAGCTGTGTGATCTAGGTCTTAAGATTGAGATGACAGTGTTCAACTGCACTGTTCCATCAAGTTACTCTCTTAGGACTATCTGCAGCATTAATGTGATGTCCATTTAATGATTCAATGCAGATTTATGTGACCTTCCCAGTGTTATGGAGGAATTCACATAAACATATAGTTATTTGCATCATATAGATAGCTTTGCTCAACATACAATATATCTGAACATCTCTCATATCTCACTGTGCTTGTTAGGCAATTTTTAGTAAAATATCTTTAAGGTTTAAGCATATTTTCTTCTGGTAATGTGGTGTACATTTTAGTACAAAATCTCTTTGTTTTGTAAGGTCAATAATGTAGAAATAGCATACACTAAAAAGCAAAGAAATAAACAGACAGATGGGCCATCAGGAATTCTAGCTGATGTACTCCGGTAGTACCCTTCAGAGTTGTGTTGATGTGGTTTCTAAAAGCCTTCACAAAGATACACACATTGCCAAGAGACATCGTTTTCCACCTTTTGGTTTGCCAAGTGTGTGAGAATGCCCTTGGGAAGGTTTCGAGGCCAACAGAAAGGAATTATGGGATGTGTTTATCATGTTTCTCAGTGAGACCCATGATGTCCCTCCCTGAAGAACCTCTCAGGATGATGGTGCTTTGCATTAGAGTATTTATCTGCTTAGCTGACTCTCTTAATCCTCAGAAACTGACCATTTTTAAGCAACTTACTCTTTTTGTGATATGTATTTTGTTTGATAAAGATGAGTATAGTTTAAGCAGGCTTCACAAAAAGCAAAAACAAAGGCAGTCTGAGTTTACACAACCAACACATGAGCAGTTATGTCTTGAGAAAGTCACCAAGATCAGAATTATTTGAGTATAACCGAATGCAACTATTCCAAATCATGTCTCTCATTTTAAGTATCAAAGTTGCTCATCACAGACAAATATTTTTGGATTCATAATTTGGATGTCTTGCAAAAGGCCTTTTACATTATACCTTACATTACTATTCATTGCAATTTCACTCTGAGATTTGATTCAACAATCTTTGTCTTGTACTGCATACACTTCCCTGGCAACAGTGGTTCGACTCATTTAGTGCAGAGGAAAAGCAGAGTATCTGTTAGGTCAGTCACCGGCCTGAATAACAATGTTAATGAGTTACGGAAAGCTCTGCACCAGCTCCTCATAGCAGCTTCATTATCATGATTCATTCTAAGTGATTCACTGTATTGATTCATTATAAAGGATCTCAATGCTTCATCCACCAGTGGAAGAAGTTTTAGAATAAAGCTCACTTCTCTTCGCTTTATCCTTTTGTCATCCAAGACACTTGCAACATGCTGACTCATCCCAGGCTGGATACAAACAACAAATACCATATACAGAGGAACAGTGTAAACCCAAATAACCAGGCCTAACAAATGCAAAACACCAGACCCAATGGGGAACAACCACTAGCTGGACCTGGGAAACTACTCCAGTAAGAAAACCAAATCCCCCCATGGTGGGGTTTGAACCACTGCGCTTTGGGCTGCCGAACTAGCACATACAACGAAAGCCACTGGGATTCTAAACGGATGTGAGAACTCTGACAAAAAGCGGTCAGAGTGGGGATGCCTTGAGAGGAGTTGATGAAAGTTCAGAGAGAAAGGTACCACTCAGTAGAGAAGCTTAAGGGGTGTGAGAGACAGGAAGCACACCCTACCGACAGTCCTTGAGGTCTCTTCATGAAGTTCAAGCCTTGTGTTTTTCCAGAAGACTGAACTAAGCACTTGGGATGTTGTAAGCTGCTCTTAAGTAGGCAGGAAGACAAGTGTGGCTAATTGCCCATTAACACCCAGAGCCATAACACCCTTTCTACTGGGTTTCTACTGGCTGATAGTGGACTACAAGACAGCAAAGGCTGAGCCCACTAGACGCATATACACCACTATACGTCTTTCATTTCTCCAAGATACTTGAAATCACTGGTTTATAACCGCAGCTGCATTTTTAGCCATTTTGAAAGTCAAACTAGCCGGCTCGTCTTTTACGAATTGTCCTGATACTTTTGGCATGTTAGTAAGTGTAACCTTAGCAATATGACTGTAGTATGTGTCTCTTTTAAATTATTTATGTCTTCACAGAGGAAACGAGCCAAGATATTTTATGCATTTATATTTATTGTTTTTCCTCATCCACTGGATTCTTGATTCATAGATCTATTATTCACATCTAACATATATTGCAAAAATAGCCTGCTGTCTCACATTAAATGTCAGTACCATCTGTGCTCTGTTAACTTTACTATTTAAATAACTTTCATCAGTGGTTATAAATCTCACACCTGCACATTTAATCCTTATGATTATCTGCTGAGGGAAGCCATGTGTCGGAGCGGAGAAAACATGTAAATAAGGGACCTATTAGTTCTTCAGTATTCGGCTGGAGAATCAATGTTCTTCAGATGCACGTCAAAGTAGCACTGCTTTAAAATGCCATTTTATCAGTCACTTTACTTAGGGTAGCAATGGCGACTCAACAATTGCTACGGTGGGTTTTTATTTTTTATCATGTGCCTATGATTAGTGTGGTAGAGTAGTTGAGTAGTGGAGTAGAAGGTGAAGCTGGAGTGTCTAGAGTGACTATAGTACAGCCCCCCCCACAAAACGTCACACTGTCCCATCCCAAAATTGCATCACCATTTCTAATTTTCTGCGCACCTCATTGGTGCAAATGCAAGTGTTGTTTTACTACATATTATATAGGGTCACATAGATATTATATAGGGTCATAAACTGTGGGCTGGTGTAGACGGCTGGAAAAAGAGGGACAACACTGAAGTAACTTTAAAGCAAGGGGAGAAATTAATCACTGTTTCCCAGAGCAAAGGCTCAGCACTAGATACTTGTCAGCTAGGGTGAACTGATGAGGCAATGAGAGGCTGGGAGATACCAGCCACACTAATCCATCTTAATATCTCTGTCAGGGTGAGCACAGCCATTCAGGACCCATCTTTAGTGTCTGGCTGCAGAAATCAATCTAGGGCACATGATAAGGGATTTTTTTTTGTTGGTCCGTGTACTAGTGGAGCCTATGAACCAGTGATATCAAAGCCTTGGGAGTCCAGGATACCTGGTGAAAGATGACTGGTGAATGTTACATACCTTAACCAATTACAGTCATGCATTTTTGAACATTTGAACCTAATTCAGATAAGGCATGATGAAAGTACTTAGTAATGCAACTACTAGTTTAGAACGCAGATACAACAGTAAACAATGGATGGAATCAATAAGAACATGTTCTGAACTATCTATATGTAAACTCCCATCGCAATATGCAGAAAGAGAACTGCCAATGGCAAACCTGATCAGTAAGGCAGACTGAAACGTGTCCATTTATATGTCTCGGCATCAAGTGTGAACTGTATATCATGGCAGCTTGTGTCTTCTGAGGTAACACACGAGCAGATACACCATCCTGAAATACAGGGGGCTTATATGCAGTGTGCTCTACTTATATAATCTGCGGAGTGGCTGTGTATCAGGTAATTAAATCAGTGCTGTCATGCACGTAATAGGTGCAGATCACGGGGCATATCCTGATGAGGAAGCGCTGCACCTGAAAGGATCGTGTGATATACTACGGGTAAACACGGCCAACAGGATCGACTCCATCAGCTAAAAATAGCTCCGCAAAATGAGAGGGTGTGGGTGATTAAGGGAGGAAGTATGATATATTTCAGATGGATGTTGTAATCCATAAAGGCATTAGAGGCAATAATAATAATAATAATAATAATAATAATAATAGTGTGTGTAAGTGTATTTGGTTTGCTTTGCCTTAGTTATAAGAGTCCAACCAATGCCTGACATATCTGACTTGAGGAGTGACACTCAGCGCGGTCCACTCAGTGAAATAGGGTGTTTGCATTAATCACAATGCAGGATGTAGGGTAGTTACAATGTTCACACAATCTCGCTGTTTATTCTGCAGAACGGCACCACGCAGTAAAGCTGATCAAACCTTTGCTATACTGCACACTAGCTCTGACAGCGTTGTGAACCGAACATCCAAAATGGACAAACGTCCAAACGCTTCTGATATTTTTGTCTCATCTTTCTCTCGTGCTGTTTGACACTGTCTGCTAGAGCCTTGAAATGCAGTTTGGTTAACTTGATTTCGCCATCATAGCATGAGCCTTGTGCCAGTCTGAAGAAAAAACATTTGACTCTTGTTTTGGCAAAGACTCTTGTTTTGGCAGTTATTGATGGTTCTTGATAGCTTGACAATAATTCCATCCACTAAAGCTGCTGACCTCCCGCCTGGACTTTATTTCAAGGTGTTCACTTGACCCCACTACACCACTGATGCACTGCAGGCACAGTACACAACACCAAATTGAGTTTCTTTGGGTTTGGGTGCAACAACATGAATGATGCATACAAGAAATGCAAAGTAGAAAACCCTTTTTCTATAGTTTACATGCATTCAGGCACAGCCGGTTAGATGGAGAGGAATATGTAGAACTGCCAAAGAATTTTATAGTGAAACACTGAATTCCACTGCTCAACTAAAGTGAAGGGAAGAATTAAATCACACACTGGATCTCCATGAACGAAAGATTCAATATAAACTGGGTAACAACGGTCAATGGAAACCAAAATCACATTGAAAAATCACAAGGCTGATCCATTCTGTATGAATGTCATCACAGCAAATCATAATGCAACTCATAATGTGACTCAGTAGTGTGCTTGGCCCACACACGCCTGTATGTACTCAGCTGTATGCTCCTGATGAGATGGTGGATGGTTTCCTCTGGGATCTCCTTCCAGACCTGGATCTGGGCAACTCTGAGCTCCTGGACAGTCTGTGTTGCTACTTGGTGGCATTGTGTGCACTGATGCATAACATCCCAGAGATTCTCAATGCCTTCGATGACTTCAGAGTTTCTTGCACACTGGCTATGTGAGGAACCCTGGGCCCACTGCGTCAAGATAAGGTCAGACAATGGCTCTAATGATTTTATCCCGGTACCTAATAGCTGTCCGGCCACCATTGGCCATCACGTGGAGGTTTGTGTGAACGTCCAAGAATATGCCTCCCTGTCCCACTGCCAAACAAGTTATGGTAGATGATGGTGCAGGCAGGACAATGTTCACCACACTGTCTCCAGACTCTTTCACATCTGTCACGTGCTTGGTGTAAGCCTGCTAGGGTTAGACTTAGTTCATCTGTGAAGTGAACAGGGCACCAAGGGCAGACCTTTCAGTTCTGGCGTTCTCCTGCAGATGCTAATCAAGATGCAGATTGGTGGGCTGTGATTGGTGGGCTGTGATTGGTGGGCTCCACCCTCATGGAGTCTGTTTCTGACAGCTTGGTCAAAACCACGCACCCTATTTGTATGCTGAAGCCCATTTTATAGGGCTTTTGCAGTGCTCCTCCTGTTTGTACTTGCACAAAGGAGGAGACACCGATGCTGCTTCGGGGTTGATGTCCGTCTGTGCCCTGTCCAGCCCTCCTCACGTGAGAACTCGTCCTGGCATCTCCATACTCTCTGGGAGAAAACCTTGTGATGGCATCTTGAAGGAGATGGACAGATGGACTCTGTAGGTACTGCCTCGTACTAAGGAGCAGGGACGCTACAGAGGGTAAAACGTGGCAAACTGGTGTTACACTGTGACGATTAAGTGTTCCCTTAATTGAACAGTGTCTTTGAACAAATAATAACCCATGACTTCAATAAACAAATAATAACCCATGAACAAATAATAACCCAGGACTTCTCTTCACAGGAAGGAAAGCTTTGCGAACGTGAGCTTTGCGTAAGGGCAGCAGAAGGACCAGCGGTGATGGCAGGCCAGGGAGTTGGACCGGCTATGTGGATGTATGTCGTGTCACTTCACGATGTAGATAATGATCTGTGTGTCTACTTTAAGGTCATGTCTACCATTTCATGAGCAGGTCCAGGGGCTGATGAACAAGTGGGATGAATAGGCAGCTGAGGTGAACACACACACACACACACACGCATAAAACACACACACATATATAAAATACACACACATTTATATCCGAAGACGCTCACAAAGGGAGTAGTAAAAGATGTAGAGATTCAAAATTGTTATTAAGTACACAACATAAGGTTTCCAGAGAAACAGGACATTTCAGACAGAGGCCCTTCATCAGCTGTGCAAGCGCTTTGTATTTTTTTTGCTTGCACAGCTGATGAAGGACCTCTGTCTGAAACATGCTGTTTCTCCGCAAACCATGTGTGCTTCACTGCAATTTTTACTAACTATATATAAAATGTTGTGTTGTGTTAATAGTATCCAGGAGTACAGAAGGTTATGATCAGTATGAAAACAAACATTTTCATCTAAGAGTATCATTTATTTGTTGGCCAGTTGAAATGCATTTTTATTATTATTTTTCAAACCCCCCCATTCCCAGCAACATGGACACAGACATAAACAACAGCCTGACATTCAGTTCGCGCTAGATTCATTAGCATATTCATCAGTATTTATGCATATTTAAATAAACATCAAGGATTTTTGTGATATATGTGGTTTTCAATCTTTATCTCTTGGAAAAAACACACATCCACCACTCTAGCTCAGATCACCGCTCACATCTGAACAGCTTTGTTCAAAGCCCAGAACCAATTGTCGCAAAAGGCAAATGCCATTTTTATGCTCAGATGCTCGAGGTCCACCTGTTCTGGTATATGATCCTAACGGCAGCCCAGCTCTAGGTTGTAAATAGTCCTGGACAGACGTGGTCGTAGTAAAAGCTGTGAAGGTGGCTGGGGTCCTGCTGCTCTTTCCCACAGCTCTCTGACTTTGAAGCCTTCCGCACACTGTCGCAGGACACGGACATACAATCTGCATTCCAAGTGCCCTCGTGGGCAGAAAGGTTGACTAAGGGGGGGGTGGGGGTGACCAGTCTGTGCGGTGGTATGGCCTGGGGAGGAGCGTGTGTGTGTGTGTGTGCGTCTGCGGAGTGTGCGGTGCGACTGTGTGGACGGTGTGGTAGACCATGGTTCAGCGTCCTGGAGAGGATGACAGTGCTCCAGCATGTGTGAGGAAAAGAGCACGATTCAACCTTTGAGTCTGGGACAGTTGGTTATCTGATTTGCCCTTTAGAGGTGATGTCTGCCCTTGACCTTTGAGTTGCTTTAATACATACAGTGGTGGTTCTGGGAATTTATAAATGGGGCCAAGGCAACGTTACGGCGTCCAAGTCCATTAAACAAACAAGCAAGCAAGCAAAAATGACAAAGAATGCAAGTTTCTATTTGTTCTAATTGTTGATTTTTTTTAATTGTTGTTTCCCTGTTGAGTGTCTTCAGTGTAGAATTGTAATCTAGTCTTGCTATTAATGTCAGGCAATGTATTGGCAGTGGGTGCCTACTGGCCAGAGAGAGAGAGTTATATATTTTGCTTCAGTCTGCAGTCATATGCACATAATGATTTTCACCAAACAACTTTCTCCCCCAAAGAGTTTAATCAGCCAGTTACGTGAAAGAAAGATTGGGGTGGCACTCAAGGTGGCCAATCAGATTTCAGGGCCGGCCGGTGACATCCCAGCCACGCCCCTGAATACATAATAACGAGTTATTTGCTTGCTATAAATTCTAAATATTTTATAGCATAATAAATATGTAACTGTTTTCAATGCTTTGTTTATTAAGGGCATTTTAGGAATATTGATGGTGTTCTCCTCCTTGTCTTTTTGGTTTCTTTAAACAGGGGATTGCCATGTACACAATGGCAGACCTAACTCCTTTACATATCTGTCAACAGGAGATTATTATATACAGAGCAACATGTGAAACGTATAGGTCCGTATTCTAAGAGAGGCACACAGACGGTGTCCACAAATCCCCCACAGCGTCTGCCAAAGATCACGCCTCTCAGCCGGTTACTCTCACTTGCCAAGATTCCACATTTGTCCTGTAACCCGAGAAGGTTAAATATTTCCATGTGTCAGCTACAGGGCTGTACCTTTGAGCAGGTCTATTGTTGTTCAACTTGCTGACTTGTAATAAAATCAAAAGGAAGCCATCAATTATATTTGACAAACCTGCAGTGATTTTCTGAACGGGATTATGTAACTGTAATGTGATGTTATGTGATTAGGTTGTCCTTGTCCTGCATTTGATTTCTTGTTAGAAAATGTCGGTGAGATTCTATTTAACCCTAGTCCTGAGAAACCATAAGATGTTGTTTCTAAATACCAGTGAATTAAAAACGTATGAATATATATTGTTTGTGATCATGCATTGTAGATACACAAAAGATTCACACAGCCAGTTATCAAACAGTTATATTGTTCAGCTCTATATGAAAATAAATCATCACACATTCTACGGAGATCACACGAATAAATTACTCTTTGATTTGCAGATTTAGCAATGGCAAGAAGTCAACTATACAGGCCTAAACACAGTCCTTGTGGTGTGCTAACAGAAACACAACACCCAGATTAAATGTCAGGTGAGTGTGCTCACCTTTGTTAGGCGGCACCAGGTTATGTGTGAGTAAATGTGGAATTAGCTGTCGTCTCCGTATACGCTGTTATACGCTGATGTCCTTTATCATATGCTACAGCTGCCAGACAAAAGTAGCTTTTTGTTTCATATGAACGTAACCTAAATACCCTGTGCCGAAATCCGACTTAATCCCCTGTGTATTTAGCTGACCTTAATAAACGCCGTCATCCTGCATTGTTTTTCTCCTCTCCCATTGGGTGTTATTAATTCTCTTTTCACCTGACTTTTATTTGACGTTGGAAAATAATCAGAAAATATCCCATGCCTAGTCCCTTGGACCCTTTAAATATACACGCCTCACCCACTTTATTAGACACAGCAACCTTTCACCTACCCTCACTTTATTAGGCCCACCTATCTTAGCCCATCTGTGGCCATGTAAAATCAGCCAGCAGTTTGTACCACGTCTGAAGAAGTCCTTCACGGGCTCTTTGATTTATTATTATCATCTCTAAAGAATTCTTAAGAGGCGTGGCATAAAGATGAGGTTCACTCAGAACCTGTTAGGCCACGCCTCCAGCAGCACCCCCTGTTTCTTCTGCTTGCTCTCACTCTCCCACCCCTTTCTTTCACTCTCTCCTTTCTGCATTGTCTCGTTGTCTCATCTTTTACTCTCTCTCTCTTTTCATCCCTCACTCTCTCATCCCACTTTCTCTCTCTCCCTCCTTTCTCCATCCTTCTCCCTGGCCTGTCTGACACGTCCTGGTCTCCACAGTTGCATGCTGTAGGGATAAACAACACCACTGTGCCATGGACACAGGAAGGCAGTCTCTGTGTGTGTGTGTACATGCCTGGAGTATGTGGTGTGTGTATTTGATTATATGTGTGGGGAGAGCAGAGAGCAAGAGGGAGATTAGTTTAGATTGAGGTGTAAGTGTGTGTTCAAGAGAGCACTGTAGAAACACTGGAGAAAGTGCAAAACACCAAGAGTGACAGAGAGAGAGTGTAAGTGCGAACCCTTCTGTGTGTTCGGCACAGCAGGAGTGAGAAGACCTGTTTTTTTTGTAGTTGTTTTTCTGCACGTGTGTGTGTGTGTGTGTGTGTGAGTCTATGTGGATGTCTTTCTGCACTGAGCCATCAAGACGACGTCATCCATGGATTACCATCATTCCTCTTGTCAAGCAAACCATCAAAGCAAAACGAGTCGCCATCATTTCCAAAATCTTGCCATCCTCTGCTAAAAACTGAAGGAACGCAGGATGGAACCATGGGGCCATACAGCAAAACGGGCGGCCATCAGCGTGCTCCACACACACACTGACTCCAGGCCGTGCGGACAGGGGAGCGTTCTTACCCTCCGCAGGCGTCCCGACATTGACGTCAGTGACTAACAAACGGTCTGTCTCATTTTGTTTGCAACACGGGTCATGTAGTCACTTCTCGTGGCTTCTTACTTGGTGCCTGCTCATTCTGAAACAGCACTTCTCGCTTCCAAGCACAGCCCCACTGCCCCCGTGCACACACACTGATAAAGGGCAGGACGCCCGAGGCCTGGAGACCACAGGACATGCAGCGAAGATCCCATCTGCTCTGCGTTGTGTTTCTCACCTAGAGGAGACGTGGCAAAACTACTCCTACTGTGAGTGGATGTTGTGGATAACTTTCGTGGCGTTGATAGCAGTCGTGCTACGTTTACTGGTTCAGCACGTTTTTTATCACAGTAAAGTGTAATTTCAGCCTTTTAATGATATGTATCATTAAATTTACATCAAAAGCTGTACATTAGAACTTTTATCATTAATTCTAACCTAATCCAGTAATACTACACAACAACATTATACTGGTTCATTCTTTGATTCAGTATTAGTACTGATAACACCAAAACATATAACTTACTGTAGATCTTGTTTGCATGGAAATCTCATTGTCACCATTCATAGCCTATCATTTGACGATCATCATTTGCCTGTTTAGAATTTGAATTTCTGCCATTTAAAACACAACATGAGAGTAACAGCTAAACACCAGAAATGGTTTAATGCCCCAGCAACCCCTGTGTTTCATCTCATAGTATCAAAACTGCATACAGAGAAACAATTCACATTTTTTTTACCCCCCCCACAGAGTAATCTTCTGAAATTATTATTATTATTATTGTAATTATTAACAACAACAACAATATCAACTGTAACCTGTTTATGCCATTGTTTATTGCCATTATTGAGCCCTTACAAGAATATTCTAAATACTGCCTTCAAAACATGAAAAACCCTGAGCAGGACCAATAAGATCTTCTCCTGATAAAAATGTCTCTTCTTTCCCAGCCATCCTCTTCCCTGCACTGGCTGAATGCCCCTGTGCTTCCGTGAGCGGTAAGAAGAGATGCAGCTGTGGGCAGAGATGAAGGCATCTTATGTAAGAAGCCCTCATCTCGTGTCCTCATTGCTTCGAGCTTGTTCGTATGAAGTGAGCATAACAGACTCGCAGTCAAGCCCCATGAAGCCCTCCCTTGCTGAGATTAACACTTCAAGCACCATTCTAGCTCCTACAATATAGAATAATAAAAATACATCTACAACAGGATGCCGACTGTGCTTTTACCTGTCTTGTGTGCACAGCTGTTGTGAAGGTTTCACCCTTTGAAAACTGTCTGCATGCCACTGAGACAGACGAGCTGATTAAAAAAATATAAGACGCTGAGAGTTGAAGACATGCCCAGATTAGCATCGAAAACTTAAGTTAATCCGCCATTGCACTGCCATCACTGCACACAGCAGATTATCGCTGGTATTTATCGCTGGTATTTATCGCTGGTATTTATCACATGCATAAGTTATGTGACTTTTTTTTCTTTTCTCTGTTTGCGGCAGTAGCAAAACATTTTGCAGCAACAGAATTTGACAACAGTGCATGGCAACCAGAATCATCTTTCTACACATGCTCCAGTGTACACGTGCAGTTTTCGTCTACATCTCTTCTGTTCTACGATGGGCTTGACGCTGTCAATGTTTTGGAAGCTAATCTATAAGCAGAAGCACAGGATTAAGTAGGCAGGTATGCAGAATAATAATGAGCAACTGCTGAAGCTTCAGCCACAACCCCGAGGGATTAAATACTGAAGTATTTGGTGTAGCTTTAATGTGCTCATTTCTATTACTATCAGATTAAAAATTATATAAGCAAGCCAGAGGCATATGCTCTGTGAGAGATTGTGTGTGTGTGTGTGAGTGTGTGAGTGTGTGTGCATGCTCCACTTCAGTAACACTCTTGATTGGGTCTGTGCATGTCTGTTCTTAAAAACATGTAGTTACATCATTCTTTCTTTCTTTATGTCTCAGAGAATTACCCTGCCTTTGCCATATCCATTCTACCTTGCAGAACTTGTAGTACTCACTCCAAAGTCACACTCAGAAACTCGAAACTTTGAGGGCAAAGCTTTAAAAACCTTCCTTCGAAGGTATTAGCCTTGCACATTTTTTTAAAAATAATTTTAAACTTTTGCAGATCATGCAGAACCTCCCCTCCACAAACCTCTTCAAATCGCACCTTCACGACACAAGAGCTACTCCAGCAGATTGCTGATTGAACTTTTATTTCGCCGGGCCACAATTCCTTTTTTCCAAATTTACGCAGGCAAACAAAAGAGACGAGTTTGGTGTCTGGTGGAACAGTGCAGCGTGGCTCGGTGCAGAGTGGCTGGGGTACAGAGCATGTGGCGGTGTGTGAAAGCACACCTCCAGATATAACCCCACATCGCCTACGGTGCTATGTAACACTCTGCGCTGTTCCCGCTCATGTGTAAGTGACAAGGAGAATGAGAGGTGAGGGAGGCTCTGGGTACTGAAGAGGAGTCTGATAATGGGAGTATTGACCGTGCTTCCGAACTGCTGAGGTAATGTGCAGGAGAGCGTTGTTATGGGAGGTAGTGAGGCACAGCTGGGTTTTTTTTCAGCTGTTTTTGTGGGAGGAGTTTGGAGAGAGGGGGGAGGGACAAACTGCCGCAGGGCTTCCTGCAAAAGGTCTACAGTAGCTCTCCAAAGATTCATGTTCAAAGATATGAGTGATTCCAGGTTATCAAAGTCCAAGTTTTTTCTAGCTTTTTTCAATTTTGACTTTGCGTAGTGTACTAACTACACTAACAACAACAAGACACATCCACACACCCCTAGCCCAAAACACAACAACAAAACCCTCCAACTTTGGGAGAGACTGATACTAAAATGTCTACTGCAGAGCTGTAAAACTGTCCCCTTAATTAACGGCTGTCTCCAAGCACAGTGACTGGTTTTCCTGGTGAGAGTAATGGGACTCATTGCATAACGCGATTGGCAGCAGAACTCAGATGAGGCGGCATGTTCGGTATCATCTGGTGCAGACGCAGTGGGAATCGGTAGTGAAATCAGAGCACATAATTAGTGCTACTCGGAGATGATGATTGCACCGCAGGTTGCCGGGGCAATTTTTACGCGGCGCGCACATAAATGATCACTAGGTTTCTGTGAAATTTCGGGATGGTCTGGCTCATGTACAGTTTAATATTTAAGTGATCTCTGCTTAACTAATTTATGTGCCATTACTTTTTACTTACATTATGACAGGCTGTCAGCTTTAATTAAAATGAACCTCTTGACAGCTCTCATCACTTTGTGTTAAGTGCTGCTGTGTATCTTGCTCTGTAAAGGCTATTGATATTGCTTTTGTTGGGTGGGCGTGAGTTTCGTGGGATTGTAGACACCTCTTTCAGGCTGAAAGATATAATAAGAATATATGTATTAATGTTTCTGTTACTCACTCCCTGTAACGTAGAACTATGATCACCTACTAACAGTAATCAGCAGATTAGGAGTGTGAAATGTGTATTTTTATGATTTATCAATATACTTTATCATGTGTATATTATAAACAGTTATTCAGAAGTGCTGAGCTGTTGTTCTGTTGATTATTAGGTATATTCTTAGATATTCTCACGACTTAGATGTACTAACGTTCACTAGTCATCCCTGCTACAAGAGTAAAGAGAGACCACGTTGCCTGTTCTTACTGCACCCCTAATCTTCCTAGTGACCTAAGGGAATCTAAATAAAGGGTAAAGACCTATTGCTTCCTATTAGCTTTTAATTAGCATGTAGCTAATGATAAACATCACTGCTACACTTATTGATTATTTCTAGATTTTTGGGGGACATCTGGGGACTTAAAGTTGCCTGATTTTTCTTCCGACAGAGATTTTAATTTTATCTGAATGGTCCAGCAATACAACTCAATACGACAATACACAATTTGGTGTCAGAGCACCTGGTTTCCCAGGCCTCATTAATATGGAGTGATAGATACAGTACGAAGATGCTCGATAACCCAAACAATATCTGACTGGACATATTATCACCATTTCACTTTGTATAGCATATACATATTTTTTGTCCTCGTTAATGAACACCTCTCTTGATTCCAATTCCACAGCATCTACAGTGATGCCTGAAATCTTTTAAAGTTATTTCACAGAGGTACAGAGGGGAGAACACAGGGCTAAAATGCTAAAAATGATATGGATCTGCTTTATTCATTAATCTGACATACAGAGGCATGCGCAGTAATGGGATGCCCACATTGCTGCCTCTTTGGTGCCCACCAGCGATCACTGGTGCGTCTCTCTCGACGGTGCCCCCTGATGGTGCCCCTCATGACTGTTTCCTCCCCATCTCTCGCTCATCCCACATCCTGGCATATGTGATCATCAGCAAACTGTTCACATGATGCAATGGCTGCAGTATGGGCCACCTTCCGTGTCCTCAGCTTCAGTAATGAGAAACTCAAGACGAGCTCAGGCGTCCAGGAGGTAGAGCCGCCGGAGCTGGGATACTTGCATTTAAATGCAAATGCTCTATGCTGATTACAGAAGGTGAACCGTGCACACAAAACCGTAATGCATTTGTGCAGTAAAGCTACAGAACTTGTCTACCGTTTGTGGGGAAAGTAGACGAGAAATGATTCAAGAACAAAAACAAACCCCATCGGGTTGCAGAGATTAGCAAAACCTTCATTCAGTGTAGGCTGTGCTATCTCCGAGCACAAAGAGGGGTTTGTCTGCACCTGTGCCTTCTCAATGTGAAACATGCTGCTTGCTGCTTTGCTGAAACTGGACGAAAGAAGGTTGCGCTCAATCTGCCTGACTATGAAGCAACTGGCATGGCAAAACCCATTACTGTCAAGCACAAATAGATCTTCTGCTGGCCTTGAGTTATTCCACGTGGAGATGTATTATTAATAAAGGCTGTTTGTTTCTTACAGTCTGAGCCGCTAGGCACCTTCAGGTCAGATGTGTATCTCTTCAGCTTGGCTGCTTTAATAAAGGAAGTGTGACTTTATTCAAAATTCTTCATTCACATTCCACGCAACCACTGAACGTACAGTATGACCATGCACACGTACAGTTGCCAGGCTTTTGTTAAGTAGAGATACATACACAACGTGAGCACAGTGTACATGTACTTTTCCAGCACCTCACACATTACCTCAAACCTCTCTGTAATGCTCCCAGCAGGGAACATCATAGAAAGCAGCTGACGAGTTATTTTAACCGATCGCTGGCTGACTCCCCTCGCCCTGTGTGATATGCCAACGGATGTGCCAGCCATTCTGGGGCACCCATGCCATGGCCCTGTGCTGTCAGCTGGCAATGGTGTATGACCTTGTGTAGCACCATGATGTCACGGTTCTAATCGCCGTGCACATTGGATGTTACGCCTGCCAGTCACGTGGGCCTCCAATGGCAGCCTAGCTATGGACGGGATCTGGATGTCATAAAAGCAAACCTACTGCCTCTCATGACGTCATTCGCTCGCAGAGATTGCTGGACAGTGTGTTCCCTCTCTTCAAATTTCTTACATAACTCACTTTAAAATTCAAGGTAAAATAAAAAAAATTACAAGAACATGCTGTCATGTTGTAATAAACGTCCTAAGAAAGGATTACCTAATGAAGAATATTTTCTTTCCTGCAGCAAGATTTTTTTTTACGTCTCTGTGCCTCTGTGAACACGAGTCCCAAGGTCAGGTGATAACATGCTCTGAGATGAGGTTTCTGAGACCTCATCCACTCCTTTCCCTATCTACCTTCCTCCTTCCCTCTCTCCTCCTCCTCTCTCCCTTATCCACCTACTTCAATCTTCCCCTCTCCTGTGCAGTTAGACTGACCTGCAGTCTGCCTAATGTCAGAGTAGCACCGTAATGCTAAAAAAAACAACTATGCAGGTACTCCGCTTGCAAATAAACAAAAAGAATCTGAAGACCAACACACTGTCCTGACTCTTCACTGCTAAATTCCAAATGCTATGCTGGTTGATGTCATCCGTGCTGCAGAGACACGGCAAAGCCATACCTAAGACACCTGCTGCCCAGATCTCAAAGCCCTTGTCTATAGCTCAGCAGCTGGACAAGTCCTCCGAGCTCTGCTGGTGAAAGACAACACCCTCCAAATAGACCGTCCTGGGGTGGAGGCCCCCAGGTTCCGGCCTACAATTCCCTGCGCGGTTGCTGACAACCACTCCCCCCCCCAGCAGTCACTTTCTACTGACCTTCTGCAGGATCCACATGCTCTCTATAATTGCTCCATGGCCCTGGGGTCTAAGGCTCAAATCTCAGAGCTCTCAGTGCAGAACAGACCTGATGACATGTTTTTCAGCGGAGATGCTGTATTCTGGATCTTTTTTTTCTTTCAATTTTGCCCTCTCTTTGCAATGAGCTTCCGTGATCTGCCAAATATATACTGCGATCGGTATAGTTTAATGTACGTATGTATAGTTACACAGGACCTGTTACACAACTCCGCCTTGCTGGCCTCTATATCTTGCGTCGAAAACATGGAATCCTTAGAATTTCATATTTGAGGCCGAGCCTTGAAAAATACACCAGCTTTCTTCAGAACTGGGTCAGCTAGAGCGCGGTCCATTTCATCCGGTCACTCCCTCGATCCGAGGCCCCTCCCCCCCCCGAGACCCAGCTGGGGCAGAGCTGCTGCAAATGGCTTCCGTTCAGTCCCTCTCAGTTTGTGTCGCACTAGAAAGCGACACTGTTTAAGGTGAAGCCACAGACCTCACAGAAAGCACCGCGTTCACATCACATCTGTACCGTGACATTGTGTTTGTTGGTTTGGCTACTCAGCCATGCTGGGTATTGTACATGTAACTAAGGTCATGCTCGTGCACCTCATCTTAGTGATGTTCATAATGGTTTTGGTATTTACATCTCTGTTGGGTAATGAGCCTGTCAGAAAGAGGTACTATAGAAGTGAATTATTTCTGATATGTGTCAAAGGATACCAGAAAATGCAGAAGAACACAAGAGGAAAAAGTGGAGAAAAAAGAACATTAACATTCCTGCATGCATGCAGGCCACCTTCCAACACACACACACACACACACACACAATTTGTAACAAACTGTTAAAAGCATACAAACTTCAGCTTGTATTCTGTCACTATGATGTTTTCAGCCTTAATCATATGTAAAAAACCTACAGAATAATGTATCAGTTTATTTGATAACAGTATCTTATAACCTAGCATGATCTGATCTGTGTGGTAATGGAACGTTCAGGGTTTTTATGTAACTGGACCTTGTTCATGAGATATCATCTCCTTCAATTCAGACCAGTCATTTTATACTGTATGCAAACAAGTAACACGAATAATACATCTAGAACCAGTTATATTACCAGTATGCTAAAGTTTGTAGGCTAGGATGTAAAACTGTCTTTTGAACAGTAGATATTTGAAGGGGAAATCGCGTATAAGCTAAATGTCTCTTCATCCCGGGGAAAACTTAAGACACGTGTTCGCGTCGTGTTCCCTAAAACTATATAAAGTTTTATGTTGAAATGTTTATTTCGATAAATCACGGATATCATTGC